>OX393574.1:6836236-6858736 GCA_947652115.1 Blastomussa wellsi | reverse complement strand
AACCAATTACTGAAATACACATCTTGAAAGATATATACTCGTGTAACTGATCTTTGAGTCAGATTAATATCTGAAACAATAAAATTGAATTGTTCTAAACCCTTTTAAGTAACTTTTCTTAACATACAATTCTCTGAAATGACATAATTGTGAATTTAGTCATTTTGTCAAATGTTTGGTATTCATCTCGGTATTTCCATTATCTTATTGTCTGTTAACTTAAGTTCTTTCTTCGTCAACTCGCTACGAACGATAAATATGACAAGGATGTTGTTCCCACTAAAATATTTTCCGCGTTGTATATTTTGTGAAAACGCAGATCGTTGGACGAAGGACACTTTGGACAATGATCTGTAAGGTCACCTTAACTCAGTGTTCATACTGCAAAGAAAAAACAACAGAAAACGCTGAATCAGTTTTATATTTTAATTTGGTTGATTAACCTCTAACCTTCGTTTTCATTGCACCCTCAGTTCATGAGATACACGTGAAATCAGTGTTAGCATGATTGTTAGCAGTGCGTGAAAAAGAAGTAAATTGTGACCAATAATCACCCGATTCCAATTCTTTTTTCTTCAAACTTAATAGAGAGGGAATTTGTTTTGAGCCCCGGAAAACATCAAAGGAGGAAACGAGGGGGACAAGATTTATGTTGGAAGGCCCACGGCCGTACACATCTTATGTTTTGCGCAGCCTTATGCACTGTACAATAAATTACGTAATCGTTATGTTTCTCTCGTCTTGGCAGAAGTAAACTCCTATTGTGTTTTGTCGGGCATTGTGAACTGTTTACCCCATAGAGAACAAAAACATATAACAAAGAACTCGTCGGGCTTTCTTAACCATTCCCTTCTATCAGCTATGCTTTAGCTAGGTTACTAATTCCTTAAACAGAACTTACAGTCGCATCCAAACACTTCAACTCTCAAACAAATAGCATTTTCCCATGTTCTTGGATTTATGCGAAGGTACCGTGTAACGAGGGCTTTTTCCAAAGTGTTATGATGAACTGTGAAGGAATCTTTGTTGGCCTCGAAAATCTACAAATAAATGAGAAAGATGAGGAATTGTTTGAAAGACAGGACATTACACTTGCACTCATTCTTGTTGGGA
Source organism: Blastomussa wellsi (assembly GCA_947652115.1). Classification (NCBI taxonomy): domain Eukaryota; kingdom Metazoa; phylum Cnidaria; class Anthozoa; order Scleractinia; family Plerogyridae; genus Blastomussa; species Blastomussa wellsi. The sequence goes on along the minus strand of OX393574.1, from coordinate 6,857,623 downwards.
ATCGCCGTGGCTCAAGCATACGTTTGCGTTAGGTACCTAGTTCTACCGGATGTTATCTTTTAGGATATATATTAGACATGTTACACAAATTAGTTTGTCTGCAACGTGCAACTTAACAAAAGTTGCATTGCAACCTCCGTAAAAAATTCACTTGTAACGCCCCATTTTTGCAACTGGCAATGCCAAAATTCCCTTTACTTAGTTACGAAATACTGCTAGAACACCAAGATAACACCAACACAATCTGCAACAATTTATACTTTAGCATGGAAATTACAAAAAATTGGGTCATAACTTCCAGGCTCCTACTGATTAATGCAAAAATGGTTGTTGTTTCTTTCAAATCCAAATCCTGTAATGCTTCAAACAAACTATCAAATTGGGGGTTTGCAGTCAAAAGAAGTATTTGGAAGTTTTGGGAGGGGGGTGAGCTACCAGAATCGACGTTATTCAAAACTTTGCATCACCTTTTCCTTGCCTTTGCTTCCATATTGCTCCCATTTCTTGCCGTCATCACTATACAATAACGCGTAAGTCTTCACGTGTCTATCCTTTGTCCCGATTTGTCCTTGTGTGGCAATTTTTGTAACTTCGGTCTTTCTAGACAAATCAATTTGTAGATACTGGTTTTCGTCGATCTTTGGTGGACACCATGCGTCCGTGGAACTGAAATTTTTTAGCATGCTTGAAGCTGCGATTTCGCCGTCGTTAAATTCACCAGCTTGAATGCCAAGTGGCTCAAAGCACCCTAGTGAATGATAACAGTAAATTTTAATAAAAAAATTAATTTTTCCTTCAGGACCAGTACAACTTCGATATGTTCGACTCCTCACTATCTAACTTAAACTCCACTGTCTTAATAAAATCTTTTCGAGTCGTTTACTGTCTCAAACTATGTTTCGAAAATCGAAGATGCTTCTTCCATAACTTCTTATACCCTAATTGTTTGGAATACTGCAATACTTATATATGTGACCTATAAATTGGACCTGACCGCATAAGTACCTTTTAAAGTACAAGCTAGTTCCCAGTCTCTATTATTAGCAACTTCTTGAACTGTAATTTAAGTTAGTCCCAGTCTCTATCAAAAGCATCTGCTCGAACTGTTATATTTTGCCTCGTTTTCATGACTGAAATGTACAGAAATCTTAAATCAAAGCCAAAAAGTAACTTAAGTTTTATCAGTCAATATGGTGTTGCTTGTTTTCCAGTATCTTGCACAATAAAAATCAAATCTTTTTCCCCCTAATACTTATGACCTATGCTATGACATTTCAAGACATTATTTGATGCTCAAATAATACCATTGTAAACTAGGAAAGCTACCGAGAGAAAATGATTAATCGAAAAAGAAAGAACAAGAATGGTCAAGACTCGGCGTAACTGAAACAGATTATGAACCACATGGTTAAAAATTGGCCAACTTTTTCAAAATGAATATATTGAATAATGAACATAGCTTTTTCATTAATCCATATAAGTGTGCAATACTCCTGAAATGATATCACACGTGTGAGACATTTGCACGACTGTGTGAGCCCGTCGTACTGGTCATATGCATGGTTAACAGCTGTTGTTCAGCGAGGCATAGTTAATGTAGTAGTAGTAGTAGTAATGGAGTCCGATAAGTGTGACCCGACTTTACGACCCGTACGAATTGCACAAACCAGAAAATATTGGCTTTTACGGATTGTCAAGATCCATCATTGATGAGACAAAATGCAAAACCATGTCATCCAATTTTCTGACCCGTACGACTCGTACAAGTTACTGAATTAAAAGAACTCTGTGCATCGCACAGGATGTAAACTTAGGGTCGTAAAACAAACTGAATTAAGGTAATTCCCTAGTTTTGCATTGCGCAACCTTCACACGTGATTTGCACGCGCGCATTGAAACATGACGGAATTTCTCGTTATGTCTGGACCGGGGGGGGGGGGGTAATCCTTCTAATTTTTGGTGGGGGTATGTCGCCCGCATCGCCAAATCCAGACTCTATTTCAGACCAATGCATGCCATTTCCACACCCATTTTCAGACCTGGCCTCGAAAATTCATACCCGTTTTCAGACCTGACCTTGAAAATATACAGCCGTTTTACACCCGCTAGGTAAAATTTAGATGGAATGATATTTCTCTTTCTCTCTCATCAGTTACTCGTCCCCGTTACGTTTTTATAAGCTTTCGTAAATGTTCCCCCAAAAACCATACCCAATTTCAGACCATAAAAGCCAAAATCTTTACCTGTTTTCAGACCAAAACGGCTCAAAAACCATACCCTTTGGGGCGGCACATAGGGGAACGCCCCCCACGCCCCCGGGTGTCTGGAGCTCACCGAGGTAAATCGTCATTTTCTCATAAACGAGTTCGTTCACCTATCATGTTTTCTCTTTGTTTGAATTGAGCAATAACTTTCTTCCTGTACAATAAATATAGACCAATTCCCAGTGTTGAAAGATAAGCAAAAACGTGTTTTTAGAAGCCAATCGTGAGTCAAATCGTATTGATATGTTTATGTATTACCTGACTGTGTATAAACGACTTTCTGTCGCTCCTAAATGAGTACGGGGACCCCCCCCCCATTTTTATTTCAAAATTAAAGTTCCTATAACACAAGCAATCGATAGGCAAAGCTTGAAAAGTCAGTATGTATTCTATTTCTGTTGAATGACCTTAAGCTTGGGAACAACCTCGCACCAAAAAGTTTTCAAATTTATCTTTTGACGCTAGAAACCTCGCCAAAACAATACTGTCTTTAATTGTTCAGTCTAAAACCTCCCTTTCTGTTATAAAACCCTTTCGCTTTGAAGAGTTACCGACACGGTATGATACAAAAAAGTGAAGTGCTTTCTTTTCTGTCGAGGTTTTATTTATATGTAGCATTCCTTTAATAGCATCGATTATATTCTTAAGCAAGATACTGCACTCAAACAGTGCCCAGCTCCATCCAGAAGCAAGTCAAAGCAAACTAACATCCCCTTAGGGCGCTTACCACTTGTCAGAACTGGCCGGCCAGATCAGTACATTTGAAAATGAACAGACCTTTCTCTTGAGAGTTTTCCAAATTTTTTTAAAAATTCCATCAGAAGAGTGTAAACAGTTAACAGATTGACTGATCTGGGGGAACAGTTCTGATCAATAACTGCATTATCTCCGTGAATGGACCAGTCTAGCCGGCCAGTACTGACTAATGGTAAGCGCCCATGGAGTGGCAGTAGAAATGGTTTCGTCATGTAGTGGAAACAAAGATGGCCTCCGACAATGAGTGTCACATTAACGCGAGTGAAGATTTGAGAGTATTTATCCACTAAACACCAGATTCATTTGCATGTCATCCTACCATTATCGTCGTCTTCGCCAAGTGCCCAGGAAACACAACACAGCAAACCAATCAACAGGACTGGCAGAGGTCTAAGGCGGACCATGCCTGGGAAGAATCGATCATGATATCAGCGTTATAATTAGATAGGGCATCGGCGTGATATGGAATAATAGATACCGTGTAAAATCGATTGCACGTCAATGAAATCGCCGTTTAACAAAAAGTTATATCTTTGAGATGGAAAGACCAGATATCCTTCCATAGTAAGCTAGAAAAGCAGCGCCACAAATTTGAATTCATTTTGGAAGGTATTGGTAAAGTTACCAAAAGCTGATTTCATTCGGGATGTACTTACTTGTTAATTTGCGTGATGTGCGTTAACACATAACTGAATTATCTGTGGAACTGGATTTAGTACTGGACGAAAACATTTGCACCTAAGGTCAGACAATTCCCGCTTGGTAACTTCCCGTTGAATATTATCATTTCAGACAAATGATATAACTAGGTTTTTCCTCACCACCGTGACAAAATAAGGGTCCGAATCTAAAAATACCATTTAGTCATTGGCTTTGGAACATTGGTTGATTTGATTGCTTCTTTGAAGCGAGTGAACTGTCTGTTCTTATTCACAGGTGGGAGTTATCGTGGCATAAACCTCATTCAATATTAAGTACTGTTAGAGTGGGTTCTATTGTGATCTGTCATGGCAGCTATCGTAGTATCAATTCTCCTCACTGGTTGCGAAACATTTCTTAGTAATGAAGTGGCATGAATTTAGTGATACATCAGTACAATAACTAATTAAGTGACAATGCCCGAGATGCTCATTTTACAATGGCAAAATATCAGGCCAGATTTTATCGAAAGCGAAGCAGGTATGGCCTGGTTTATGAATATATTGAAGTTTGCAAGAGATTCTGTTAGCTGCATGCACGAGACACACTCATTTCATGTGGGCGATCGTATCGATAGCTCGGGAAAAAAGTGGAGTTGTAAATAAGGACCTAAAGTATTTATTACATGTGCAATAAGCTGAAGGTATAACGGAACGATCTATGTCTGTAAAAAAATAATGAACCAAAAAAAACATTGCTTCAAATAAACCCCGGGTCCACCAGGCCAAACTTGGAATAATTATCAGGAGCGTTTAACTGAGAAAATAAGGTATAAAACCTAAACTGTTAAGGATTCTCACTTGTACTTTCTCTAGCAGTTAATTTAAATGCCTTCAAACGTGTTTCCATGTCACCCTATGTTTGGTATACTCTCTCGATAGTGTCATTTTAATGTAGGCAAAGATAGGTCCGCAATCCGTACATGTGACCTGCTAAATTAATCGGCCGGATCTTTCGCCGTAGTTTTTCAATTTGCAGAACAGTCCAATCTTATTTTAGTAACAGAATCTCATAAAATTCTTTTGTATCAAAAATCTATTTCTACCTGAACTAATATTTAGCTCTAGATGGGTTGGAGCGCGAGGATTTGTTTGTTCAAGCTCACGCAAAATCTTCTCTGTAAATAGCCTAACAATTAATTTGGGAGGTTACAATTGTTCTCTACGTACACAATCCCATGCACTAAGTTGTGCGTGACCAATTGCACAATTGGTCTATTGGAGTACGAGTACTGAGATTGAGCTAGAGTACGACCAAAACGTTTGACTCGTTCTTCATGCAATTTTCTATGTTGATTGTCATTGTAATTTCAATCTGTGAGGTGTGTTTGAGTCTTTGACGTCACTTTCTCCACATCAAGCAAGCCTTGGAATGAGGCAAATTAATGGCGGCCGTAAATTTTCAGAAATTATAACTTCTAATGTCTACAATGGATTCAAATTTGGCAAGATGTTTAGGAAAGGCGCAACGTACACTTAAATTGAAAAAAAAAAATAATATCATCAATTTTGTCTTGGGCACTTTCAGGCAGTAAATTACGGTTCTCCAAGGTCTCTCGTTCCAAAACCGTCGTTCAAAAACTTTGAAAGATACTATTCAAATGTTGTCCAGTGAGAACAATCAAAACTAACCTTGATGTTTACAATTCTAAAAAAATGTACCTTCACACAATATGAAAAGCTGTTCACATGCAAGCGTTATTATGATACCTATTGAGAAAAAATATTTAATTTTTTATGTCTTTACTCTCCTGGCCTGCCTAGTTTGAACTTGTTATTAAGGTACGAGAAGCTCTATTCCGAAGCTGCAGGATTTCAGAATAACATTGCAGATGTCAACTTTCAGAACCTTATTCAATTATTACAGTGACTTTGTTCATATATTGGCGGGAAATGACATAATTTTAATTATTTTCCTCAGGTTCTGGCCGATGCTATGCTATTTAACAGTTAATTTAACGGCCGTTTGATGACCAACTCTCGTTCTCTATGAACTAATTGAATTGGTTAACGATGGCAGTCAGAAGCATTCATGATCAGTTTTACAGGTTTCTTAATTTTAATCCGAAATAAAGCCGATAGCTGCTACCCTTTAAGGGCAAAGCGCGCGCGACCGTAGCCCTTCAGCACATGCCAGAAAGGCAGCCAATCAGATTAGCCAGCGTATTTGCAATCTACTCTGCTAATAAGGCTTATCAGGTTTTTCATAGATCGTAAATGACCTCTTTCAATAGCTATATCGGATCAATAGGTAAATAAAGATCAACTCAACCCTACTCGTTCTGAACTGTCCATGCAAAACCTTCTGTCTCGTACACCAAGCAAGGAGTCAACTGACAAGTCCGTTTTCGTTTTTGGATTGTACATCGCGGTACTGAGTGAAGTAACGGTTCTTTCCATGCCTTCCAGTTACGTGTCACGTGAACGCAGACGGATTTCTAGGCGGCGGCGTGAAACATCAGCTTGAAATCCTTCCGCGTTCGCTGGTTATTAACATATCGGCGAGAAGGGAATGCATTGAATTCAACCAAACGCGCATTCCGAAATGAAAACTCAGCGCGCTGCTATAAACCAGTACATGCATTTAATTTGTATGCCTTTTCCACTATTAGTAGCTGGTTTAGTATACTAAGGACATGAATAGTCAGTGACAACTTTAAAAGAATACAGCGCTGTTGACCTGGGTATCGTTTTATCAATACACCGAAACGTGTTATCTAAGCTCGAGAAACAATGTTAAGCTGAGAATTGACACCGACCACTTGGCAACACGGTCAGTAAATTTCTATTGAACGAAATTTTAGAGTAAATTAAAGAAACTTAAACAATGCTTTCAAATAACTGACCAGTTTGTTCAAGATTTTAATCATCTACCTTTTCTAAATCAGTATTATAATTATATGAACAGCAAAGTTAAAATGCCTTACCTGATTTCAGCCAGACGCCGAAGACATTCAACCAAAATTCTCTTCAAATTCAAACGTCTTGAAACGACAAATCGCAACGACTTTTAGCTCGATAGAAAACAGCGCATTAAAGATTTACATTAGAAAGTGTAGAAGCAGATTCACAGCTCTGTTTTGCTTAAAGTTCGTTTAAATAATCAGTGATCAGATAAGAGGTAAAGCATTGTTCATTTGCGAAATCAACTGGTGTTTCATTGTTGATCCGTTGCATACCTGCTGTTTTTGAAGCTCGCTTGGTACCTTTGAACATGCATCTAACAGGTCACAAAGACAATCTTAGGTAACTACAAGATTTCTAAAAAAAACATCCCAGAAAGATCAGATATGTAACGCATATAAGGATTTAGCTAAGCCCTGTTACATCTACTCTTCGTTTCCGCCTTTCGTGTCAGTTTTAGTCTCAATTTGCCACTTAAATTTATTAAAAGTATTGTCTTGTTTAGAATTTCCCGGTGAGCTCAATAGGTTGCAAGTTATCAACAGCAAGCGTCGCAGACTTCAAATCTGTCATAAATATTTATTTTCCGTTTCAAAATTAATAAAGATGAAGCTTCTCGCACTTTAAAGACCCTTTAAAGATACAGGGATCCTATGAATTTATACTTAAGACCACCAGCTGGTTCTCCTCATTCACCCGTTTATTCACGTGACCTCCCGTTTCACGCGTTTGGAAACTCCCGAAATGACAAATAATACTCTCAAAATGTTCCAAATTTTGACGATTCTGCTTGAAAATAAAAACAAACGAATTTCGCACTGCTGGAAACGGGATCGTGAGATTTATTTCTGCCGAGGTTATGAAATAGCCATTCTAATTGTGTTCATTGAGACACGCGGATTTCCAGATTTCTTTATTGCGCCCGCACTATCAAGCTCAGGTCAGCGCTATTGCACAGATCAGTGGTAGGTACGCTATGTATGGGGAAATTATTTTGTACCCAATGTATTAGTATATAATCTATCATAAAACCTTACCCTAACCCTAACCCATATAATCTGTTATGTTGTCTAAAGCGATTTATATATCCCATAATCTGTTATGTCGTCAAAAGCGATTTAAGCAAATCTATATATTTTGGGTACATAATGGTACACAATGAGACTTAATACGATGCAGTGGGACCCCGTTAATACGGGGGCTAAATACGGTCACCAACGGTCCATGGAAATTTGGCCGTATTATGGTAGGGTCAAATTCATGACTGATCCTGACAGATACATTCGCCCTTCTAAACAACTTTATATGATAACCAAATCAATGCGCGTGCTATGATTGGTCAATCAGCTATGGTTTATTGTGCCAGTAAACTAATCGCAAAATCGCACATTTTCTGAATTATTATATAAAAGCAATAGACCACAAGTTACTATGGTTTATAGGCTGATAAACCACTTGGGATGTTGGTAGAACACTCAAAGAATTGGTAAATCACTCGCCTGTGGCTCGTGATTTACAAATTCTTCTCGTGTTCTACCAACATCCCGCGTGGTTTATCAGCCTATAAACCATAATAACTTGTGGTCTATTGCTTAAGTACTTGAAATTCTTTGTGATAAATATGATAGATGGTAAATTATTTAACATCCAGACTACAGAAACTTCAAACCGTGCGTACAGTATTAACCAAGGGAACATTGATGAACATAACTGGGATCTAAAATCAGAAAAAACCAGACTTGGCTGTACATATCCTTCTCAAAAGCAATGGTCCCGTTCTCTCTGACTTAACATCATGTTACTTTACGATATCGTTTCTTGATTACTATATTGTTTTGCTTGGACAATTACGAATGCGTATTTAGTTTGAGCTACCGTGTTAACGGGGTAACGACCGTTGGCCGTATTGACAGGTAGTTGCACCGGAGTTTTCTTATAAGAAAATGTATGGGCATTTCGTCGGGACCAAAAAAGATTGAACTTAATCCGGTAGATAGTGTTTGAAGGCCGGCAGTATACAGTCTGGAGGTCTGCAGTCTTATTGTCGGCTATAGCGTGCAGTCAACAGTCTTCTAGTCTGCAGTATTTAATCTGCTATTTAGTCCGCTGCAGTCTGCGTTTTCACCGACTGTCCATTTTGTAGTCAAGTCAGCGCGTTCTTTACTATCGCTGAATATATTTTCATAGCACTCAGCTCATTTCTTTTATTCATTTTTGCTTCAAGCCTGCATTTAGTTTTATCTAGCATTTTACCATTCTGTAATTGCCCCGCCATCGACTGACTGCCAAAAATTTCTAGCAAAATCTCCTTCTTGCTTCACGTTTATTCAGTACTCAGTACTCATCACGTGATATTACAATATGATAAAACAAACAAGTCGCTTGTCAGTCTTGTTTTAGTTATAGCCATGAAATGCACTTGCGCTTTCAACCTGTAGAAAATAATTTATGCAACGACGCGAGTGACGAGAAAGAGGAGAAAAAGAAAGAAAAAGAGAATGATATTGTTTGATCATTTGACCCGCTTTCTTCCGTCATCGTATTAACGCGATTTGTTCTGATTCCCCTTTATCAGAGTCAATACGTTCTGATGTCTCACTCCTTATTTTTTGACTTACTCGTCTGATAATTCCCGATATTCCCTGAAGCAGAAAGTCTCCAGTGTTTAATTCACCGTTATCTTTATCGTAAATATCTGTTTGGGCAGTTTCTCGAGCAATAATACAAAACAAACCAAACGTATTCGTGGATATCTTAGCATGGTTTTCACTGACAAACTGCAACCTTGCAGTTGGTCCGGCAAACTGCCCTTTGCATGTCCCAGGCAGGACATCCTTCCATTTCGTTGGCTCGCCAACTTGGGTCGGCGACCACCTGAGAAGAAGTTCGTGGTTGGTAGGTATATCACCCTGAATTGGTATGAAGAGTTTTGCAGGGGCGTTTAATGGATTCATAATTGGCCCCATGGCAACAAGCGGGCTCGCGAGATGTTCGTGGTTTTTCAGGGGTGCAACTTCATCCTTACAGTTACAGATTTGTAGGCAGACTTCTTTAGTAGCTGTCGTCAATGAGCCATCTGCAATATCAAGTGCAATGCCTTTACAATTCACTCCGCCGCCAGACGGACCAAACACAGTTTTAATGAGGGTTGTGAACAATCCTAGACTTGGTCGTCTTTTTTTCAGTTTCAAATCCATTGTTTCTTTTACTATCTCTGCAAATGTTCTCAGTCTTGTAGGTTTCAATTGTATCCTCTGAGCAAACGAGTTTCTTCGAAATTCCAACGCTAAATTTCAAATGGGAAAAAGAAATAAAAAAAACCTAATTAAGATTATTATCTATGTGTCAATGTTAATACATAAATAGAAGTTACTGTTTTCTCTCGCTGAATAATGCAACAAACAACAAACAAGCCAGAGTAAATTGGTCTATTTACACAGCGGTCAAATGCCCTGTACGCATGCGTGAACTCCCCGCAAAAACTGTCAACAGCGACATCCTGTAAAGACGATCAATAAGTAGACGTACACGGTGGCTTAAAGGGAACCTCGTCTCTTGAAACAAGTTGACGTTAAAGGCCATTTCCAGTCCGTACTGCGCAATCTCCGCCTGTAATGTTATTGAGTCTCACACGATGAAAAGTAAACAAACCAAAATGAAAATTACGGGTAAAAACTTACCTTTTTCTTCCTTATTAACATCTGATATCCCTGCAAAACAATAATAAAGAGTAGACGAACCTCGACGATATTCCAAACCGACGTTTCAGCTCATTGCGAACTCCCAAACAAAACGACCCGCAATGGCGGACTGAAAAACTTCATGTACGCAGTTACCGAAGTGTAACGTATCAACGAATTCAAAACAGAAATGTAAACAAATGCCGAGACTGCGTAGTACGGACTGGATATGGCCTTTACGTAGTCTAAAATAGTCTCTAAATTACAACAACAACAACCGTGAACAACACTTTATTCACACTTCCATTACAGGGTTTGTCAAACTTATTAAATAATTGGTCACTTTATCGCTTTTGCCCTTACCGCCATGTTGGATTTCATGACGTTTGTTTGTGTGAAATAATGGGACAATGGCACTGACGTCATAAAATCCAAAATGGCGGCGTGCGGGAAATTTAAAAGCGATAATCTTTTTCTCGCTTTATGAGTATGAAACGTTGCATTTCCCTCACCCAGTACGTCGACTTGTTTCAAGAGCCGAGGTTGCCTTTAAAGAAATTTACAAACCGCTGTGTCATTTGCTTTATAAAACAGAGAAGAAAAAGAACGAAAAAGCAAAAGCATCGATATCCTTGTAACTGGCGAGGATGTGAAAATATACCATTGAGATCCTGGATGTAGTTTCATATCAATTTTACGATTTTCCAGTGGTCTATGTATTTTCTATTGTCCTATCGTATCACTGTAAAACTTAGCTAAACTTATTTATTTGTCATGCCTTTTACTATCAGATCATCTTACCGAATCTTTTAAAACATGCACATGCCAATGATATGTAAAGTTAAAGATAAATATAATAACACAGTTCAAATGGTCAAACCATAAACCATGTTCTATGCTATAAAACGATTGCATTGCGTAAAGGCTGGTTTTCACTAGCGCACAAGCATAAGCATAACGACATTAGCACGAGCATAAGAAGAACAAACACACTTGTTTTTCTCATGTTGTTTTCACTAGGAATCACCACCGTGTTTATGTTATTTTTATGTATGTTTTTTCTTCGTAGTTTTGAGTATCCGGCAACGCAGCGTAAGCAACTGTATGTTGTTGTAAATAGAATATAATCGTGTATAATTTTTTTTTAATAATGTATGTAATTTGTACTGTTATTTGTAGGTATATTAAGTATTGTGAGCTTCTTTGTTTAATTAAAAAAAAGGAATCACCGCGACATAAGGCGACATAAGCATAAACACAAGAAGAACAGACAGACGAGACAGTGTCCGTTCTTCTTGGGGCGATGTAGCAGCTTTCCTAACATATAATGTGATTGGTTTGATACCCTAGCCCTAAACAGAAGACTCAACAATTGAAACAATGACTTTGTCTTGAAAACAATAGAAGCTGCTTACAATAACAAACAAAAGTAGTTTTGGATAGCTGCTACACTACCCTCTTCTTGTGCTTATGCTTATGTCGTTACGCTTATGCGCTACTGAAAGCCAGCCTTAATAATTTTAGCGCCATACGGTTAGTTTACCTTTTTGATTTCGGAAGAATCGATACTTTCTTTGAATAACAATAGCAGCTGTGAAGAAATTAGCAGGGAGGGTTAGAAAAATATCTTTATTTTCAAGTTCACATTTAACTGCGCAAGAGAACTAAACAGGACGCAGCAATGGTTTGTTTTTCCGTCGTAATTTTCCCCGAGTGTCTATCTGATCAATCTGTGTACAAGAGATATTAGCGTCTACTTGAAAAACTGTCACTTCGAAAGACCTTTTTCCATAGACCTTGCTTTCATTGCTCTTACTAATCTTTCTATCTTTTTTTTAATATAACAAACACAAGAGACATTGTTTCATCACATTTTAAAACCTCTTGACGAACCTCGGGATCACTAAACCACGGAGAAAACGAAGAAATAAAATCGGAAAAAATCTATGCTAATTAAACTCAGATTTCCAAACCAGGAAACAGGTCACAGTTCTGTTTTACTTTCTTAACCTGATGAATTATTATGAGTTTTAGAACACACTGTAGGTCCTTTGATTGGTTAAGAAGATAACTTCTCAAACTCATTAATAATTCATCAGTTTAAAACAAATCGAATCGGAACCGTGACCGTGGCTTGAAATTGTGATCACAATCAGAATAGATTCCTATGTTTCCTTTCTTCGTTTCCTCCGCAGTTTTAATTTTGATTGAGGATTTAATATCAAGCACTCGAGACAGTTTCATCACATTTCCTCGAAATTCGTCAAAATACTCCACTGTATTTTAAACTTTCTTCTTGGCTTGTAAATGTAATAAACACCGTCTCTCGTGGTTTATATATTACTTCCTTTTTAAATGAATGCGTAAATTACGTAGACAAAATGGCCTGGAACCCGGCACTATAATTGAACACTATATCACTGGTGCGCTTCTCAAACTTTATGGAACATGTTAAAGAGACCATTTTCCACCGTCCCCTCATTAGTTTATTTCAACCATAAACTAAACCTTCACGGTTAAAAGAAATAGCTTTTTCTCCTGAAAATCCTTTTTTGAGATCAAATGAAAAACAAGCGCGAGACGACGAGGAAGTTCTTCCGCCCTCTAGACTAAGAATGTTACCTTGTTTCATCTTCGTGTACTGTTTCGTCTGTCGATATCGTCGATAATGCTTCTGAATTATGACACAGAACTTGGTAAGATGTTGATTCTTGAGTTTTTCTAGATCATGAAGCTACATATATAGCAAAGAAAAACAGGCATTTCCAAAGTTGGCATTGAGAACTCTAAATAAAGAGGTACGATCGATTGGTCGGTAATCATTTCATGCATCACAACAGAAAGTTGCTCTTTTGTCTGAGAGATGTTCTTTTAATAGGCTTAAATAAATTAAGAGAAAGAATTTAAAAAGAAAAAGTTTATTTTGAAGAAAAGAGGGAGTAACAGTTCACTAATACTTAGGAGAAGGAAGACGACTGTACTGTATTGTTAATTGGCGGCCCGTAAAACCACAATAAACACACAGCACTTCAAACTTTAATTGTATTTTTTGTTAAACAACTCATACACGATTTCCCGCATTTCGTAACGTTTTTATAATTACCTCGTGACAACTAAGCCACAGCGCACGAGTTACGACCTTCCGTTTGCGACCACTGTCTAACAATTCCGGTTCCTTTCTGTGGTTCATGACAAAGGGAACCACTTTAAATTGTTCCTATGAAAAGTCATCGAAGCCGCAATAGACCATATTCGTATTGTCGGTATTAAAATGGAGCTAGCTTGCAGTGGAGGCTAATTCGAGCAATCGTTTCATATGCAAATGACATAAAGCTCTTTTTTATGATATCCCCCTCCCCCGCATTAGACTCCATTTCAAGCTAGTTTCAGTCCAATAGTTAGTTTCATAGGGCTATAAGGGGGGACTATAGTGTTGACTGTATTTATGCACCCTATTGAACTAGAGTCATTCATTCATTCACTCACTCACTCACTCACTCACTCACTCACTCATTCATTCATTCATTCATTCAATACCGAGAATACGCAAAGAAAGACTTTTTTCGTATCCTGAAATGCTGAGAACACTACACCACACATTGAACACAACGCGTGACCCCGGCTAACGCTATATACTCAAAAAGCTCTATCAGCAGGTCACTATATAAACATAGCTGCGACACATTCTGATACATTCTTACCGTATCAGTTTCCCTGAGAAATAACTTTGTTTTTCCAATCTTCCATTTGCAAGAATCAATCCCAGCAGCTCTAAGAATGAGCCGACATCCTTCAGCTTGGTCAGCGGTCCATCTCTGTTTAATTTGTGGCGCAATAATTCCATACCTGTTATTTTAAAATAGAACATCACATTATTTTCATTTTTGTTTCATATTCAAGAGTTAGTGAATTGGTCAAAAAGTTGTGAATTGAAGCTTTTCAATTACCTTCTGTAAATACAGTTGAATTCTCTGCGTACTGCAAATCCTGCTTTTCTAATTGCTAGACATTCTTTGAGTCCAAAGTAAGCAATTTGGTGAATAACTCTACAAAGGAAAATAATAAGAATAAATTATTGCATATCCCAAACGTTTTGTAGCACTGGTTCAGTTATTACACGCCCTCTGATTGGCTGAAACTGTACTTTATATCATGCAAAATTAGTTTTAAATAAAAGAGTGGAGGTAAACTCTTGTAGGACCAAAAAAAACGATACATTTGTTGCTTCTGATAAAACAGTGTCAAAAGGTTATTAATTGCATCTTATTAACCGAGGGCGATATTATTACGGTCCCAAGCTAGTGAAAATTGGTATCAATTAGTTCGTTAAATTTGTCAGTCTTTGTTTTTTGCCAGTCGGTGGGGCTGCATAATGGCTTTGCTGATAACGTCCGAAGTAAATTTGCAGAGAACTCCTGGCCACGGACTATATTAGCAAATCAAGGCGTCCGTTATAATTATCTTAACAAGCTGTGGTCGTATACTAAACTGTGCTTCAAAAATCCATGTTCTACGACAGTCGCCAACGATTATGCTGGGGAAAAGTAAATAGCTCCAACAGAGTTTCATTTTTGAAACTTTCAGATACATGTAGAAAAAGCATGCTACTTTGGCAGTCAGCAAAACGAAACTTCCTCGAAAAAGAAAAAGAAAACTGTTGAAAAGCGAAACATGCTCTTGACTAAAAATTCACTGCGATGATCATTTCTCACTGTCATGTACACTCGCAGTTCATATATGTCGAAAAGACCAGTTTCGATATTTCAGAATTCAGCCTAAAAACAATAGACAACACTTCTAGGCTCTTGGGAATAAACCCCACAAACTCTGTAGTTTATTCCCCAGAGCCTCGTGCTGAGGTCTATTGTTTTAGGCTGAATTTTGAAATTGGTTCTTATTTCATATACTTAACACCATAACGAGGTTCGTCGACTGAGTTACGTTTCTTATTATTACTACCATGGCAAGATAAGTTATTATCAGGAGCCCGTGTAGCTGCCGGCTTTGTTGCGCTAATTATTGGGGGACCAACTAAGGTAGAATACACTGTTTTCATATTGAATTGATTTTGTCGTGACCGGTTTGGATTACCAAAATCCTTCATTTCAAACCTTTGTTGGTTCCAGTTTAATGGCGCTTGAGTGTCTGATGGTTTGATGCATCGAACGTAATGTGGAGTACATGCCATGATTTTACCGATCACACCGCTTGCTTGGCACTGAAAAGGAAGTCAGACTTTTTTTATTTGTTAGGGGCTCGAACATTTGACGAAAATCTTGACTGACTAAAACGAGCCAGGGAGATAAACTATTGAGTGCATTCTGATTTGGTTCTACTTACGTTGTAGCTTGCGCGCTGTTATCGCAGCTATCGGGTCCTTTAAGAAGGCGATTTACTAATAATTTTGTCTCCAAACATAAATATCACATTCAGGCAAAGATGAAGCACACGCAAGCTTTATTAATAATGGTAATAGGACTGAGTGGAGTCCAATTCGGTCTGTAATCATACGAGTGATTAACAAACCGCGAAGCAGGAGTCCGATTTGTTAATCACGAGTATGATTACAGACAGAATTGGACGACACGATGCCCTGTTATCAAAAAATAATAATTACATTACAATTTCCGAAAAACAAAAAGTTTTCCTTGAAAAAAGCTTTTAATATCAATTCTTAAAATATGATAATTGCAATTTCTGAAAAATATACAAAGAATAGCTTGAGTCATTTTGGAAAAGCCCCAGCTGCGAAGGGTAAGTTTTTGTTGCTATAGTAATTGTCATCAATGTGGTGATTGGTGGATTTAGCTGACAGAAATTAAAATGATTGGCTATGTAACTGTCCGATTACAGCCAACTATCCGATTACACTGTCCGATTACAACTTTGCAGGTTAATTATTACAAAATACAGCAGTTTATGCCCCAATCAGTTGTGAGGAAATTTATTTATTAATTATATAACATTTATCAATGTTCTATAATTAATAATCTTTCTTTATTAGTCAACCAAAAATGCGCTAATCCTAGTGAAAATGCAGCATGCTTGCCACATTTCAGGAATGACTCACCATGAATCGCTCTGCAGCGCCAATCACAAAAGATCCAGATAACCCAGAGAACCAATCAAAACTCGACATTCACGAAACTTGCCAGACGTACGAAAAGCGTGTGTGAACGAATCACTATTGTATTCAGTTTCACTTCTGACTGGTTGAGAATGTAATGCAATATTTTAAGAGATTCCGAGCAAATTGTGAGGAACGTTCGGCACTATATTTACCACTATATTCAATTTGACAATCAACGGAGTATAAATATATTATTTTGTTGGCTGACCTTAATCTTGGCACAAGCAGTACTCGCCTTGTGCGGTCCCCTTCCTCCAGCATAAACTGTTTCAGGGAACAAGTCTCTCATAAACGGACTACGAGAAAGCATTAGGATAAATCAGTTACAATTTAATAAACATATGGTGATGTCTACGTACGACTACTTTTTACTGTTTTTTATTTGCTAAGGCAGAAGGATGAGGTAATGTGCAATTTGGAGTCAGTGCCACGAAGACTGACTACACTTATTTGTTATTGGATTCTAGCTCTTCCAGAAGCTATAAAACTCTTTCCGTTAGTCAAGCAATCGAGCAGTTAAACAAAGGACATACAAACCATGGTGGTGGCTTATATCTGATCTTAGCTAGTGGAGATTTTTACGCCTCATTACTTCGAGAATGTTTCATCACATTTCCTCGATATTTGCTGAAACTACATCGTAATTTTACCTTCAAGTGTTTGCAAATGCGATGTCTTTTGATTGATATATGACGTACAGCCTCGCTCGTGTTCGCGCTCCAAGTAGCGTATTGTGCAATGGTCGTTATTATCAAAATACGCGGATAAATTGAAATCCGGCCTCGTCAAAACTGGCGCTATGCGGGCCGCATATGATTCCAGCGGGCCGCTTTTGCATTAATGGCCCTGAAGCTGATTGGTTCACGCTCCATCATCCGATGAATTTTAACCAATCAGGTTACGTTTGGACTTTTTGACGTGGGAAAACCATCGAGGTACGTACGAGCAAACAACAACCTTTGAAGTGCAGGTTTCACGCTGAACAAACAGTTTTGAGAGAGAAAAATCGGTCTTGGTTATAAATGGGAAAATGTGACAAAAACGTTGGCTAGAAACAAAAGCACAAGACGAAGAAATAGAGAACAACGTGTTATCGTCCTTACGCGAAGCGAGACATCGTTCACTTGAATCGTACGGTCGCGCAAAATAAACTCGGCTGAAGTAATGCGGGAATTTTATACCGAAGTTCACTGGAAAATGTAAGTTCGTTAGATATTATGTAGTGTCATTTGCGATACAAGCGCGAAGCGCGAAGCAAATAAATAAGTCATGAATAAGTCATTTTATTCCCTTATTGTAACTCAATCTACGTACTTTTCACTTGACTGCATCAAAGAAATCATATCATTTGACAGCTCGTCTTTGTTCTTCTTACAAAAACTCTTAGTTTCGTAATCAACCTGCAGAAAAGGAAAAAAAGTCAACTGGATCTTTCCTACAAAATACTTAGTTGTAGATAATGTATCGCGAATGTTTTCTTTCTAAAAAATACTTTTTAAAAAATACTTTTTTTCTTTTATGCTAAATTTTGCTTAATATACATCTAATTACATGATGTGCATAAGTGTCAAGGGTATAATTAACAATTATTCCAGGAGCGCGTGTTCGATATGAGATGGTTATAGCCAACGAGGCGCGTAGCGCCAAGTTGGCTATAACCATATCATATCCAACAAGCGCGAGTGGAATAATTGTTTTATTTAAAAAAAAATCCCGGCTGTTTTCGTTCTCGCGCATGCTTATCATATTTGTAGAGCATGTTACATAAGCTGAGGGACCATGGTGGCTAAGCGAATTAAAATTACATTATCCATGAGATAGTTTTTAATACTACGAACTATTGCTATGATTCTTAAGTAAAGAACCAAGCTATGATTCTTACTGAAGCTTTGTTGCTAGTATAAGTCGTAAAAGCCTTTTCCTCACAAAGTTCAGGGAGCCATTCTTTCCAAATATAATGTTTAAAACGCCAACACCACTCTTTCTAAACAATAAAAGTCCCCATTTTGCCTTTCAGTCGTATCAAGGTGGGCTTATTCTCATACAATTATCAAATATTTCTCTCTTGATAACATCGATCTGTTTTATTGGCTCAACGGAACATGTAAAATCATTTTTCACAGCTCGAGTTACATATATCTTTTGCAAACAATTGAAACCAGTTTCAGGGAATGAGAACAGAAATCGCTTTGGTAACTTACTTTTCCAGCGTAATGTTTTATTGTAAAGTAGTCATCATGAGGTTGAAGTAATCCCGAATAGTCCTTATTAGAAACAACTAAATCCCTCATTTTCTGCGAAATAACAAATAATTTTGAAAAGGACATTGAAGAAGATAATTAAGTTATTTTTCTGTCTTACAAAACTATTCAAAACCTCAAAATAAATATGGGTTTTTGACCAAGCGTGAGGTCCAAATGGATGGATATTGGCCAAGTTCTTTTTTCGTCTCGGCCCATAAACACGACGAAGAACGAGGCCAATATCCAGTCATCTTGACCGAACAAGCTTGGTCAATAATGGATTCATTATATAGGATAAAACACCAAAAATTATCCTTGTACTTGCGGGACAAAGCGCGTAATCCCGAGCGGGCAAGATAGCTCCGTCTTGACCGCTCGGGTGGCCAATCGCAGAGCGGGATTTGGTTCATCTTGTCTGCTTACGGAGCTAGTAACATAATAATAGTGTTTATTAGTTAGAACAAAACGCGATGGAGGGCTATGACGAAGGATGGGCAAGACGGAGTAGAGCAACAGCATAAATGAGTTTTGTAAGCATGCAGAGAGAGAGAGAGAGAGAGGTAGAGAGCCTATGATACGAGGTTCGGCAAAACGTTTGATGGAGCGTTCACCCATGTGCAATGCTGGACGTTAGAATGAAGCTGTCAACTTGGTGAAAAAGAGTATTGAACGAAGCAGAAACATACTGTATTGTAAACGATCACGCAAACAATTTCTCAGTTACTCCCGAAAGTTCAAGATGCCAGGGCGCGTAGGTTTGCACGCCAAGAAATAGATTATGATGTTCAGCTGCGTATCACAATAAAGTAAAGTCCTTTGGAACTCTGGATTAAGAATCTCCAGTCCAAAAAAGTACCATATCTAGATAAGAACGACCTTAAATGGCCCATTTTAGCCTGTCTTCAAAAACAAGCGCTTGTTATATGTGAATTTTTCACTGTTTAACCATGTTTAACTACATACGTATCTTTTCAGTACCCTCATAAAAGGTTTCTCTGATTCCTCTGTGATGTTATGCAATGAATTGCAGGAATCGTCCAAAATTGCCATAATGCCCCGTGGACGCTGGAATATACAAAGAATTACATAACATTTAACATATAACGTCTGCGCTAACGTTGACCCAGTACCGCCGGAGCTTATCCACGTTTCCGTAGCATTAAACAACAAACAAATAATTCTTCTATAACCATTGATAGAACTGGATGAGGGATGCACTGCGCTGCGCTGCACTGTACTGTATTGTACTGTACTGTGTAAAACTTCTTGCCCACAAACACAAGTATGAACATTTGATGTCAGTCAGGGATGTAGAACAAGTTAGAGATATTTCTTTTGGTAGTTGCTTGACGTGATTACATACCTTGCTTTCAACGAGGTCACAAACAATCTTGTTATTGAAGAATTCCACGGATTCCCATGTTATACCTTCTCTAACGTATTCCTCCTGAACAAATCAACAGTATCACATATTCGGAATACATCATCACCATCATCATCACCGTCATCGTTATCATCATCATCATAATCATAAGTATAAACATGGCATTGAAACGATCCGACGCACCTATTTCTTCATTATTTACATAGCTAGACCATAATCCATTATTGTCAAAAGATACATTGTTATTAACTTTTGCCAACTGTCCAAATTTAAATTGGACAGATTTTTGCTCAAAGTGAGAAAAAAAATCTGGAAGTAAAACTAGCTTGGAGAGTGAAATATTCGGTATGTTCATATATTTTTGGATTCTATATAATCAATAGGTAACAGGACTATATGCATGTCCAATTTGGAATACCGACCTACGGCCTCATCCAATTATTTCCAAATTGTAGTCTGATCCTATTACATATACTGCAAGATGTCATGTTACGTGTTATAGCTTATTTATAGTAACGTTTATTATTCATACTCAGGTCATAGGCGAACGGGCGACCCTTCCCTTGCCCCTCCCCCCCCCCCAATTTTGTGCAACTCAGACTTTTTGCACTGCAAGATAAATTCGGGCAAGGCAACGTGTCACACTTGAGTGGGTCACATCTCTTGAAACGAGACACATAATGTTTGTAAAATCAATGACAATAAAATTATTTTAGCTACTATTTTAGCAGTACCTAAATAACACTTTTAAAACACTTATTAATATTGTATCGGTAGTAATAGTCGTAGCGATAGTATATATATATACAGGGTTCGTACGGGTCCTGGAAAACCTGGAAAGTCCTTGAATTTTATTATGGCATTTTCCAGGACTGGAAAGTCCTGGTAAAAGATTACAGATCCTGGAAAGTCCTGGAAATCTGTTAAACTTAAGAAATGAATTGTTCTGAACTAACTTTATAAGGAATGCGAAGCTTACAGTTGGGAGAATTTATATTGGGATGTTGGACGAAAAAGGGTTTAATGTGAATTTTGGAGTCCTGGAAAGTTTTATGTGAGTCCTGGAAAAGGCCTGGAAAAGTCCTGGAAATTTGTCTTTGAAAAGGGGTACGAACCCTGTATATAGTATATTGTAATCTGTCATTCCTATGTGGAAAACTTATTGGGATACAGTTTAAAGCTTTGCATAGGATAGCACACCTGCTCTATCTTGAGCGTAAGTTCCACAAACACTTGTTGCAATTTCTCGTTCACGTAATTTATAGCAAACTGCTCGAACCCGTTTTCCTGTAAGATTGAAAGGAAAATGACACATGAAGTTGCTCAAC
>OX393574.1:6726757-6836036 GCA_947652115.1 Blastomussa wellsi | reverse complement strand
AAAGTAGAAAATTAGCGGATTATAATTGCAACTTGTCAGTCCTCTATATTACAAATTCACTTGCACCCAACAGGCGCAGGATTAATTAGTTACCATTCTGCATGGGAATTGAATGGGAATGTCTCCTGTGTTGGAGTAAATAATAACAATATTGCACGTGATTCTGATAATTAAATTTCCTTTAGCATTGCACGTCTTTAGAAAGAATAAACATTGTTTTGGATATTGGAATAAAAGGAGAAAATAATCTAAAATAAAATAGAATAACCCCGTGAAAATATAAAAAAAACTGCAGCTTGTGATCCCACGGTATTCCAGCTTCTCCCAAGCTTTCTTTCGTTTTCCAATTACTCGTAAGAAACCGCCCTTTCTATACTTCTTAATTGAAATAATAATCTAAGTTGAACTAAAGTAAACTCACTTTGACGGTTTCAAAGCCACAAATGTCCAATATTCCAATGCATGAATTTTTCTTTTTCTTTCTGCATGGCATCATTGATAACCTGTTTTGCAAACGAATCACAATTTGTCATTTTGATTGATGTGTATATTACTTTATATTTAAGTTTTAAAATATTTTTTCTATAACATTTCCCTCAGCTTTGATTCGAAGTGTTTTTCATGAGGCTATATTAAACATGGTTAACTATGACCTCAAGGAATATATATTTCTCCGACTAATGTAGTTTTGTTTGCATATACATTACTGACAAATTTTAAACTATCCCAACATAAGCTCCTTCGCAGTCGATTTTTGGGATACACCAACATTATTTGCGCACTTTCATGGTGTTATCTCGCTTGACTACTCAAAGGATTTCTTAACTTTGATTTAAATGAATGCTATTTAAAGTGGTCATGCACTTGGCTTCTCATATGTTTTTTTTCATAATAGTCTTCTAGCACGCCACTGAAACAAATGAAACAAATATTTACATTTATAAGCCGTGAGCGTGGACCAAGAAAGGGTAAATTCTCACCGTAATCGTTTCATTTTTTACGTACGCGATGCACTTTCAGTCTATTAATTTGTATATTTTATTACGCCTTTTCAGAATTCTAGTTATCCAAAATGCATGCAAAAATAACTACAAAATAGCGTTTGCTAAATAAAATATCTAAAGTCTTGAACAATCAACCGTCGCAGACAGATAGATTCTTGATACCAAATTGGCGTAGATTTGAGGTGTTTAGCACGTGAAAAGAAATAGTTCAGAAACTGATTGCTACATTCAAACTCAGAATTATTTTAGATAGCCCCAAAACTTCTCTAGAGTACAAACCCGGACTCCAACGATCGTTAGATCGCGGCCATTATAACTGATGATCATCAGTGGATCTATACCTCACTAAGCTGACTAAGCTAAACGGGTTTAAAATTAATGAAAACAAACCTGGACGAGGTAATCAAATAAGTGTGAATACAGAGCTTTCGCCAGATCATCACGGGCCATCGATGCCTATAAACGTGCAAGGATACAAGGTGCATATGATAACAACAACAACAACAACAAATAAACAAAACAACAACAACAACAACAAAAATAACGAAGCAATTAGATCTAACAGTTTTAAATAACTCCTCACCTGATATTTATTGTTTGTTTTCTTTGTTATCTCAACTCTTCCACCCCAGCGAGTTTCCACAATTACGCTTAGGCGAGGAGAAAAAAGTATGTTAATAGTGTACCCGGGAGTGCGCGAGGATAAATTGCAAAAGAACATGTCGCCAAAATCTACTTCAGAGGCGGATCCAGGAATTTCTGATAGGAGGGTCCAAACTTTTACAGTATTTCTCACCTGACTAGTTTTTCCCGAAGGTTTTCTTTGTCAACCCCCAACAACTGAGCGACCCTCTGCAGCACTAAAATAACCAGAGGTATAAAATCTATCAATAATTAATATCACAGAACTATTGTATGCATACCATGACCGGATAGGGTGACCAGCGACTGATTCCTGGTTTTCGTTCGAAGTCATATGGAAGAAAAATATTGGCGGAAGGCGAAACAAACAAAGACGTATTCCTGAACTGCTTTTATTTTGGTTTACTTACTTAAAACAAGAAACTAACGGTGATCTGCCAGTAAAACGATGATCAAAATTTCGAGAATTAAACATCACCCCCCCCCCCCCCCAAGAAATTTTGCCAATGGATTTGTTAACGAGCAAGGTTCCTGCGCGACATTAAGCATTGCAAAGTAAAATAAATATTGAGCGCACAGGAAATTTTAAAGAGAAAAAGCAGTGAAAAACGTCCAGTATTAATACCAGGTAAAGCATTATGCCCATACAACGTCCAGTTTTCCGGACAGTTTTATACGAACACAAATCTATAATTTGGAACACAACAATTATTTTTTTCAGACAAGATTCCGTTTAAACTTTGAACCATCATTTACCTTAACTTACTGTTATACATCCTGTAAATACACAAGAACTCATTGTTATCTTAATTTACCATGGTTTATTAAATACTTTGACTCACAAGAAAATTCACTTACACTTCTCATTGGTTGGAAAAACAATATTCCCACTCTCTTTAAATTCGATGTTACCAAGATGTAAGATGGCGGACAGCAGTTGGAAGATTGTCTTTTGTTTGATAGGGTCCAGGCCAACCACGTTCATTGCAGTCTAAAATAAGTAGATCAATAGAAAAATAAGTGGTATGTCTTATTTTTCTTGGGTGCTATCCAAATAATGCCAGTAATGGGTCGTAGGGTAGACTTCTACCATTATTTTCCATTCTCTCTTCCATACTGATGACGCTACTGATTGCGCCTCAGATGAAGGTTGCATTAGGGTTGGTTAAAACATACAATTTTTTCACCCCCGTGGCCTGTTAAAGAGAACGGAATAAGCCTGTTGGCATGTTTTCGATACGTTTCCTGCTTTTTTAAGGAAATGTTTTGGCTTTTTGCTTTGATAAGCTTGTTTTATTGATTTGGTGACGTCATAGAAAATTCAAATGTGGACATGATGATTGAAGTTGTGTGTACGTGTACTTTAGTTCGTTGGCGATGTAAAATGCTTTACATAGTTGCCTGTGAAAAAAATGAGCTTTCGTAACTGCCACTTTTTGACCAATCAGGGCAAAGCCGCAGCCAGTCATGACGTGGTCCACAAGAGATTATTTAGCCCATAAAGGTTTCCCATCGTCATGAATGTTCGTGCAAAAGATTAAACAGTAAGGTGCAAAATCATTGGACAAAATAATGAATTTGAAGGCGTCTATAACAAGGAAATTTTGTCTCTGATTCAAAACGATTCTAATTATTACCCTTTCAAATGAAATGAGTTCACTTTTCATCAAAAGGTCTGAAAACGAACTTGCATTTTCATATGAATGGTTTCGCGCTTAGGCTTATTATCACTCCAAGGCAAAAGAGAAACTTGCAGACCTTGAAAATGGCCCATTAGGTTAATTTATTATAAATATCGGTACAGAGTGTCATTCTTTCAAAACGAACATTGAAAATAAATTAAATCAATTAGAAACGACCAATATCACCCACTCTTGTTGCCATGTAGTCTCTTTTGTCATCTTTACCATCAACCATGTACAAACCACCTTGATTCAGATAGTGATAATCTTCTGCTTTTCCCTGAAGACCAAACCGCCCTGAAACAAAAAGAAAATGCACAATAAGCGAATGAACTTAAGCTTTAGAAAGAAAATATGGTGAGACAAAACAATAAAATTTTAAACTTTCAGTTCTCAATACCGGGCTTGGTTTTTTATTTTCTTCCCGTACATTTGTTACGAAAGTGGTCTTCGTAGAATTCTCTAAAACGGTGTCCAAGAACCCCAGTAAAGCATTACCGGAAGTAAAGCATTACCGGAAGTAAAGCATTACCGGAAGTAAAGCATTACCGGAAGCCTTCATGAGTGAACTTTACCTAATCTTTCCTCGTCTGCACAGCCACTAAGTATTTGGTAAAACACGTGAAAGTTTCTTTCATGTTGAGCTAATCCAACAACACGAGACTGCAAAAATTAAAAGACACGTGGATCTCAATACGAGTTATATTGCCATTATTTCCAAAATAGACTAATACTTAAAAGTCATGATTCGGGGCAAAATGGCAAGGTTGACTTGGGGCCATAAATAGAAAAGTAAGGGTTTTGTAATGGTTTGAGTGTTGCGCCGGAGATAGTAGGAACGCAAGGGCGCTGTTAATTGAAGTAAACAAGCGTAGCGGTCATCGTCTTTCCATTGATAATTGTCAAAAAAATCACTTCATTAAGTGCACTATGCGGTAATTGTCGAACTGTGGAAGGGAAGATCAAGAACCTCCATCACATCTGGAGGACAGTTCAGAAGCTGGACCATAACAGACAGGAGTGGGGTACCTTTGTTGCTGTCCTACATGCCAGCTGGCATAACGGGCATGAGTGAATGAGTGAGTGAGCGGTAATTGTGGACACTAAATATGCAAAAATAAACATGCTGCCTCTGCAAAGACATCTGTAAATGGTTAGATGTTCTAGTCTTCTCGAACAAGGACGATAACCAGTAGGCCCCGTATCCTCCATCTTCATCGTTACGGTTTAAGCAGGGGACGAACCCACACACTCATCGTAAAGAGTAGGGCACTGAGCTCCCGTTGTTGTGGTCAGGTCTTTGTCTGTTGTGATTTCAAGGTTGTGAGATGCTCGGAGAAATTAGCCGATAAAGCTACTCTGTCAATCCGAAGGTAAATAAAGTTACTTTTACTAAGTTGCTACTAAAAAGTCTTGTGAAAAAACAGAAAATGGTTAAAGATCCCATGTGGTGGAAGGTTTCCCATTTGGGTATTTACAAAGCGTGGAGGAGTTGAATTCGGTAGCACCGAACACATCCAGTGGCAGGAAGGAGGATCTCAACCCATGACCACCGGCTTACATGTCCAGCGCCCTGGGAACTAGGCCATATTCGTGATTGGTAGTTCCACTCGCGCTTGTTCCAACCCGGACGGATTTCCCGTGAGGACTTCGCGGATTTCGCGGAGAATCAAAAATTAATTTACCTTTTCCAACAAAAAGGTGTACACTTTAACTCCTTCTGGTTGACTTTGCTGGTTAAACTGAATCTCAAGGAATTTACCCTGAAAACAGAATGAAATATAAAATACATTGCCTGGAAACTTGATATAGTTTCAAGACAAAAGTGAAAATACATATACAAATAGGTTCGAGCGATGTCCCACTATTATATGAATAATAATCAGCTTAAGTAATTGTTCTACTTAAGCCAATTTTAGAAAAGTTATCTTTTGAGACGTTGTTCCACGAAAGTTACTGTTGTTACTCTACTTCGATTTCTTTACAACCAAATTGTCATGAATAGTTTTCTAAGGAAGGTTCTAACCGTCACATTTTGAAAACCAGAACTCCTATAGATAAGTGTTTTGCACAGACTTGCTCCTGAACAGCCCTTCAAAAGTTTCGAATCACGGCCCTGTTTGACCAGTCACGAGACCAAAAACTGGAATAAAGAATATTCACATGCTTGATGCTATGAATATGTTTTATCAAATTCGCGGTATCAGAAAAGTTATGAGGTAACCAAAAATCAGAACTCTCCCTTTTTGTCTTTAAGTTTTAGGGATTTGAAAGTGTAACGCGCGATTTGGGACGGACGCTACTTTTGCTATTGCAGTATTGATTTTTTTTTTTCAAAGAAAGCTTTCCTTCCAAAAATATTCACTATTTAGCACTATAAAAATAATTCTTCCAAATCTCTTGCATCCAAATTTCGTTTTGAGCAACCCCCGAGCAACTACTCGATCTGTAGTTAAGAAGGCACCTCCCTCTCCCTTAATGTGCGCATGTTTACCTTATGCAACTTTCACACGAAGGAATTCATGTGGCAAACGATAAAGTGGTAGCGACAGCCTAATTTGCCCATCCGAACGAGGGGAGTACCTTTTCTGCGTGCAGCCTCAAAGGGTATTGTCTTCGAGCCCTTTTAATCTGGCTTGGGCAGTCTTGTATGAGAAAACGTGTATTTTGTGCAAGCTGGTCAGCAATTAGGTATAATTCTAGACAGAAATTGTTTATGATTGCTATTATTATCCATCTCTTAGCCCAACACAAAATTTTGGACTCTACGGGCACTCGCGAACCTCGGTGAACTTACAAATCGGCTTGAATTGTTGTTCTTCATAGTCGCTGCGTTACCAAAGGCTTCCAGCAAAGAATTTGACTGAATAATGATGTTCTTGATTTGCTAAACAGAATAAGAACACAGTTAGTCAGTTAGGTCTGCGTGAGTATTGTGACCCATTTTGCTGCAAAATAGCAGCTAACGAAGCAGATCTAGTCTACGAGCAGTCCCTTTTTGTGTCTGCTGTTTGCTTGCTATGCAAATTCAGACACAATGCAGAGCTATAAAATGTTCGATAACTACTTTATATAGCACAAATGTGAAATTTACTCTATTGGATTTGACTGGGGTTTCCATTGCAAGTCCATTCTGTGGCAACGTGCATGACGCATTGGTTGGGAATCTGACGTCCATATCGGTGAATCTCGTGACTCAATCGTGCACTGACATAATCCCCACCATTGGTTGCGTGTTAATTACCGATTCAAGACAACATTCGGAACCAATAGAATGCGAGGAAGTGACTCGGCAGTTACGTTAACAATCATGTGTCATTTGCGGGTGACGCCTAGAAGTGAGGTACGTGAGTGAGCTTTTGCGAAGAACTTTCTCAATGTGCCACAGCATTCAAAGTACGTGTTAAAACGGCAGAATAAATGGCTTTGAAAGATCCTTTTAATTGTAGATGTACTCGGCGCTATGCTCCAAGTTTGAGGCTAATATTCCTGTGCTTGTGAAGGCAAATCAAGCTTTATGAGCACCATTTGAGAAAACAAACGCTCGTTCGATTCAGGAATCGTTGAGCCCTTTTGAGGATTACAAATTCCGTTTAGGGAATAAATAAGCCCTATTTGGGAGATTTTACCAAAAATCTGCCGCCACTGAAGTGAAAACATCTATCATTGCCTAAACATCTGCAGAAATTTTGACTGTAGATAACTACAGATTCTCAGACGTCTGAGAATCAGGCTATACCAGAAACCCATAAGGGTTTCTGGCTATACTGATATAAGAACTAGTAAGTTTCTTGACAACTATTACCAAGGATGATTTTTAGTGAAACTTTCCATGCAGCGATCAGGATCGATGTGAATAATCAAAATGCTAAAGAATATTTAACAATTATTCCATGTGCCCGCGTTGGATATGAAGTTTTCTTTATCGTTGAACATCTGGACAAACAATGTTGGTTAATGGGAAGACCGGAAATATTCCGAAGCTGAACATTGCATTACTTGTACAAGCCAAATCGAGCTTGTTTACAGCTGTCTAGCGATCTCGCGGTTGATTAAGAACCCCATCAAGACTGATTCCAAATTAATTGTGTTGAAACAAAGATGATTAGCTCAGAACCGATGAATTCCTCTGAAGAAAAGGACAAAGCAAACTTTCACTGAATTGCTGCACGGATGAAAAGGGAGGAAGAGGTAAAAAACTTTACTATATCATTTAGTTGCTAGCCATATTTATGCTGATACTCTGTTTTCACTTTCTGGACAAATTTGTGTTGATCAGTTTCGGATCTTCCCGTAAACGCCGTGCTAATATTCACCCCTTTTGTTGTGTATTTACAAGAACTTTCGATTAAATGTTTCGCATCAAACTTCATGCTTCTTAGTAGAGTTTACCTGTTTGCTTTAAGGTGAAAAATGCTGTATTCATTTCCCTATAAGTTCAAACGCAGGGTATAATGGCTGGTAACCGAGATCCAGTGAACCAATGAGATAGTTAGAATTGCATTATCCGAGGTTGAGAATTTACTAATATAATATATTACTAAAATAGTAGTTGAACAATACTACACATAAGTTATGTAGTGTTAACCAACACCGAGTAAAATGGTGAACAAAACCCTTATAATTATTGTTTCTCAATTTTTGTTCAATAATTATGTTCTTCGAGTGTGCTACTCAAAAATATTAATGGATATAGTTGGATTTTTTTCTATAAACACTGTGTAGCCTGGTATAGCCGTCTCCTAGAACTGTCGGCTGATAGTTGCCCCGCAGAAATTTGATGTTTTTAAGGTGGCTTCAAACTGTTTCCTGCATTTCGCAGCACTTCAACTTTGATGGATCAACGCTATGAAACTTTTTCAGTTGAGCAACAATTATAGTCTCAAACAGATACCCATTTCCTGGTGAACAAGTGGTGGTAATTTTCTTGGTATTATAAGCTACCATAGCAACAGTAGTACAGCCATTGGTCCCATTATGTATCCAACAAACAATATTAATTTCCACCAAGTAGACACATGTATCCCTTGCGTACCTATTTTTTTCTTATTCCGCCGGGCGTGAAGCGAATAAACATTGTGACGCAAAATTTTGCGGCGAGCCAGCGCGTCTCGTCTTCTCGCCCCAAAAGTTTATGTGAAAATATTTATTCGCCTCATGCTTGGGACTGCTCGTAGTCTAAAGCAGACCAGATAAATGTTATCTGCGTTGTAAAAACGTAGTACACAAAATAAATAACACGAAACTAACCTCTACTCTCCCTAATCCCTTTCCCGAAACCTTGTTGATAAAATTCATTATGTGTTTCGCTGAGACAGTCTTCCCTGCTCCACTTTCTCCACTATACAAATTTAAATTACACAATACTAGTCAATATAAGAATCGCCATAAGAGTTGCAAGGGCAGTAAATTTCAGAGTAATTATAAATCGTTTGTTAATTTTGTTATGGCGAAGAATAACTTATAATTTAAATGTAAAGTTATAAAACTCGCCATTGATGCTTCAGTTTACGAAATTTCGCGAAAAACACAAACAATTATAGGCAATCTTTCAAAAATAATAGGCAATTTTGCATAACTTTGTGTACACGGAAAGCTAAAACGGTCCATATGTACGATCCAAATAAATTGGTTGATAATTAATCCAATATGGTCGCAACACCTTTTGGGCTATTAGGAAGGCGGTTGGCAGATGCCCCAGCATTTTCTGCTTGTAGCCGTAACATTTTTCTGCCGAAGAACGTAGATCCCTGGAAATGTTTCCCAAATAACTCAGAGCTTCTATTAAGTGACCGCTTAACAGAAGGTTACCGATTGAAAGAGGATCTCTCAATAGAGGTTTGACTGTAGTTTCTTCAAGTACTGTAGACGCGGTTTTTGAGTCTGAAATCAACGATTTTTTGACTGTTTGGCAAACTAAATATGATGAATTCCCTGATCCACTTGTTTGGTGGGACAAAGCCAAACAACAGTTTAAGGTCATTGCTATCCGTACGAGGCAAAGCAAAGCGCCAAGAGAGGTTTCAGTTGGAGCGCAAACTGGAGAGCTTACAGGAAAAATCTAATATATATAATAATATACTTAACACAACTTTATCTGTAGTCAGCCGTAGCTTGCCTTATTATGACGCACTGGTTATCTTTTTCTATCATCATGTTGTGATACATGTTGTTGGTTAGTGCGTAAATGTGAGGAGGATTTGCTTCCTGTAAGGAATTAGAAATCATCAATAATAATCAATAATCAAATACATCTATTTTCTAAATAGCTAGTAATAACTTAAAAGATTAGCCTCGATTTCATTGCAGCTACAATTTTAGATGGAAGTGTTTCGGTGTTAATAATTTATCTAATAACTTGTTCGTCTCCCCTATACTTACTTACTTAGGCCCTTCACTCCAAATGGAGCATGGGCCATCAACAACCCCTCAATTTAACTCGTATCCGGGCTGCCCTTTCTGCCTCGGCCCAGGTGGTGCCACTTCTCTTCAGTTCTGACTCACTGTTTGGGTCGGCCCCTCTTCCTCTTCCCCTATCTTGCATCTGGTTTCGGTTGTGAGAAAGGAGCATCCAACTTCGTCCAGGGTTTCCACTGTATTCCATTGTTACTTTCCTGCTGTGGTGGTCTTCATCACCCAGTTTTTGACGAGGATAAAAAATATGGTGATAGTAGGCAGCCCTGGCGGACTCCGGTCTTCACCTCAAAACTGTCTGACATCTGGCCGGTGTGAAGCACCCTGCATGTCATGCCTTGGTATGTGCACTTGATTAGGGGGATAAGCTTTTTCGGTACTCCGTAGTGCCTTAGCAGTTTTC
This sequence comes from Blastomussa wellsi, assembly GCA_947652115.1. NCBI lineage: Eukaryota > Metazoa > Cnidaria > Anthozoa > Scleractinia > Plerogyridae > Blastomussa > Blastomussa wellsi. The sequence goes on along the minus strand of OX393574.1, from coordinate 6,825,891 downwards.
ACAGCGTCTCTCTGACTACACTGTGAAACGCCTTCTCAAAGTCTATGAAGTTGATGTAGAGGGGGGAGCTCCACTCCAATGACTGCTCCAGACCTCACAGAAATCATATCTCGAGCTCATATAAAGGTATCCGATTGATGTGTGGATTGGTTACCTTGCCTACAGACTTAACACAAGTCTAGAATAGCTAATAAGCGATCAAGTCAGTTGTTTAGGCCGCGAAGTGGCCAAGAAAGTGGCCTGTTCCAGGTTCTGGGATAGTGACATTAGTCGAGGGCGAACGCAGAAATTTCCACCCTCGTAATTTGCACGCACGTTTGGGCAAATAGACCTTCAATGGATGATGGCCTCCCTTGCTGATCATGAACACCTAAAGAAATCGTGACGTCATGTACATGCGCTATTCGCCGTTTTTCCGCGGTTTCGGGGTGAAGGCTTGGCCAGCCTGGTTTTTTTCCCTCCCTCGCCTGCTTCTTTGTCCGCCCCGATTATTCGTGAGCCAGGAACAGGCTACCAAAACGTCGAAGGACTTCTATTGAAAGTCCAGTTTACCTTATGTTTGTAAAGATTTTCTACATATCGTCTGTGAGGCTCAAATGCTGGTAGCTTGGCTGTTGAGCAACGAGAAACGCGATCTCTGTGCAGAGGGACAGTAATGCCTCTCATCTCGGACTCAAGCTTGTCGATTGTTTGATCTTCACAATAAATCTCCAGAATATCAGGGCCATAAATATTAAGAGCCTTGAAAGGATTTACAGCAATCAATACACGACCAATGTAGGTCTGCAAAGGAAAATGGCGACAACGTTGTGTGGAGTGCTAACTTAAACAAATGAATGAATGATATATCATCCAGTGCTTTATAATCTATGTCCGTTTTGTATAAAAGAGCGACACAACACTCTAAGGCAGTTTACTTTCTGCTGAAGTTTCTAGAAATGAAACTAAAGAATTTCTGTAAGATTTACTCACAAGGCAGTAAACCTTATTCACGATAGCCGCCATGTTTGTGTTCAAATTCCCCCCAGCCACAACACAATAAATACACAACTTTCCTTTTGGCCAAGAGAGAAGTTTATTTATCAAAACCAGAAGAAACGAACAAGGTAGACGTCTTGCTAGTAAAGCTACAATCAAATACTGAACACGTACACCGGATGCACAGACATATGACTAAACCTACACAGGTGTGTCTGCGTTAATCTCTTTGCGCCTGTCACCCAAAGAGGAAACAGGGGGCAAACAAGCCTAAATCGACAAATTTCAGCTGGTTTCTTGCCATGCCTGATAATTTGTTTTTTTCATAGCCATGTTTTGGTTTCTGTTTTAATAATAATAGCACTGACGTACTAATTGGTACTAATATTCTAAGTTTAACGCAATTTTGGCACTTGATAAAAAACAACGGCTTGCATACACAGTCAGCCTATTTGATTTCTGATCGGAAGAATCGTTTGCGAAATTACCTCAAAGATGGACAAAAATCTACCTAAATTGCTGTGTTTTGGTTCATTTTCTGGTGCCTCATAATGAAAGGCTGAGAAGGCTTAAACCAATTCCAAAGAACTGTTCATTGGCACTGTGATTGTGCCAAACTTCGACAAGATGCTCGATTCCAGCTACTGGCAGTTTGTAATTCATGGACCAGGGGCCATAAAGCAATTGTACCTTGTCTTACCAGGCTTCAGCTGTTAAATATGAAAGACTCAGTCAACGATGGTCCAAGTGACTGGAAAACGTTTAGTGTTGAAACCTGCAGGTCAGAGGCCGAACTTTGCATTTGAGTTGGAAGCAGAAGAGTTGTGTTGTAATGTTTGCCCTGTGATTAAACAATTGAGTCAATGAAAGACGTGTTCAGACTGTTTGCTTGTGAGGTAAGATTTGCATGAAATCCTTGCATTGTTTTGGAGCTGGTATGGTGTTTTTCTGCAATCTCCATTCTTTAACTATATTGAGAAAAAGCACAGTGCTGCCATCTATTTCCCCCCATTGTCTCATTGCAAAACAAATACTTTTGCACTAGAATTTCTAATTTCTTATTTCTCAGCTTTCTTATTTCTCAGCTTTCGAATCTCTTTACGGTGGCCAATTCACATTATCAACCCAGTCGATAAAACCAAATTATCTTGCTATACTTCCCAACGACGCAGCACCACAGTTTCTTTAGAAACTTACCCCGTCTGATAAGACCTAGGCCTAGGAATTGTTTCTCAACCCTATGCAGTTTTGAATGTTCACACTTGCATGGAAAAGGTAAATAGTGACATTTCTAGTTTTTCATGCTTTTAACATTTCCAGCTTTTTGAGACTCAGGCTGAAGGTTGATAACCATTCTATGCAATGAGCCAAAATAATGCTTATCTGGTGAATTCTTTTGCTATAGCAGGCAAAACACTGGTGCTGGGTGTTGGCCCAAAAAATTCCTGTTTTTGCAAATTGCAACTTTTCAGATTCTTTTTCTCTGCAAATAATCAATTCCAGCCAACCATTTTGGTACATTGCATAGACCATTGTAAACATAATCTGTAAAAAAATTGTTTCTTTCCTGAGTGACTTGGATTGTTTTCTCAGTTATCCTCATAAGAAAAGTACCCTCTGAGACACTGTACCGAAGCTTGTACTGTTACCATGGCAACAAGAGACCCAAACATCACTGTGTTTGTCAGCACTCATGGCAGCTAGTGTGACGCTGTTTATTTTGTCTAATTTAGTTTGATTTTCAAGTAAAAGTTCTTCTTGACTATCGGGTCACATTTTTTAAAACAAGTCAAGGTATCGAGTGAACTATTTCAAACTAACCTTAAAATGAAATTATTATTCCATAACTTGGCTTTCAAATGCGGCTTTACCGCAGATACGTCATTATTTAGACCGTCAGATTTTCCGAGAAACGGCATCATTTCAATGTTTGCTTCCTGGCAGACAAACGTGGCTAATTTGCATTTCATTATGAAAACCACCATGGCGGGTATCGTGAATGTGGTCCATTAGATGGTTTTATCAGATTAAGAACAAAATTGGGCTGACAGGGCCAGATTGGCGTCTCCCACGCGCTTCTCGTGTTTACAGTGTTTCCTATTCTTCCAATGAGGGTATCTTTAGAGATTCCCTCACTTTTACGACACGGTTGGCGAGGTTGTGTTTTATCAAGTGCCAAATTGAGGTAATTTTTAAGGCATAGAACTGATGATTGGCATTGTGTACAATAGGATAAGATCGGTTTTTAAAACGTTGGCGGCTTGTTGTTTATTACAAAGCGTGTTTTATTAGGTGATCTCTCTTACTACTGTGTGCAGATAGCCTCTCTTTCAATTAGCTGAGTTTTAAACCATTTATTCTAGTCCTAAGAGTTTACTCCAAGAATATTCATTTGACTGGCTGCTTGGTCACTTCATTCAGTTATGTGGCTTCTAAATAGTGCTTCTGTGATTCCTTTGAAATTGCTTGGATAAGCTGGGTCAATGTCAATGTTCGTTTCTTATATTCACGTCTGGACGGAAATCTTGCAAGAATTTGTTAACTTTTTGTTTTCCTTTCTAATGTAAAAAGTTATGTCTAATTTTTGTTTGTAGTGTAAATAAAGAATTGAATTGAATTGAAATGTAATTGTATTTGTAAACAAACAAGGACTTAAAATAACGATTTAGCCGCTTGTGGTAGAAATAAGATTGATACTGATATTGATTGATACTGTTCGAGTGAACACTACTTACGTAAATTATTCCAGCTTTTAAACGTTCTTTTAAGTTTTCAGCGATAGCTTCAACAGAGATCTCTCGTAGTGCGGTCATATCATGTTCGCCGACAGCTTTTACCCTCATTTCCACTCGGACACTATGCTGACAAAAAAAAACAATGATAATGTCATACAAATGAACTTGTTATCTATAGATAATAAGTGTAAATAGTCAAAAATTCCTAGCATTCGAGACGTGAAATCTAACCTTGAAATATGGTTGATATTCTAACTTGAAAAATCTCGTAAGTTAAGGCTAGAGTTTCGAAATTGATTTAACGTTAAAGTTTAATTAGACTGGTTTAGCATTAACAATCCAATCAAACAGTTTTAACGCAACTGTTGTTAATATTATTAATAATATCTCTTTTCGACGCGTTCGAACCAAATGATGTTTATTTCGAGGCGTGGTTTTGTACAATTGAACTGAAAAAGGTAAGAGTAGTATTATGTGTCAAACAACATTTTTACTATAACTGCAGAAATTCTCGCGCGCTCATTGACTAATATTCACGGTCGAAAATTTCATGGAAACACGATGACGTCATCACGCGCGCTTGTTGAAAACTTTCAACAAGCGACTTCAATCGCTCAAACAGTTGAAACAGTCTTCGGTGCTGTTAGTTTTCAGAAATAAGCAACAGATTGCATCTAAAGGGACTCCTTTAAAAAGTAAATCATCCAGTTCGTTTTCAAGATGAAAAGGATTCGGATTGAATTAATCTGTGAAGGGAAACACCAAAGTTTGACTTGAAACTCGATGAATGGGATCGTTTATTTTTGCCGTATTCTGCCGAGGCACCGCGAGTGGACTGAACTTTGTATTAATTCATCTGGTTTTCGAAAATTTCCGAATGGAATAAAGTTTAGTCGTTAAACGAATTCTTATCTTCATTTTGATTTTGAGTTACTTTACGTAGTTTGAAGTTTGTGTCGCCTTCTTGTTTCTTGTGCCGATTTTGAAGCTATTCTGACGCCGTTTAGTGAAGGCGACACACTTCAAGTGGGAAAACTTTATTTCAGATTAGATAGTTATTTACACAATTTTTTTTACGATCGGTGACTTTCCCATACAGTTCTCTATATACACAAGCTGTCCCATACACCACGTATGCGGAGTCGAATTTCGAGCTTGGGAAGCCTGTGATTCTATAAGTTTCGAATCGTTTTTAGAAAATTGTTTCAGGCTCGCTCACACTTTTTCTTTGTGAAAGCAAGCCTTTGCTATTTGGCTTTTTTTTATAGTAAAAAAGAAGTAGATGTGAGCTTGTTGTGGTACGTCCTGTAATCGACCACGAATTTCTTCATCGCATTTTCAAATTTGTTTGTGCAGACTCACTCGGCGGCCTCGTGAGCTATACACAAATTTGACAATGTGATGAAGAAATTCGTGGTCGATTATAAGACGTACCACAACAAGCTCACGTCTATTTGTTAAATCGAAACAAGGAAAAAAGGTATAATTTCCGCCAGTTGTCTCAGTATCAAAAATTTCCATATTAAGCTTACCTCCAAGCAAAAAAACCGTAAGAACTCAATACAATGAAAACAACGATAGTAAATGATTAAAGAGCAAATATAATAACCAAATGAAAATCTACAGAGCAATATAAATATTAAGACATAATACTTACTTGATTCCTGTATCTTTTTGAGTTTTAATTGCGCAATTTAGTTTCCCTAGTGTCTACACAATTCAACATACTCCAACTAAATGTTCTAATGATGTCGTCACTAAAGTCGAACATAGAACGGCTCGTCCGTGACCAGTTAGCGCGCGCAGGCCGTTAGAGAGATGTATATTCCCAATTAGGGAAGAACATCATTAGCGCCCAAATTAAAAACAGCATGCAGATAAGGGAGGGGAGGGGTTGGGTTCACGGCAGACATCAAAATTTAAGCTTGCATAACTGTCTTCGTTTTCCTACTCTGAACGTTTTTTTTCCTTCAATCTTGCAATTCTTCTTAAAAAGGTTCATTTGATTCCCGTCAGTTTTAAGTTCTTTAATGTTAGTTGTGAGTTTAATTTTCTCATTTGTCTGCTTGGCGTTATAGGTCGTCCTTTAAAAACAGATCCTGCTCAGTTAGCATCCCCTGGGAAACTAGAACAGAAAATGTTCTCAACTAGTTTCTTTGAGAATTAATCACTTTGCTTCTCAGTGAACTGTCTCTAGTACAATATAATTTGGTTTTATCAACTGGGTTGATAATGTCAATTGGCCACCGTAAAGAGATTCAAGAGCTGACGTTTCGAGCGTTAGCCCTTCGTCGCTCTGATAAAACCAAATTATATTGTTACACTTCCCACCGACGCAGCACCACAGTTTCTTTAGAAACTTATCCCCTCTGTCTCTAGTACACCCTCGGGACCAACTCAAGCTGTTCGCCTTAAAGAAAGTTCAGTTAGGTCAAAGATTTGGAAGAAAAATTACAAAACTGCACCAAAAATTGTGACAATGAGCCATCAAAACAAAATGTTGAAGAATAGGAATGTTTATAGGCGGAGTACGACGAACTCTATGATTATATCACCGAAGCTGCTATCATTTGTTCCCGTGACACCTGGAATGTAAAAGGTGAAAAGAATAACAAGTCGATTTCCTGAATTTAGAAAAAATCACATACGAAGAAGAGCTGTGTGCGGAATATTATCACAAGCGAGGGAACAACATCAGTCAATCCCAAAACAATTATGAGTGAATTTGAATCCTTCTTCTCTAATCGTTATAAAGATAACAGCGATTACTCGTCATCATTTCTAGATGGCTTAAAAGATGTTCCAACCTTGACAGAAGAATTACGTACCGTATGTGAAGGGAGAATAGAATATAACGAGTGTTGTAAAGTTTTACAAACCTTTAAAAAATAAAACTCCTGGGAATGATGGACTAACAATATTATTTTACTTGGCCTTTTGGTCTTTTATTGGAAGACCTTGTTGATTGCATGAACTACTCTTTCGAGTTTGGGGAACTTTCAAATTCCCAAAAGCAGGCCATAATCACCCTTATTGAAAAAAAGGGAAAGGACAAATAATTAGTGAAAAATTGGCGACCTATATCGCCAATCAACGTTGATGCGAAAAATATTTCCAAAGTCTAAGCAAAGCGCCTTGAAAAGGTCTTGCCGCATTTAATACATCACAATCAAAATGCATTCGTTTAGGGTAGGTCCATTTTTGATGCAGTTAGAACAATTGGTGATATCGTAGATTGCACTAAACGTAATGGTGTTTTCGCTCACGTGAATAGCATCCATCTTGCTTTACTGAAACAAAAGGAAGAATTTGCATGAAAATAGAGTTCAATTCCCAAAAGACTCGTTCACTCCTCCAACATGGCTGCCATTTCTTTGTTTTACTCCTCCAACATGGCCGCCGTGACGTCACGCGAACACACTCTTTTGTTGGCCGGGAATTTTGATAGCACTCGATTTCGAGAACGCGTTTGATACACTGAATTTCCAATTTATAATAAGGACTCTGCACAAATTTAACTTTGGTCCGTCTTTTATTCAGTGGATACGGGTTCTGTACAAAAATGCATCAAGTTGAGTGATGAACAGTGGCTTTACGACTGGTCCTTTGCCATTAGGTAGAGGAGTCAGACAAGGGGACCCACTTTCTCCCTACCTCTTTTACCGGCTATTGAGACATTAGCCATAAGAATTAGGCAAGACCGTTTTATACAGGGTCTTAAAATTGGAGAAGAAGGAACCAAGCTGTCCCTATTTGCAGATGTCGACATGGCCTGTATTGACCTGTATTCTTAAAGATAATCTGATAATTCTTCTTATACAGCTTTGTTTTGTATTTTCGAGTCTTTTATAGAGTGCTCTGGCTTTAAGGTGAATGATGAAAAAACGGAAGTCCTTGGTTTGGGTAATAGCGTTTTGCAAGAAGCGGATTTTCCAAATCATAGTCTTTGTGAAGTTATAAAAATTTTAGGAATATATTTTGGGTATGACGAAAGAAAAAGTGACAACCTCAATTTTAGGCAAACTTTAAAACGTATAAAGAAATCAATTAATGTTTGGAAATGGAGAGGCCTATCCCTTTTAGTAAGAATTCAAATGGTCAAAACATTTGCTATCCCTAAGCTTATGTATAGAGCATCGTTATACCGATTACTAAGGAATTAATTTAAGAGGCGAACTCAATTTTTTATAGAGGGGGTAAGTTTCTAAAGAAACTGTGGTGCTGCGTCGGTGGGAAGTATAACAATATAATTTGGTTTTATCAACTGGGTCGATAATGTCAATTGGCCACCGTAAAGAGATTCAAGAGCTGACGTTTCGAGCGTTAGCCCTTCGTCGGAGCGAAATTTTTTATAGTTTTATTTGGAATGGGAAAGATAAAGTAAAGCGCCTTGCATTAATCTCGGATATAAGAATGGGAGGGCTCAAAATGCTAGACATCGAATCGATGATTTGTGGTAAACGAATAACATGCTTAAATTTATTTTTGGAAGACTATTCAAGCCCTTGGAAAACAATCTTAGACAAACTTATCTTATCCAATTGGAGGACGTTTTGTATATCACTGTAACTTTCAGACTTCTAAACTGAAAGTCAACTTACCGGTCTATTATAAGGAATGTTTCGAAGCTTGGTCAGAGTTAAATGGGAAAACTCCAAATTGTTGTCGAGAAATTATCAATGAAATAAACTGGAGTAATAGATTTCTCTGTTATGACAAGAAATCGAGGTATAGAAGAGGAATAGCAAACTTGGGCTTCGTAAAGATAGGAGATTTACTCTCAGTAGACAATTCTTTCACGTACAGTACCAACCCGCTGGTTAACCCTGAGCAAAGGTCATCAATTCAATTCCAGCATATTGGCATATTGGCATATTGGCGTTCTCTACTTAAAGATTCTAACGACGTTCCAGTGGTCGATCCCACTCCAAGTATCCCAACTATTAGAATGGAAAACGATGATTTGGTACCAATTCGTGACACCTCTCCTAAACAGATCTATCAACTCTTTGTGCAGCAAAAACAAATACCGCCCACTGCTAAACAGAAATTAACAAACAAATACACAGACATAGTCATCAGATGGAAGAAGGTTTATTCGTTAGCTTTTCAAACTACCTTAGAATCCAAAATCAGGGAATTCCAGTATAAAATTCTAAATTGTATGTTGTTTACGAATGAGAAACTTAGTCGTATCACCCCGGTCGAATCACCAAATTGCTCCTTCCGTCAAGAAGAAAAGGAGTCTGTCGAGCATCTTCTGTTCTACTGCAAGAAATCCTTCGAGTTTTAGAAGCACGTCTTGTCCTGGCTAAGAGATAATGATATTAATATTGCATCAATTACCGAATCAGATCTGATCTTCGGACAAATTGATATTCTAAATGACTTTATTTTAATTAATCATATTTTACTATTGGGTAAATACTATATTTATTGAAGAAAATGTCAGAGCAGCCTACCCACCCTCAGAGGATTTATTGCCAGGACAAGGCGTGTCAACAATATTGAGCTCCACATTGCGAGAGAGAAAAGTAAGCTTCAAAGTCATTTTCAAAAGTGGGAAAAGTTAATCAAAGTACTCGATAACTAGATAAACTATGACATTCTGGTACACGTAAAAGCCACCGTTCCTAGCTACTCTTATCTCTCCAGCAGTATTGTATTTTCTGTTTTGTTTTCTCTTTTATTTAATTTCATTTCATTTAGATAATTAGTTACTTAATTTTTATTAGCGTATGTATATAAAAATTATTATTTGTTAATTAACTGATTGGTTGTAATCAATAAATTAATTAACTAATTAACAATCATTAAAATTAATTAAAATTGAAAAATTGTAATACTTGTTCAAAAACCAATAAACACCATTAAAATACAAAAAAATCACAGAGTTTATCACAAATTTTGGTCACAATAAGCTAAATTTAAACTTCTAACGCTTCGCCAATACTAAAATTATTTCTGTGTAACATCAAGTGAATTCAGAACAGAAGAACGAGGCAAAATATGTTAGTACTGATTTCATATGCAATCAGAAAGTTTACTTGAAAATGTTGGCCTGGCGTTTTCAATGTGGCACCAATCTCGATCTTAGCCATCCGCCTGCAAAAACATCTACATGTATAAACAGTTTCTATACATTATGATTGTCTTTCAAAGGATTTGTTATCATTATCATGCAGGTTTTATTAACCGAAATGCATCCTGTGAAATTTCGAAGTTTTACTACATGTAAAAATAGTGTGACACTGCCCCTTTAATAATATTGTAAAGCACCATTGGATAGCAATAGAAATAGGGCATGCATGTATAAATAAAGTGTTATAATTATTATAATTATTATACCGATACAATTTACCCAAAACGGTCATGATTAAATAAGACTGTTATCAAGTGGTCCAGTTCTGGCACTCTCTCTGCCATGCAACACTACATTCCCTCACTAAATCAGCGGCAGACTGAGTTGAGAGACTAAAGGTAAAGAAATTAATGTAAACAGGCAAGTACTGTACAATAACAGCAAAAAATAATATTCAAATAAATTATTTATACAGAAGGTAGCTAATCACCATCATCATTACTATCATAACGCAAATTTTAGCTTGTTTCTGTGTGGATTTCTCTTCCAGAATCAGGACTTAATTCAATTATTTGTTCAACCCATTCCTTCAAGTAAGTCACTTCATCCACTATCATTTCATGTCCTTGCATAGCATAGTTCACCTGGAAATTAGTCTGAATTTTCAAGTCCATAAAGCACTCGGCAGTGTGTGCAGCCCATCTTAACCAGTTTTTATCCTTACGACCACGCCACATCCACAGTGCAGGGAACTTCTTGTCTTTATTGAGTCGGAGGTCTGTTCTTATTGTCTCAAGCACAATTGATTTTGGTGATAAGATGGAGGAGTGAGTGAAAACTCCTGCAATGTCTGGAAGAAACCTGTGAAGTGGACATCAGAACAGGCTTTTAGGCAAGATTTAAAAAGGAGGGTAGAAATGCGATCCCCAAATAGTGCCTGCATGGGAGGCTATTCTTCTAGGAGGAGGGGTCAAATTTCACACAATTTGCATCGGGTAATCAAAATAATGGTAACAAGTGAAATTAGGAAATAATTTCACACACATTATGTCAAAATTCTTATAATTTCCTGAGCCTTTAGGTAAGGGAAATTATTATGTCTGGGACTCATTGTCCTACTGTACGCTCACATCACTTATAATTTGATGATGAAGACTTTGTTAAAGTGTCAGAATATTTAGCTGGGGAAAATTAATTGTGGATACTATTAAAACATAAAAAATATATCTTAACTACAGTGTATTAATATCTTTATCATTTATTCACCAAACTGAAAATTTTGCATCTATCAACCAACTATTCCGCTGCCTGCAAATTGGGGTTTTTAAGGGAGAATGTCACTCAAAAAACATTTCTTTTTCGTCAACACCAATGAAAAGCTTGCATCAAGTTTAGCTACTCACCAAAGTTTCAGCCTCCAAAGAAGCCCAAATTTGACATTGTTGCCACCATTTTGAAACAGTTCTCAGCAGCCAGGCCCTATTTTCGTGACATCATTAGGGAGTTTTAGCAACTAGGACGGCAACGGCAGCAAGATCGCCATAAAACAATAGGTTTAATGAGCAGAAACACTCTGCACGTGCATTTATAGTTTTGTACATTTCTGGGTCGTCATCTGCAAAACAACAACATGAAATGACCAAATTTTATGCTTTCTGGAGAACGTGAGCGCGATGACGGCAAAGTTTTCTTTCTTTTTCCTTACTTTAACGCCGTTCATAGTAATTTAGTTCCTGGACAGTTCGTCAGCATTTTCCAAGTCAAACAGATTTCAATAATTGCGAAAGCATCACAGAAACGAGAAGTTACATTTTGAAATCACGTTTTCGTTGCCGTTGCCGTCGTCGTTGCTAAAACTCTCTATTCCAGAGATTTTGTCCCTGCTTTCTGGCAAGCCTTTAAACTATATGTACCACTCTCCTGTTATGGCTGCATGCCCTTGAACCTATTATTTTAAGCCAAATATGCTTCAAATCCCAAAAAAGATGGCAGTGAAGATAGTGAAGTAATTAATAGTCAATTGGACAAAAATACATTTTAGTGAGCTTGTGAGGATACCAAGAAGTCAGTTGCACGTTTTCTGCTTCCCACCAATTTCAAATCAGACGGAATGATGTCAAGTCACACTTGTGTTGTTTCAACATTGCTGATCCTAGCACTATGCAGGAGACATGCCATTTAATAATATGAAGCTGGTAAATGGCCTTTAAGTTCACCAAGAATTCTCATGGCTCAGTTTGTTAGAGTGAGTGTATTTTTCCTTTGTACCAGGCTTATATCATAATTGATCATTTCATCTTTATCAAGTCAAGTTTTGCAACATGTACAACAATAGGGAAATGTTAACAGAAACTTTAAGCTCAGTTCAAATAATGTCACAGCTAATATGCCACGGTACCTTGCACCTTATACTATACATTTGCCTTAAAAGCTTATATCACCTATTTACCATAAAATTAGTTAAAATTTAAGATAACCTGTAGGCAGTATGCAGAGCGATAATTCCACCCATGCCAAATCCACCAATTATAATCTTGTCAAGTGGAATCCCACGAGATTTCTCCAATTCAACCATCTGTCTTATCAAATCACATGAGTGGTTTATCGATTCCATCCTTTCCCACGCAGTGGGGCTAAGCGATGTGCGTTCGTACCACATGCCTTTTTCTTCTCCTCCTGAAGGCACTTTGTACGCGATGTCCGGAGCTTGTGGATACATCACTCGGACGTGGTCAAACTTGAATTCCCTGTTAAACATAGAATCTAGAAGTCTCCTTGAGCTCTCTGCGGTGTACCCTTCACCATGGAGAAAGAATAATGATCCTATTTGGTGAAGATTTTCTCGTGAAATCAAGCACTTCAAAGTCGGAAGCGCCATGGTGCTCGATTTTCCGCCAGGCATTCAGCTTCCTGACGTGGTTACAAAGCAAATTCAAAATGGCGGCACAGAGAGGTCGATGCATAAGAATGTTTGTAGGATGTTTTGTCACAAAGATTTCTTTCCTTTCGGCTAAAGAGAGCGTAAAAATCACAGGTAAAGACAAAGTTCTTTTATTGTCTTATAAAACAGTACTCTTCATTTACCAATCAAACGCATAAGTATTCCGGGTTGTTGATGAAAATATCTTCCACTGTACTAGGATTGTACCGGTTTCGCACCCTGGTTCACATTTAAAGAACGGGAAATAATCAGTGTTTTCACTCTGCAGTGCTTGAAGAATAAATCATTGTTGACGGTGCGAACTCGATTAACTCCCATCGGTGCGAACTTTTCTGTAGATGTCTGCTAGGCTAAACTCTAGAGTACCCTTCCTATGCTGTTTGGAGTGACAATGTTGCACAGCCATACTGGAATCAGATCTGAGTCACGTAATGTTTTGTGTAGTGTGTTTGAAATGTTAAGTATAATTGTGCAGTTAAGGTGCTTGGAATGGAGAAAACACGTCTATTTCAAAAATTAATCTCTCAGCAGTAAAAGCAGTGGCAGATCCAGGGGGAGGCAGGAGGGTCTGGACCAACCCCCCCCCCCTCCCTAACCAAATTTTTCGCTTTTACTACTTGTTGACGCTGAAATTCTTGGATAGACATGAATTGATGTGAAATTGCTGTCAACACTGAGACATATCGATTGGTTGTGTAGTATAGCTCTAATTATTAACTTCGTAAATACCACTCGTAGCAACCAACTTTGGCCTTTATTTTCTGGACTCCTACAGTAGCTTGAAAGAAGCCCTCATCTTTTGCATTTATGTTAACCTTTGAATTATCTTTAAAAATATCAAACTTTTGGATAAGGTCAATTTTTTACCTTCTACCATTCCAACCACTTTAAATTATACATATGGGAAATGCACTATTCTTGGTTAGCAAGTGACGTCATCAACGCCATGTTGGATGTCAGGAAAAAAGATTTCTGGTTAGCCTCTTTTGTTTGGTTATTCCACATTGCCACCACACTTATTGTCATTTGAATCTCTCGGGATTCCGATTGGTTGCAAACCAGCAATATGTTCCCAAATTGCTCTATTGGAGGTTGGTTGGTCGCATCTTTGATATGCTTTAATGTGACTGCGCGATGCAGTTACTGTAAGAGCTATATGGTGCCATTCATCTTTTGACTGAGTAACCACGCGATGCAGTTCCAGTCAGGGCCCACATTTGACCCTTGATCACCATGGAGTCTCCAGTAGCTCAGTGGTTAGAGCATCCGACTAGATCACGGAGGATCATGGGTGCAAATCCCATCTGGGACTTAGATTTTTCCGAGTTTACCTTTATGTCATTCAAAGTTAGTGTATTTCTTTCATTGCTCTCAAATTACCATTGCACATGTTATTATAACATTTCAGGATGTATGCTCTCAGACTTTGTAAACAGAAGAAATTACAGCACTGTTCAGCCAAACCCAAGGATTTCAAGAATTTTCATTGGTGTTTGTGTTCAGCGTTTGCCAGTTATAACAAAGGAGAAATCAGAATTAGAAAGAAGGTATGAAGAACTTCAAGAACAGCTGGAACTTGAACACAGCGCACTGTCAGAGGATGAGGTCCAATGGAAAGAAATTCAAGATCAGAAGGAAAAGCATAAAGATGATGATGATGATGATGAAAGCATTGCAATAGCAGCATCTGAAGCAGACAGAAAGGTATATAACTCTGGTTAACCTCATCACCAACTGATGAGCTTGGGGGGAGGTGCCAAGGAGGTGGTGCCAGGCAATATACGGGCAACAAGCCAAACAAGCAGGGATCCATGGCAACCCTGAGAGAGGGAATTGCCAAGGTGCCGTCACACTGATAAAAGCAGAGGAGATACTTACCAAACACGTACTTGCTGTGACCAACTGAAGGGGGGAGGTGAGGGAGTGAAGGACGTTGCAAGCAGATGCAGCGCTTGGAGAAACTGCAAAACCGCACACAGCTGGAACGGAAAACACATAAGCACTGCAAAACCCCGTATGAAACCTCCAATGCACATGACCACCCCAAAAGGCTGCTGCCCAGCCTTAGCCTAAATTACATTCAGCCACATAAAAATTCCCCACCCCAAAGTAAACTTTTAAAGCAATAACCCCACCCCACCCCTTATAGTGCATATGAAGCAAATTTTTTCTTTGCTGTTTTCAGTTCCCCTACATGTATAGAAAACTACTGTAAGTAGAAAAATTACACTCAATAAAGATTTGAGCGATTTTGAGGGCTATAAAATGCAGTTTTGCTGGCGCAGAAGTGTCCGGAGCCTGGATCGAGTTTCTATTGTGAAATCCTTAATGTGACGTCACTTTGGTTGCAAAGGGCCGTTTTGGATAAGTGCTGCTTAGGAACCTCCCATGCGAAAACGTTCCGAATAACTAGCCGTCTCGAAATGAATAGACATTTGTTAGCCATTCAAACGCAATGGGATAAGGTTCTAACTCCTCAATGCCTAGTTTTCTCACTGTCCGCCTCATCTCTTGATCTGAGATGCAACCAACGTGACGTCACGATCTGGTATTTTGACCGCGCAAATTGGTGGACATTTTTGAAGCAATGCAAACTTTCATGGCTTATAAAATATACATTAAAAATATTTCGCTTCATATGCACTTTAAAAAGTGGCATTGAAAATAGGCCCCTTTTACATTAGGACCAGTGGCAACTATCTCTTAGAGAGGTGTCCAGCCAGTATTGATACAGCAATGTATAGGAGACACCTACACCAGGTAATCTTCATAATATGGCTGTGATTTGAAGCACTTGAAGAATTAACTCTTCAGTGGAACAAACCTGTGCAAAAAGGTCTGGTTTTAATAATTACAGCAGGGTTGTCCCTAAAGACTGGCAGCTGGCAGAATTAACCATCCACTTGCTTTGTTTGTGCTGGCTACTTTTGTGATTTTTTTTCATTCTAATGCTAGCGTAGGTATATGAAAATGATAATCATCACTACTGTAACATCACTACTGTAACAGTACTTCTAACAAATGCTCAGTTAGGAAGCTGGTCAGTTAGGAAGGATCTACCTTTCTCTGGCGAAATGTTAAAGTGCATATGAAGCGAAATATTTTTAATGTATATTTCTAAAGTTTAACATGTTGAAGGAAGAATTTGAAAGTTTGAGAAGGAAAGAGAACAAATTGACGATTTTATAAGCCTTGAAAGTTACCGCATTTTGCTCCAAAAATGTCCACCAATTTGCGCGTTCAAAATACCAGATCAAGAGATGAGGCGGACAGTGAGAAAACTAGGCGTTGAGGAGTTAGAACCTTATCCCACTGCATTTGAACGGTTAACAAACGGCTACTCGTTTCGGCTAGTTATTCAGAATGTTTTCATGTGAGAGGTTCCTACTCAGCGCTTACCCAAAACAGCCCTTTGCAACCAAAGTGACATCACATTAAGGATTTCACAGTAGGAACTCGATCCAGGCTCCGAACACTTTTACGCCAGAAAAACCCCATTTTATAGCCCTCCAACCCGCTCAAATCTTTTTCTACTTACAGTAGTTTCTACTTACAGTAGCTCTATGCATGTAGGGGAACTGAAAACGGCAAAGAAAAAATTCGCTTTATGTGCACTTTAAATGCAGTGGCTCTTGGTGATTGAAAATCCTGGTTTGCACATTCAGCGTAGATTGTATTTTAAATTAACAGGTTTTCTTCAGCCAATCAGATTTGTCTTCATTGGTATTTTTGGCAGGCTTCAGTCTAGCTAAGAGGTATTGACTGCTGGTGCTGGTGCTGGTGGTCACAACCTCTACATATGAGATTGCTCCTCACCCCCTCCCCAGCTATCAACATGATTACTTTTATGTATGTTGTAATTTCGACAGCAATTTGAAGAAGAACAGGAAGAAGAATTGAGAAGGTTTGAGCTTGGAAGCAGAGAGACAGAAGAAGACAAACTGAATGACCTCAAATCGCTAAATCGCAGACTGCAAGACACATTGATTTTGTTGGTAAGGAGACAAAAAGATACAACAACTTGGGAGGTGCCACATGCAGAAGTTATGGACACTGGTGACACACTTCAACAGGTTTGTACACAAGGTCGTGAATTTAAAATAATGCTCAGTAACTTACATGTGAATTGTTACACTAGGATTTCATCTGCAGACTTTATAAGTTAGAACTACCATATACAGCATAATAATTAATTAGGCCTTTGAGAAGTCCAGCCACGGATGTTCTCGTAGATAAGCCGCACCACCGATTTTTGACTAAAATTTTTAGGAGAAAGGTGCAGCTTATACAGTACACAAGTTTTTATGGTAGCTTTCTTTTGAATGGTCAATGAAAAAGCTCAGTTTCATTTCCAAAGTTTCAAAGTTCAGCCACCTTGTACAGTTAAAAAAAAATACTCCATGAAAGTACTGCTCAATACCTTTCATTTGATTGGTCACACACAAAGGATTTGCTCTCAGATGTCAAACTTAGAATCTGCTGTAATGAATAAAAATAATGTGTATCTTTTTCCAGGTTGCATCAAGAAGTTTAAGTGAAACTTGCAGTACAGATTTAGAGGTACAGTTCCTTAGCAACGCACCAATTGCTGTGATGAAAAGGTACAAGAACACCAGCAACAAGGCAAGTTTAAAGTGCTATCACCCTTAAACTGCTCATGCACATTATCGTCTGGCGCTTGTACTTCATCGTGTCCATACTGTTATAAAATGGCTGCTTGTTTTCGGAGAACTTCGTTGGTAAGGGATCAATTCAAATTTTCTGATTGCAAAAGCCAAATTCAGTGATAGAATGATCATGATAGACTAATCTCAGATCAGATCAGATCTTCTTGCCTATCGGTTAGTTACGTCTGCGAAACAGAGCCAATATTCTTGTTCTTGTTCAGGATTTGAGAACGCACCGTGATTCGTCTGTTAAGAAAAGCTATTGTTTAATGAGCTGAGATTTGCTCCGATTGGCTGAAGGAATTCCCGGCAGTTCACACCGGAATTGGTAAGCCAATCAGATTAAAGTGCAATTCGAATCGCACTTCCGAGTCTGTTGGGGGTCCCAGGGATCTCTGTAAACCCCAGCATCCAGCGTCCGACCCAGTGTCTTGTTGTCCTGGGCGCGCCGGGTACTCAGATCCAAATAAAAAAAATTTCGGAAGATGGTAAAATTCGCTGTGTAAAATTGTCACTTCCAGTGCAGTGGCAAAAAACAAATCGGCAGGGCTCAACTCTAACGGTAGCCAACTGGCCACAGACTAGTAGAAATTTAGTTTTGGTTAGTAGGTTTTCGATTTCCACTAGCCACTTTGGCTAGCTAGCAAACAAAATGAAATTGGCCGGAGCAGTTTCTGTCTTCCTCAAGCAAGACAAACACAAACACTTTGCTCGGAAACTGAAGATCAGAATTTCATCGTGGACATCTCATGCTACCAGACTATGTTCCACAAAAATTGCTTTATTATTGGAACTGATTTCAGAACAATGCAATTACCAACATTATGTGTTCAAAGAAAGTCGCTTGCTTTGTGCTTGCAAGTCTCGCTAAGGATCAACTGTTATCAGACCTAGCCAACACCAACGCTGGGCTAGTAAAAAATTGTTTTGACTAACATCTAAGTTGTCACTTGCCACGAGGCTAGTAAGCTGAAAAGTTAGTGTCAAGCACTGAATCCGGGTCCTAAATTGCGACCGATACGGTCGCCAATTCAACTAAAATTTTATCCTTGGTGACTAAAAGTTCAGATTTAGTCATTTCGTCCTTTTGCTTTGCTTTGAAAGTTTCTCTCGCATCGTAAAACTTGGAAGTTTAAAATTGCCTTATAATGCTTTGCAAACCTTATAGTGCGTCATATATGCCTACGAATTGTGTCTCTTTAAATGCAATCTGGCGACTAAAAAAATTTTTCCCCTGACGGCTACTCCCTGTCCTCCTTCTACTTCAAAATTCAAGGAGAACCCTGGTCCAGAACAAGGATTTGGGCACTGCTTCACAGACGTATATAACCTAGGATAGATTACGTCTGCGACGCAGGCTACTTGCCTCTGACAAATAACTGGTTAACAGGGAACTGAAGGAAACTGGTTAAACTGGAAGCTGTAGGAAACTGGCTAAACAGGAAACTAGAAAACTGGTTAAACGGAAATCTACAGTAAACTGGTTAAAAACTCAGTTGAACTCTTCTGAACAAATTAATATTTCATTGCTTTTTGATGGTCATGCATGACAAAATTCACCTACACAAAAAGTGCCTGTGTAGCCACTGGGTTAATACTGAGAGAGAAGCTAACTACTAAATAGAATAGGTCTACCATCACATGTCAATCAACGTCTCGCAAAAAATAGTCTGCACAGATTCTTATGTTAAAAACAAATTAATAAGAAAGCTCCGAAAAACAATAAAAACTTATCGAGCTCAAAACAATAAATATGATCTGAGAAGAAATGACATCCTGAAACTGCCAAAGACCAATGCAACTATCTATGGCATAAAGTCCTGGAGATTTCCAGTGTGAAAACTATGGAATTTAATGAAAACCGTTCAAAATTTTAAGGCCTTCAAAAGCAGCCTAAGACAACTAGGTCTGGTTTAATCAACATTTGCCATTAGTTCACAGTGATGTGCAGTGTATAATTACGGTATTAAACTTTTGCATAGTTTTTGTCCTAATTCAGATATTTCTATATAGATCATTTTATATTATTTTTATTTTATTTTGTGTAATGCCTATAAGGCTATGTTTACATGGGACCGGACAGGAACTGCTCCAAACCGAACTGGACCGGTTTGTCTTCTGTTTGTAAATATGGAACCGTTTGGATCTGGTCCGGGTGTTTACTTTAACTATTTTTGCATTTCCCATAATACACCTTGTTTACCCCCCAAAATTTTGCATTAGCATTGTCTTCAGTTTCTCTTGTGATGACTGTAATACCCAGGAGAATTGGGAAGCAAAGTTTATGCAAAATTTTGGGGGACAAACAAGGTGTATTATGGGCAATGCAAAAATGGCGAATGGGATTGTTCTGGAACCAGTCCAATACCGGACCTGAAAAATAACAGGTCCCGGTTTGGATCTGTTTGGATCCATTCCAGACCAGTTGCAGGACAGTCCCGTGTCAGCAGAAAGCCTATCTGGTCCGATTTTCAGACTGGATTTATTTGGATCTGTTTGGAACCGGTCCACTCCTCACAGGAATATATGAACTCAATAAATTGACCCTTCTCCAATGTGTGGCTTCATAGCTCAGTTGGTAGAGCATCGCACCGGTATCGTGGAGGTCACGGATTCCAATCCTGTTGAAGCCCTGATTTTTTTTCTCAGGCTTCTTCTTTCCAATTGCTTAAATTGGAAATTAACTGCGATGATCATTCTTCACATTCATAGCCTAAGTCAGCTGGTTGAGCTGTAACAGCAACCCAAAATATAATTACAGCTGAGTGTATTTCACAATTAACTGGTATCGTCATCATCATCATCATCATCATCATCATCATCACCAATCAATCAATCAATCAGTCAATCAATTAATTAATCAAAGCATTGTTCAAAAAATAAGTGCTAAACTGATAATCTACTAGTAAGTAAATAACAACTTTATTTACAGAGGGTAACACATGACAGCTAAAAACTGACAAACCAGTGGCCCTCTGTCCTAAGTTAAAGATTAAAATACTTATTATACTTGTGAGATAATAAAAAATTACAAAATAGAATACAGCTAAAATTTACGGTGCTACGCGCCTTACCGTTGAAACTCGAGAAAGTTTTTCAGAATTCCCAAGGGCGGAGATGTCAAATTATAAGTGCGTTCACTCCCTTGGGAATTTACATTCTCATGTTCTGATTGGCTGGCTCGCTTTGAAGTTAGCAAAAAGTTGTCAAAAAGGTGTCAAAACTTAACCAAAAACTTTCTCGAGTGGCAACGGTAAGGCGCGTAGAACTGTAAGAATATGAAAAAAAATTAAATCTAAATCTAGATATTCACAACTAAAAAAAACTAAGCTAAGAGTTCGTGGCTAAGAAATATTTTTTAACAGAGAATTTAAAAGAGCCAATGGAGTCTTTCACTTGGTGTTTCACTTGGTTAAATGATCTAGCTCTTCCTCAGTCCCCCTCCCCAATAAAAAAGGTGCCCGAAACGGGAATTTCTACCATAACTGGGCTTTTAAAATTTTGTGATGTAGTTTCTGACGCATACTTTTGGCGTCTTTCTTGTAGGTGTTTTTCTACAAAGTAAACTATGTGACAGGTTGTGTCAGACTACATGAAGACTACTTCGATCACATCTGGGTCACGATTGATGAAATGAGAGACTTTGTTGACGCGGAATATTTCAAGACTCTTAAACGATTCTTATTCTGACTAAGAGATACAAGCTGAGGCACAGTCTTTGAAATAAAATGAACAATATTCGAATGGTCTCTATTATTTTCTAAACATTGACACCATTCAAGTCTGGCAACATGTGCTGGATGTAGCATCTCAAGTTATTATAACATTTGTAGCCGCCCATAAGTAAGCTCGATTTCCGGCGTTCCCTCGTGTCCTGTCCAACAACGGCTGGTAATCATACCTTCTTGTGTATTGGCGGTAAAACGTGTATCATAAAAGGTAGAAGGCAGCCGTCAAATCTGCTCTCTCGGTTTGCACCTTTTTGCAGCAACTCAACATAAAATGAGTCGCAAAAAAACGTGTCGTGTTTGTGACAGTTACTGACACTCGACATCGACCACTGAACTAGCAGGATCTGTTTATATCACCTAATCCACCCTATAAAGTTCTATTCTGAAACGAAAGGTTCCGCAAACCTTGAACATTGTTTCGCAGAATATCTTATCGTTAACGCGCGAGCAAAATTCGTCTTGCGATAGCAAAACGTTCTGGATTAAGAAAAATAGCTTCTTAAAGATGAAATTTTGTAATGGGAACAGGAAAACTGTTATGTTGCCGCAATATTTTTCTTCCTCGTTTGAAAACTTTGCTGAGTTCAATTCGAACATTTGCATGTAGTAGCATCAATTCTACCTAGTGTTTCCCAATTGAGGAAACAAAATAAGAAAATCTAAGAATAACTTGCATACTATACAAAAACATGTTTACAATAAAAATAACTAAAGCATGAAACTTGGTCCTGGTGAACTGAAGTTTTTTCAAGCCCGATGTTATTAAGCAAGGGTTTGTATTCATTATATTTGACAGCGAAATATTGTCATCATTCCTTAACCATATTACACCTCATGGGCGGTCCGAGTTCCAGCCCTGGCAGGGAAACTGCGCTGTGTTCTTGGGCAAGACACTTAGAGGAGGGGTATTACGGGGCCGGTTTCTCGAAAGCCCCAGAAACTTTTCGGGCCTGTAAAGCCATTTTCAGTCATCTGTATTCAAAAATCAGAAGTGTATAGGCCTGAAACTTTGTATGAATTGAACCACTGTTCATATCAAGAACATCTGATTAAACCAGCTCTGTGTAATCATAAGTTTTGAGATTTTGCTATGGCTTGACGGGTGCGAAAACTTTTCGGGACCTTCGAGAAACGGGCCCCATGAGTCTTAGTTTTTAAGACCGGGTCTTAGGTCTTTCGTCTTCGTTTTCGAGGATCTTAGTTTTCGTAACACCCTTTAGAGGAGCTACATGTACGTCACGATATTTTGAATTATTTTTTGCGACGAACCAAATTTTCCGTAAAATGAAGGAAACCTAACTAATAGTTTACTAAGAAAGAAAAAAAAACCAAAGTGGTGATACTAAACCAAAAAGGAACAAGGATGGTCAAGGATGGACAAGATTGAGACGGATTGCAAATGAGGATTTTGAAAAATTTAGGCTTAGCATTTCAAGACACAAACCGTGACGTAGTTCCTTGGGGGAACCCTGTGATGGACGGGCATCCCATCGGGGGGGAGGGGGGGATACAGAAACCGGGATAAGCTCCGGCCTCATGGGCCACTAGACTCGTATGCAGACTTTATATCACACCTTGAATAAACGTTCGAAGGCCCGGCGTTTAATCGATAAATTTAGTTCTTGTCGACAATCATCAGCTCCTGTTAACATCAAACGAATATTTTCCAAGCATTTATTGTGGCTCAGACATTTACCAGTGGGTCATACAGACTGTGAACCACTTTATCGAATGATTGGATTAAAGGAAAGGCGCACCCAACGAATCTGTTGCTCACTAAATCTACCTCCCAGCGCAAAAGTTACATTATTCTGGCAGTTGCCACTGTTTTTGTGCTGGCTGATTGTAACTTAGCCTGCGTCGCAGTTTTGTCCGTCTGCGACGCAGGCTAATTGTAACTCGGAAAGGCGCTGGAGAAATCAGAGAGAGACGTGAACGAAAGTCAACTTCTTACCGAAGAAAATGCTCGGCGAGGGCTTGAGTCTCGTTGAGCAGGGCGGATTTTACTTGTTTTTAATGTCATTTCCCCGCGGGTTTTTTTTTTTGTTATTGCTGGCTGGGAAAAATTATTTTTATCCAGCTAGCTGGGAATTTCCTTGTGGGTGATGTCTTGGGAAAAATTAACAGATAAATTTTTGCCAGCAATACTGAAGAACACCTGTAAATGTTTCAATATCATTTGTTTTCATTCATTTGGGTAACAGAATGCATTCTGCCACAGAAATAGATCAATCCACGGTTTTTAACCCGGTTTTTGCTTTTGGCCATGTAACGAAAAACGTTCGTTATTGCTAAAAAGAGCAACTCAAGATCCATGTCAGTTCATAGGACTGGAACCTCTCTATTTGTTAGATATTGTAATGCTGTAAATTTGTACGATGTCCGTATACATCAACCTGAACAGAATTAACCAGAAGAGATCATTGCAGCATCCTAGAGATTTCAAATGCAGTAATCAAACGGCTACAGAATCCGAACATCTGTTGGATGGTAACGCAACAAAACAGATAAAAAGAAATGGAGGTGTAAGTTTACCTCCGAGTCGGAGAACACATAACTCAACCACAGCTCTCGGTGTTTAATTAATTAGAGACAACAGTCTCCTAGAAACGACTCGGAACTTGATCAGGCCTGATACCAATATGATGGGCTACGGGAACAAAACTGTCCGTGTACTAGGACCACTATCAACACTTGCTGGATACGTGCACTCCAGCTGCTTCTACGTCCATTTAAAGTATGTGCTACCATCTATGTCGTGGTGTTTGCAGGAAAAAACAAAGTATCATTTTACAAACAAACAAAAGTGTCGTGTTGTCGTTGTGAAGAAAAGGCCAAAAGTATCACGTTTGGTGTTTCAACACGTATTATCAATTGTCAGTCCCGTCGCATTCTGCACTGTTACAAACTGTGGTACTTTACAAGGATTTCCTCCCCTGAGAAGAATGGTCATTGAACACGTGTAAAATTACCATAATTTACGTGTGATGATATAAATGGCTTCAGGTTTTATGTCGTATTTGACCCTACTGTACTTAAATTTATTGGTGTACAGTAAAACGTCTTCCTTTCTTCCTCGTAAGTATTCGGCAAACCTCGGAAATCTTCGGAAAATAATCGGAAACGTCGGTGCGACTTTTGGACAATATTAGGAGAATCTTCGGAAATGTTCGGAAATCTTCGAAAAATGGTCAAAAACATCGTTAAAACGTGTATAAAATAAACAAAATAAGACATGGTTACTTGGAAATTTCTCTTCTCGTGTTAAAATTTTTTCGGTGGAAATGAAAGAAACAAATGAAATTTTCAGATTCATGATCAGTCAATAATCGAGTTGTACACTAGAAGAGAAATTTCATGTTTCCGCACACCCATATATTATTCTATATCTATCAAAAGAAAGCCTATTCATTTTTAAATATATCGGTATGACCGGCCAGTTCTGACTAATGGAAAGTGCTCTTAGTTCGGACCGATAAGCAAAGTACAGGTGGGTGACCCATCATTTTACAAATCGAATTCAAAATGTTTTCAGCGGTCTACACTCCCCGGTTACAACCCGTAGACATAACGTCATGAAATGTCTAAAGTTCAAATGAGCTACGAGCAGGGACCTAGTCAGCCTCCGCCATTTTCGATGGCATCGAAATTATGGAAATTGTATAGTGAAGCGCAGTCGTATTGTGTTGCCGCAGATTGTTACTAGAAGTGTTTAAATTACCTTTAGCAGGTTTCTCAAGGGATTTCTTTCGTTTCTGTACGATCCGCGTAAAATATTCTACTGAAATTCCCACATGTAAACAATAGCAAAGGTGTGGCTGACTAGGGCCCTTTAACGTTTCAGCTGATTTTCCACATATCACATAGTTCGACGTACTGTTGAGAGTTCCGAGTTTTCAAAAAGTTCAATTTGTGGCTAAAACGCCTAGCCGGTGTTTTGAAATTTATCCACTTGGGATGGCGTTTTTTAAAAGTTCCACGATAAATCGGCGACATAAAACGCCGTTTTGGTGTGGACCGAAGGCAAGGAGAACAAAAGTTAGGTTTTCAAATAGTTCAGTTTCGAGTTAAAGGAGCTACGTCAAAAATACGTCATGATATTTAAGGAACAAGGATCGTTAAGATGGTGAAGATTGGGACGGATTACAAATGACAAATTTGAAAAATTTAGGCTAAATTTTTCAAAATGCACAAACCCTCACGTAGCTCCTTTAAAAAGTGACCTAGGTCTTTAGGCTTTTGTTAAAATGCATGGCGGTGATCTGCTTGAATTTTCCATTTGCGCGCACAACTAACATTCAAAGTTACTTAAACCATTAAAGCCGCTATTCATATGCAAACTGTCTAGAAAAGCATTTTTAAAGGTGGCTGTTTAATTTTCAAGTTTTCCAAAGTCAAATTTTAAAAACTTTGTGTAATATTCCAGGAACAACAATAATTCTTTAGATAACAAGGGCAACGAACGAATGGAAAGTGGAGACTCGGTGATAACAAGCGCGAAAGGTTGACATGGAAACTGGACAAGGAACGTCTCACAAAAGACCTAGTTGAAAAAATTAGCAATTTTGTATTCACGAGCGTTTTCTAATTAACCACCAAAACAAAGCAATTTTCAGCCTGGGGTTTTTTAGTGTTTATACATTTAGTTTATTTTGACGAATGCACGTAGTCTCTAAATTATTTATGATGGTATAATTAAATTACAATAAAGTAACCCTCCAGTTTGTGGAGTAAATTTTATTGTGTTGCGTTATCGATAAACACTAATACTTAGGTATGCGAAGAAACTAATTTTCTTGTGAGTAAAACACTAGGCGGGATATATTTTGTTTATTAAATTAAATTGACCAACTGCTCGAAACTGCAGTTTCAGAACAGGTGTTTCAAAATTGTGGAACGTATTTCCGAAAACTTACCACCATTTTCAAAAGGACGATTTTCGGTGTTGGAAATATTCGGAAACTATTCTGAACACTTCCGAAGATCGTTACTGTACAAGCTAGTGCAAACGATTCATGTTATTATTGTAACATATGTTTGAAGGATCACAGGAGATAAACTAGAGGGCATAGCCAGGGGGGAGTCCTGGGGCTCCCGTGACCCCCCTTTATAAGAATTTTTAAGTAAAGAACTTAAAATATTAAGGTGGCGAAAACACACTAAGCCAAAGAATCAACATATTGGCATACTGTGTGAAAATCCTACAAAATCCTGGCTATGCCCCTGGGGTGAGGGTGTAGGACGTAGTGTGAGGTTGTAGGGTATAGGGTGAGGGTGTAGGAAGAAGGACGAGGGTGTACGAGGTAGAGTCCGGGTGTAGGAAGTAGGGTGTGGGTGTAGGAAGAAGGGCGAGGATGTAGTAAGTTGGAAGAAGGTAAGTAAGTTGGAAGAAGGGCGAGGGTGTATAAAGGGTGAGAGTGTTGGAAGAAGGGCGTGGGTGTATGATGAAGGGCGAGGGTGTAGGAAGAAGTACGAGGGTGTATGAAGAAGGGTGAGGGCGTAGGAAGAAGGGCGAGGGTATAGGTAGAAGTACGAGGGTGTAGGAAGAAGGACGAGGGTTTAGGAAGTAGGGTGAGGGTATAGGAAGAGGAACGAGGGTGTAAGAAGAAGGGTGAGTGTGTAGGAAGAAGAGTGAGTGTGTAGGAAGAAGGGTGAGGGTGTAGGAAGGAGGGTGAGGGTGTAGGAAGAAGGGTGAGGGTGTAGGAAGGAGAGTAAGGGTGTAGGAGGTAGCATGGGTAGGGTGAGGGTGTACCAAATTATCGACAATTCAAGCCGGAAATTTTAATAAAAAGTACATCCCCGTCAAAAGCATATATGGAGTACAAGATTATAATGTCATATCGCATTATTCAATGTAAGGCAATCACCAAAGTTTAATTTTCCTGTACTTGATCTTCGAATCCTTGTAAAGAGCTACCACTATTTAGGAAATCAGTAGAAATAAGATGATAAACTATATTATATTGTACAGAATCGTTTCCTTTTTGCAGTATATTTTTGTTTAAGTTGCACGCTTTCTTTTTTTCGTGAAGTACGTTTTCTTTTTTGAACATTTCTTCAGCTTTTGCGCAAATGAATTAAACATGCAAAATGTAGTTAGCACGCCCCAGGCCTTTCTTTCAAACGGTGCCAAATTTGAAATGTATTTACCAGTGATTGGTTTGAGTTACTAATCCATATTCATAGCATCAAATCATGTTAACCGTTGATGTGTGAAGACGTGTCGTTCCGGCTCCTGAAGACGAGGAAGGAAAAAGATGCTTGGTGGCAATTATAAGCGAGGAAAGAAGTCTGTACGCTATTACAGCCACTGGTAAGCACTGCTTTTGGAAATTTTTGTCTAATTTTGTCCAGAAAGCTTGACGAGTATCAAAATATTTCTGAACTAAGAATCCACGTGTGCGCTCTTCACTTCGAGCGTCGCTTCAATTCCAGACTCTTCAGTAAAGCAGTCTTCGGATATTACGCTTTGGGATTTTATATTGCTAAGAATTAAAATTTGTCCTTAAAATTGATATTATCGTGCTTTGGTGGCTTGTGTTCGCGGAACGCGCGCGTTCGTTGAATCTCTTTATACATTCTTGTTGTCTCAATGACTCGGGATAGATTATTTTAAAAGTTTACAGTTTAACTTTTAAATCTTGAGCATTTACTTATCACTGATTTCACATTACTTTTTTTTCAGGAGATCTAACTTTGACTGGAGGAGGTAAAGAGATGAAGAATTTTGTCAAGTGGAAAAACAAAATCAGTGAACCGGGAAGACATTCTGCAAAGATAAGAATTTGAATTTCTAAATAATTTAGTAAAACAATGGTGGCTGATCGAATGTCAAAATTTGTAAGAACAATTTTCTTTTGGTTCATTTTTATTCTTGTCAGATTTATTTTCTGCATCGAGTTCGGAAAACAAACAAACACGAAATGCTAAAAATTGGCACCGAATTGGTTTAAAAAGCGTTCAGTATCCGCCACCATTTCTTGTTATTACAAACCTTGAGCGATCATATTATTTAGATCGGCTGTTCATATTTCGGATTTAGCTTATAGCGGAGCAGAGTCATTATTGTGTTGATATATTGATGGTTTCTCGAGAACATTGTCGGTTTCAAGTTAGGGTCAATCGCTCAATGTTGTCATAACAACGCTTGATAACTTAAGTCCATCGCAGGAAAGTGACATTACTTTAAATTGGCGCTGCAAGAATAGCAATAAGATGAATAACTCGAGTATTAAAACTTGACTTTGGCTTCGGGAGAGAAACCCAAGTAAAGGGAGGGATCGATTATCGGGAATTATACGACACAATACAAAGACATTTGTACTGGTTGTAGTGCCACATTAAAGTAATCGACATTTTTGCTTCGTCAACTAAGTAATTAAAGTTAACAAGAGAACACTGGCTTTTTCAAATGAAATTGAACAACGGATTCCTTTTCTAAGGTCAATATACATGAAGGCATACTATAAAAGAGTCGGAGACCCCTAACTACAAAACTGTTGCCATAAATGACTTCTAATCATCATATCTTGGGTTCCCTTTCAATCCTGGGATTAGTTTTTTGCCATGCTTGTTCTATTGGAGGTTGCTCTCACTTTTGGCAGTTGTGACCGTGTTTGGAAAGTCTAGTTAGGGGTCTACCCCCTTAATAACGGGAAATTGTCGTCAATGACGTAGTAGAATATCGCTTTTTGTACTTATTCTCAA
Organism: Blastomussa wellsi; assembly: GCA_947652115.1. Taxonomy (NCBI): domain Eukaryota; kingdom Metazoa; phylum Cnidaria; class Anthozoa; order Scleractinia; family Plerogyridae; genus Blastomussa; species Blastomussa wellsi. Next base: position 6,797,050 of record OX393574.1, on the reverse strand, counting down.
CACGACTCGACAATAAATTTTTTCAAATAGTTTTCAGTTGGCACGGAAATTTTAAAAAAATTTTCGACTTTTGTTCTCATTTTCTTTGGAACGAACGCCGAGAAAGTTAAATTCAAAGACGTATTTTTTTATAAATTATGTTCTGAAATTTGAATCCATATTGTGATCACAAGTATCCCAAGCTCCTTTGGGCGCCCTCAAGATGACATTGCGTAACAGCCCAAATGTAATAGTTTGTATGGGAATTTAACGATCGTACAAAACAGTTCGAAATGTGGGGGAGAAATTTCATAAAAACGCCTTACCCTCCCCTCTGTTGTTTATTACTTGTATTTAGGTGTCGTCTGGGGCCGTTTCAGAGCGTTCTCAGCGTGGTTGAGGTCCACTGTTTTCCTCTTCATATATCAAAACAGTGAAGCTAAATCACGTTGAAAACGCTTTGAAACGACCCCGGGCGCTACAGAAACACAAGTTATACATAATAGAGGGGAGGGTAAGTTTTTTTTATTAAATTTCTTTTCCACATTTCGAGCTGTTTCATACGATCGTTAAATTCTCATACAAACTCTTAGATTTGTGCCGTTGCGCAATGTCATGTTGACGGCTCCCAAAGGAGCTTGGGATACCTTGGATCTAATCCCACAAAAGACAAACTAAGAAATTGGCAAATTTGATGTTTATAAAATGTATATGGAAAATTGAAAGTATTTTGAAACTCGAGGGACATGATAAATTATGTAAATATTTCACCTCCGCGTGCAAAACTAAATTTAAATTAGATTGCAATGTAAATAGAAGAGTTTTGTCCCTTTTATAGTATGCTTTTCGTGTTTGTCGTGCTTAAAATGCAGGTCGGAGCAGAATGTCTTGTGTGTTATTTGGTAACGTAATTGGCTTGTTTGAACGGAACACGTGACGGGTTTTCAATTACCAGTGTTCTCTTGCCTCTTGTTTGTTATTATTAAAACTTGATGCCTGGTGCAGGGTGTTTCCCTAGAAACTGAGTCGTTGTTTACAGTTATACAGACCACAAATTGAAACAGCTGAAGATTTTTTTTGTTTGAAATGCAAACCGAAAAAAAACATTAATGACATTTGCTGTACACAGTAAATGGTTTGAACCCGGGGGGGTAACTGTCGATTGTGTAGTTTGATCGTCCGGGTGAGGGTAGTCCTATTGCGAAACAAAGACCAGAACGACGTAAACTAAACGAAAACTGGATCAGGAATATCTCTTCCCGTCCCTTAGACAAGACTGAAACACTCCTATTTGACCTATTCAAACAACCGTACTACACAACAGCAACTTGATTGACTAAAGAGGAACAACAAGCACTAGAGCGACTGAGAAACGACAAAGACATTATTATACTACCAGCCGACAAACCACGTGTAACTGTTGTTATGAACACGACTGATTGCCACGACGGAATGGACGTACTTGTTAATGACAGACAGACCTATGAGGAACTTAAACATGACCAGACTTCGACACTTGACGTAAACTCAACAGCAAACTAACTTACGTTTTAAAAGAATGACGCTATTGACACTCGACGCTACTACCGAATGAGGTGCTCAGTACCTTAACCACCGAAACTGCACAAGCCTGGCTTACCTGTAAGACCTATTCTCTCGTTCCGTGGGTCTCCTACACACCAACTGTCCAATAACCTGACAACTATACTGCAACCGTTTAACGCCAAATCGAGAAGCAAACTGCAATCCACACTGGATTTTATTGCTGCCATCAAGACTGCACGACGACATACTGGTGTCATTTGATGTGAAATCACTAGTCGCCAGACAATTGGCCTTACAGTGCACTTAGACCGCTCTCTATTGACACACTAACGCTAGCGACAGAAGACATTACTGGCTTACTGAACCTTTGTCTGAGTTCTAAATACTTGCAGTTCAAAGATAAACACTACAAACAGTTAGACGGATCAGCTACGGGGTCGCTAGTTTCCGTTGTTGTTGTCACAGAAATTGTTATGCAAAACAGGGAGGAACGCGCCCTAACGACTGGCCGACAAACAATACCGCTTTGGTTACGCTACGTTGACGATATCTTTGCCGCATTTCACGACCACCTCGACGAACAGAACGCTAACACGAATCCGCTTACTGTTTGACACACGGCAATGACTGAATCCTCTCAACAGAAGTTAACAACAAATTCACGACATGGACATAACAAACAGACCGAATAAAACGAGCAAACTTTACCGACCGACGACAGAAACTACAGCCAGTAACATCTAGGCAAAACTGACCAAAACGTTTTCACGAACCAGACTTATAACATTCGACTGAAAAACAACTCTTCACAGGATTCTGACGATGACTTCGAGGCTCAATCACTATCACGGACAACAGTTCTTCTCAGGACTACCCTCACCCGGACGATCAAACTACACATATAGTTTCCCTTTTCTCGAAAATTCTGAACTTTTGTTTCCTAAATTAATAAAGGCTGGGTATTTATTGAGAAAAAAAACAACAAAAAATAAAAACATTCTAATTATTACGAGCTACAAAAATTATTTTGTCATTATGTTATGTCAGCTCCACCAACTAAAAGACCAATGCTCTCTATAACAGATTAAAAACATTCATTACGACAACAGTGCAATACATTTTTGTTTGTGGCTTTTTTCGTGTGATATAATAGGGCAAAGTTGCAATTTGTCAGCAACACGAAAAAAAAAACGGCCAAAATCGAATTATTTCTGAATTTCGTTGTCTTTATTGTGGTCTGTATAACTTACCTTTATTATCATTTATTGCCTTCGGTAGTCGTGAAAAGGGTGGGTTAATCTTAAAAAATAACTTGCACCAGGAATTAGGTTTTATAATATAATTTTCGGCCGACATTCGATGTAACACAGGACTCTAAACATTGAAAGCATGAATTTATAGTTGAAATTGGTCATTTTGTCTCCCAAGAATTAACAAAGAACATGGAGAGAAGCAATTAAATTTCTAAATGTTTTGCGGCTAAAACAACTGAAAAATCCATCCATGTTGTTGTGAGAAAATTAAGTCGTTGTTGCAGAAAACAAATAGCTTTAAGCAATCGTTTTTGGTTATAGAAATATTCTCTCTCTTCGGTTTTGGTTTGATTTGTCCTGTGTTACAAGCAAAATGGACGGCTGAAAGAGACTCTTATAAGCAACGTGGCAAGTTGAAAGCATTACAAAAATAGAAGACCAATTGGATTTTTTGATAAAGGAAACTTCTACTTAGACTTGTCATGTTGCTTGTTTTAAATATTTTACATGTATACGCTATCTCGTGCAAAAACGTAGAATATTTCGGCGGGATAAGTCAAAATTTTATATAGAAACGAATTTGGTTTGAATTTTTTTCGGGCTAAAGAAAGACTTTTTCTTTTATCAAAACGTTTTTGCACGAGGTGGTAATTACATACTTTTGGCGGGAAATTTCAAGGGAAGCCATTTTGAATTTTTTGTACAAAAAAGTTGCCAGGGGAAACGCTGTGCAAATTTTGTCAAATTTTCCCGCCAAAAGACTTAGTATATATAGGAAGAATTTTTCTTCACACCTTTTTGATTAATTAATTGATTTTCACTTAACTAATTAAAAAATATTTGAAGTGAATAAAGTTAATTCAAACACTGAAACACTTGTTGTATTTATTGAAAGATAATAAAGATTACAATGAACTTCACTTTATTGAGTTGTTTATTTGTTGTATTGAAGATAATAAATATTACAATGAAAAACTACACTTTATTGATTTACCGATAATACACTCTATATATACATAATTACATCAAAGAGAAAAGACTGACAAGAGCTTGCAAGTTATCTTTTATTGGCAATAATATTTGAAAAATTAAAAAAAAATACGGCGCATGCGTATTTTGAGCGCCCGTATTTTTTCTAAGTCTTTTGGCGGGAAAATTAAAACTTTTCAAACAGATGTTAACAAGAAGCAATAATTAAAAAAAAAACGGCGCATGCGTATTTTGAGCGCCCGTATTTTTCTAAGTCTTTTGGCGGGAAAATTAAAACTTTTCAAACAGATGTTAACAAGAAGCAATAATTAAAAAAAAAACGGCGCATGCGTATTTTGAGCGCCCGTATTTTTCTAAGTCTTTTGGCGGGAAAATTAAAACTTTTCAAACAGATGTTGCAAGGAAGCGTTCTTAAAACAATCACTGCCAAATGAAAGAAATTAAGAAAATTTAATCTAGAATTACTCCACAGACAATTCGAAGCGAATTTTGAATCGAAAATAATTCAAACCAATGCGAGTTGTTAAGAATTTTAGCTCTGATTTCTTCCAAATGACCAAAAAGTGTTACTATTTACTACCTCTAGTAAACCTTTTCCTTCGCTTGGTTGAATACTCTTCCTTATTTGCTTGCTTGCTTGCTTCCTCTCACAGCCTGCATAACAATAATAGTAAAATAAATCAGTGAACACAATCGTACAAAAACTCATTACTAGTTTATACTTTTGCTGAAAGGAATACCCCATTCGATATTTGAATTTACCGTATTTTTTGTCTCATTTCAGGCTTTTAAACCTTACTTTGGAGAATTATTTCTTTCAAATTTAATTAAAATCTACGTGCGTATGAATTCAGTAAAGGGGTTTGAATGCTTCTTGTACCCAGCTATAGAAGCTGGTTTACTTCCTAAAGCCATGAAGATTCTTCTCTTGACAGGGATATGGCATCGGTGAAATAGAAAAATTATTAGATTTAAACACGAAGGCACAAATTTTAAAACCTCCCACTTCGACACAATTTAATTTGTATCCAATTTTGTTCGTGGAAACTAGACACTTACCCTATAAATGATTCTGAAATTAGGAAATTTCCTAGCTCGTTTGTACTCAGTGAAAGATAAATTAAAACTTTTAGAAAAGATCATTATTCTTGTTAAGACTGAGCGAGTTTGAATTTCGCGCGGTTTGCGTCAAATTCAAAACACTGTGTCAAAATTATACCTTCTTTCACCAGTTTTTATCAATTTCTTGCAAAAACGAAATATTTCAAGATTCTACTGACATTTCATTTTTCTTTCTGATTTAGAAATAATTTGCAAAGAAGGAAGAAATCAAAAAATTATATCATGGATGTTTACGATTTGCAAACGGGCTCTAATCTCTCCAGGGAATCCCCTTTTCATAATTAGCCTTCGCGATTAAACCATTATAATTTTCATATAATCACTGGCAGTCGCTAGATTGTAAATTATTAAACTGGAAAGCATGACCCAGATTTAGAAAATGCTATCAAGAGCAACGGCACTCCTAAAAGTGTTAACTTAATAGGGCCAACAAAGCTCAAGTTTGAGAGCTGACACGTCACCATTAACAACGTAGTCGGAAAATGATCACCACAGCTGCATTAAATAAAGATGAAAATTTCCTTTGACCACTGTAATGTTGACATCGGAATTGTCATGGCAACGTAATGACGTCATAACGTGTTTTACTCGTTCGTATTCCTCGCCTCCAGGAGATTTTTTCGGACATCACTCAAGAGGGGTTGTTCCTTTCATAGTTGCCTCGATGCTGGCAAAGTTTGAACAAATTTTATGAAAGCGTTTGAAATTTTGGGGCATGAACTTTTGGGTTTATAAATATAGTAAATGTCATACTTTCAACATAATTGTGTAATATCCAAAGAAAGCGGCCCCCTTTGAGAATGCAGTTTCATCTCACTGAAGTTTTATTTTATTTGAAACTGTGTGCAAAAAATGATGGATTGCTATGGCCTATTGCGAGAAAAATGGATTTATGCGCTCAGGAGCTCTCGCTACAACTTTCGTAAATAATTTCCTCTGCACCTACGAATATAGTTCACTATGATAGTAGAGAGCTTTAGCAGTGACAACGAATCTCACAATTTCCGCGGTGTATTCAGTGAATCTATCGCTTTCAAACGTAGTTCTTTCAGAAAAATATAAGGACAGCGTTTAATTTCAAATAGAAAAACGGAAATTTAGCCGCCGTGGTTCACGTTCTCTAAAGTACTCAGAGGACGGCAAAGAAAGGGGCACGTGGACACGTGCAGAGCTCGCTAGCTCTGTAAACATTATAAAATGGTCGTTAATAGTCGTTAACCGTCTCGTCAGGCTTTTAAAGTTGCCTTTTACAACATTTCTCGAAAATTATACCCCAGTTTTATGTCATACTTCCTGCACATGAATTTCAAGGTATTAGAATAATTTTGCATCGATTTTTTTCTGCTGTACCGTGCTGCGAATTGGAGAATTGTACTTGGGATTGTAAGCTACGCTGCGACTGATCTCTGGCGAAGCATACGAGCATAAAATGGTAGTCCAGTAACCTTATCAAACCTTCAACTTGGCAAACGATTAATGAACAAACGATTAATGAACTTCTCGCTGTAAGGACAACGAGTCTGTAAAAGAACTAAAAGTAAACGATGTCTTAATAACTCACTCTCGGGACCTTTCGGACGCTTTCAAAGACCATTTTTCAACAATTGGACCCAGACTTGCTAAAGAAATACCTGTATTGTCTCACCGCAATGATTCACGTTTTACCGATTTTATAGTCACAGGCTGGCAATAGCAACAGAATCCAGTTCAGTCCGACTAACACTACTATTGTTTTTCTCATCTAAACAAATCATGTAGATCAAAAGTTACATGTCTTGATAGTATTTCTGCTAGATTAATCCGCGAATGTGCTGATCTTATTTCGGTGGCTTGTGTGATCTATTTAATAAGTCTTTAACCTCAGGTTTATTCCCTGACGATTGGAAAAATGCTAGAGTTACACCGTTGTTCAAGCAAGGTGAGACATCTGATCTACATAACTATCGGCCAATTTCAGTCATTTCAATAATTGCTAAAGTATTTGAGAGGATTGCTTATGACCAATTATACAGCTTTCTGACTAACAATGATGTAATTTCTAAGCATCAGTCTGGCTTTCGTTCATTGCATTCAACTGTTACTACTCTTTTGGAAGTGACAGATAGTTGGGCATTTAATATCGATCGCGGTAATGTCAATGCTGTAGTTTTTTCTCGATTTAAGAAAGGCGTTGTACACTGTCGATCATGACATTTTGATAACTAAGTTGAACCTTGATGGAGTACAAGGTGTAACTCAAGACTGGTTCAAATCATATTTAACTAATCGCAAAAAACGATGTCTTGTTAATGGTAACTTATCCAAAAGCTGTTCACTGAATTGTGGTGTTCCCCAAGGAACAATCCTGGGTCTCCTTGGGTTTCATATGTACATAAACGATTTGCCCAACTGTTTATCGTCCTGTCAGCCTAGGATGTACGCTGACGATACCCACATTACGTTTGCAGGAGCTGACCTAAACTCAATACAGTCTAATCTAAATCACCACTTAGGTAAGCTAAGCGACTGGCTTACATCTAACAAGCTTACTTTAAACAAAAATTCAACTGAATTTTTGTTAATTGGCTCCAGACAAAGATTAAGTACTCTCCCGGATTCACCTGAGCTGTCGATTAATAATGTTCCAATAAATAGTTTCCTCTGTTAAATCACTTGGGATATTTATCGATGAACACTTAACGTGGCAAACTCACATTGATAAATTGTCTAGAACGATTGCGTCTGGCATTGGTGCCAAAAGCGAATTAGGCCTTTTGTTCCACCAGCTACTCTATGTTATATTGAAAAACGCTTTAATACAACCTCATTTTGACTACTACAATCTTGTCTGGGATAACTGCGGTAAAACTCTATCAGACAAACTACAAAAGCTTCAAAATCGTGCCGCTCGTGTATTAACTTCCTCGGGTTATGGTGCTGACGCCAAGACCCTACTACGGCAACTTGGGCAACTTGGTTGGAAAGATTTAAATACGCAGCGTGAAATTCAGAGAGCCTTGATGGTTTATCGATCCTTGAATGTTCTTGTCCTGAATATTTATCAGATAAATTCCTTAAACGTATCGAAACATATTACTCTTTAAGGGAGTCCGTAAACAAACTAGTTGTCCCCCAACCACGAACAAACTACGCAACTCTCTGGAACAGCCTGTCCTATCAGCTCAGGGTGTCAGAATCCCTCAATGAATTTAAGTCATTACTAAAACTTTACTATGCAAATTAAATAATTAAAACGCGAGACGCGGCATTCATGGAAAACAGGTGTTATATATTTAGATTAACATAGTTTTAAAACAGTATAGTATTTAGCATTTAATTAGTTTTAACCTGATGTATTTTTACCGTGGATAAATAAATAAATGTATGTATTTATCAAAGTTGCCTTCTACATCATTTTTCAAAAACTATATTCCAGTTTTATGCCCTACTTCCAACACATGAATTTCAAGATGTTACAATAATTTTAAATCTATTTTTGCTGCTGTACCGTGCAAATTGGAGAATTGTAGTTGGGATTGTAAGCTACTCTGCGACTGATCTCTGGAGAAGCAGACGAACAGTTATGTATATGTTATTATAAATACTTTTCATTAGTTTGCCTTGATGTTTTTACAGCACTTCTTTAAAAATTTGGATATTGTTGATAGGAAAAAGCGAAGGAGTCAAACATAATTACGTCGGTACCGTCAGCAATTGTAAAATCTACCATAAAACTATGAATCTGAATGTATGTGTAGTGAGTGACTCCACTGAATATATAAAATACAAGTTGGAAATAAAAGAATGAACTTTATATGTGTTGCAAACACTAATTGGATTTATTGATTTTAGTAACGGTTCCTGTTTCCGTTGTCTTGTTAGAAAAATGCAATTTTAGTTTTATATCTCACAGTTAGTAACATTGCACCCAAGAGTTGCTATAATAAAACGTACATCTTCCCGTGCTTTCTGGAGCGGTCGGCGCGTATGTGACTGACGCCCCCTAACAAAGGTGCGAATTTTTTGGAATAACTGCCGCACGTGCTCATTTTGTATTCATAATAACTAAAAAAAAAACTGCTCGAATGCTTCGCCAGAGATTAGTCGCAGCGTAGCTTACAATCCCAAGTACAATTCTCCAATTCGCAGCACGGTACAGCAGCAAAAATTGATGCAAAACTTTTGTAGTACCTTGAAATTCATGTGCAGGAAGTATGACATAAAACTGCGGTATAATTTTCTAGAAATGTTGTAAAAGGCAGTTCAAACGATCGAAAATCTGCTTGGCACTCTGACTTAGCAGATATTGGCGAGGTTTCGCACACAAATTTGGGTTCGTGGCTTGTCTTGTCAAAGAGCATCAAGTATATAAAATATCACAAAAATGATAAAGTTGGAAGTCACTGGAAGGGATAGACCAGGAGGCCCTTGACATTTCGTGACCTTTTATATAAAGTAACGAAAGGTCAAGGGCCTCCTGGGCTATCCCTTCCAGTGACTACCCACTTCCCAGTTTGCTTGCAGTTAGTTCCATTCATGTTTGCTTGCAGTTATCTCCACTTGGATTTGCTTGCGGTTAGGTTTAATTTTTGGGGATAGTTCGCAGCTCTATAGAACTTCTAATTTCATTGGATCTTAATAGCACGCAGTTCTATTGTTTTAGGGCTAGGGTCCATTGTTACTGTTGTTTATAATTTTTTCAGCCAATATTGTGAGACCTTGTAAAATTACTTAAACTTAGACCTGTAGTATTTAAAGTTGCAAAGTTGGGATCCTTGCAGCTGGCGCTCTGATATTGTAGTGGATAGGTGTATGCTTCTTGAATCGTGTGTCCCGGGTTCGACTCCCGATTTCCCCATATTAAAATATCTTCTTCTTTGTTTGAATTTTAAAAAACTAAGTGTGTTCTTTATTACATATTTGTATGAGTACATGAAATGTCTCAGAGGGAAAAAGGGCCTCCTCGTCTATCCCTTCAAGCGACTACCGATAAAGTTGAATATTAGAGACCATAAGACTAACACATTTCTGCTCCAACGATTTTCTTGAAACTTGGCTATGATATGTATGAAGTTTAAAGACGCTGATTCCAGAAATTTAACGAACATATATCAGCATAATTTTTGGCCTGGGTGCGATTTTTTCAAAAAGGTGGGTCCATTAAAACGCGTATAACATTCAAAATATTTTTCATCTGTTCAATCAAATTTAATCACATTATTGCTGAATGATTGGAAAAAGTTTTCCTAAAGTTTCATTGCCATCGCGCCAAAGCTGAAAAAGTTATGAGGCAAAGTTTGGCAATGACGAATTCGCTCGGAATAATTACGGACACACCTTAAGGTCCATCATAATTTGGAAACTGCTTAATGACTTTGTTTTTGAAATTAACCATCTTGAAATAAAACTACAATGAAATGAAACAACATTCCCAAAGCGTGTCGTTTGAGATATTACCCAATTATTTTGAAAGTGTGATGTTTACTGTATTTTTTACCCCCAAAATTTCAAACGCCCTCATAGAATTTGATCCAACTTTGCCAGCATCGAAGCAGCTACGAAAGAAACAGCCTCCCTTGAGCGATATCCGAAAAAACCTCCTGGTGCAGAGGAATACGAACAAAAGTAAAACACATTACGGCGTCATTACGTTACTATGGCAACTCCGATGCCAATATAACACTCGTCATATAAAATTTTCATCTTTATCTAATACAGCTGTATTGATATAGTTTTTCGACAACGTTGCTAATGGCGATGTAGCAGCCTCTCAAACTTGAGCGGTGTTGCCACCCAAAAAGTTTAGTCGTGCACCCTTAAACTGTGTATTTCATCACTGCTATTATCCAGAAACTTTGAAGAACCGGAAGTAAACCTATTTTTCGCTTCGTCGGATTCGCTCCTACGTAGGGCTAACGCTCAAAACGTCAGCAATTGAATCTCTTTACGGTGGCCAATTCACATTATCAACCCAGTTGATAAAACCAAATTATATTTTTCAGTAGTAGGTTATAACTACTTAACTTACCTCATTAACAAATCTAGGCGCCATCCTGGAGTGTTTCTTCTATTTTGAGTCGCTTTCCGTTGATTTCCTGGTTTTTTTTTGCATACGGCTGGCATTGTCCTGGAGAAAGACAAATACACATCAATACACAGCAGAGCCACTTTAAGTTGTAACTAAAATGCTTTCGATATGCATCCGGTTTCTGTAGCATGAAGCAACTGAGTATTTCTACTCCCCCCTGGATGGGATGCTAGTCCATATTTAAATACATGTAGGGTCAGGGTTTAAGATCCTTCGCGGCACACCTATTCAATATTTAAGGTAGCACTCCCCAGGCTCTTTAAGCATCTATAGCAGGTTAAGAAGGCAACGTAAATCTTTTGTGCAATTAGTGGTACACGAGAAGATCAATAGTAAAAAAACTTACCACTATCGCTAGCAGTTGAATAAGATTTTTTCAGTGTACAACCCATCACTCATCAGATAGACGTCTCCGCACAGCTTTAAAAGTCTTCAAGAAATTAACAGAACAATCTACTATTAAAATAAGGTATTTTGAAAATAAGCAAGCAAATCCAAAACTACAATTTAAGAGAACGGAAAGCATACGTGTATCGTGTATCTCCCTTCCCCCCCCCCCCCCCCCCGCTGAATCCTTTGGTCTGACAGTGGGGTTCAAATCTTTCTACTTCCCGTTCCGTCCGTTCCCGTCCCTTTTTTCAATGGCTCCTGTCTGTCTGCACTATTTATATTGTAAAATATTACAGAATTTTGTGAAACATTTCCACAAGTTCCAGCCACCTTGAGAATCTCGCTTACCGCCCTCCCTTCCCCAGCCTCTCCTACCCCTCCTCCCCCGCCACCTTCTCTTTCGGGATACCGTCCCCCTCCCGTTTGATAAGTAACTATCATGCGGTATTTTCGACTATTTTCGATGATAGTTCGGGGAGATTAAACTATCATCGTCTATCATGTGCCGTTTGACCAAGGCTTAAGATCGGATGAAGCGGGGTGGAAAAGATGGACTTTTTCCTGAAGTGCAAATGAAGCGAACGATTTTAATGCGCATGTCTAAAGTTGAACGTGCTGAGGGGAAAATTTGAAAGTTTGAGAAGGAAAAATAATAAATTGACGGTTTTATAAGCCTTTAAAGTTACCGCATTTTGCTCAAAAATGTCCGTCAAATTGAGCGCTCAAAATATCACTTTATTTCAGATGGTAACGAGAAGTTGGTTGCATCTCAAAATATTAGATGATATCCGTTTCAAAACGACTAGCCATTGGAAACATTGTAGCGTGAGAAGTCCTTACATAGCGCTCACTGAAAACAAAACCTTTGCAACAGAGAAACGCCACAATCAGGACTTCACAATAGAATCTCTACCCAGTACCCCGACGAAACTTTTTCTTCAGAAAAAGTGCATTTTGGACCCCCCCCCCCAATTGATCGAATCTATATTCAGTATTTTTTTATATCTACAGTGGTTTTCTATGAATACTGAGGAATTGAAAACGGCAAAGAAAAAGTGCGCTTCATATGTACAGTAAGCCATTATTGAGAAAGTGCAAAAACATGTCCCTATGGCAAGTAATTTACATAAAATGGGATCACCAGAAGATAAATATGTAACAAACTGAAAATTGAAAAGAGGACAGGGAACTCACCACTTGTTTCAACATGAAGCCATTTTCGTTTCGAGAAACGTCATGCGGTTTAATGCATCAGGCTCGGTACATCAATACCAGTCTACAAAGAAAAAAATCATAAGATGTTAAGAACCCCTTAAGATGGCTAATTGATAACGTTTATATCGTCAGTAAAACCATAAACCGATAAATTTTGCATCAGTGTGAAAATGTACGTGTTCGTAACATTGTAAATACAATTTAAAAGTGGCCATGGTTGCGCTTTTTCAACGCGGCAAAAAAAGAAATATCGCACAGAGAACTTGAGATGGCGGGATGAGCTGCAATTTAGGCAAGTCAAATAATCTTAGACATCAAGGAAGGACATCATTCGTGATTTTGACTTCAAAATACGTAACATCAAAGGCCATTAACTACTGGACTAACTCTTAGCTTTCTCAAAACCGTTAATAAATTGTGAACGTTTCAGGACTTTCAGCTGGAGCACGAGTCCAAAGAGCGAGCCAAAATAAACAATGAGGGGTAATAATAGATTTACTACACAATATTATCTGCTCCCAAAATATCTACTTACTTTTCACGTTTTATAATCTTTCGCGCGTTTTAAGCCGATCTTCTTGAGTAAAGATTTTGTGAGAAATTTGTTCTCCTTTCGCATGTTATTTGTACTTTACGAAATGCAGTTGGATGATGACAATAGCAATAATAATAATAATAATAAAAATAATAATAATAATAAATAAATAAAATGGCGCCCATAGAATAAATTATCTCTTCGTGCCAAATTGCTGCAGTCACCAAAACGACGATGATTTTCTACATTTATACATCTAACTTCTGAGAGAGAAATGTCATCTACTTCTACAACACCTAAGTGTATAATATTTACCTAAAGAACAACTGAAAATGATTTCTTGAGAGTACAGTGCAACATTTTAAACCGAAGCACATGTTGCATGGCTTGCTTGAACTCAAGTTCTTTTTGCTGCGGAACAGCTTCAAACGTCAGCACATTCCCAAACTGCAACTTGAAACATTTTCGGCGACGGTGGCGACAGCAAAGGAAGATTTTTGTTGGAAGACAGTTTGAACGCGGATAATAAACGAGTATCGAAGGTTTCAGGAATTGAAGAATTTGCAATTTAAATTTTTAAACATTTGCGACCACGCACCGAATAGTTAATAATTAATTTGCTTTCTAATTGAAATTAATTGTTAGGGAAAGTATTTAACAGGACTGAGCAAATTTTGGAGTCTTCAGAATCAACTTTGTTAAAAATGACTTCGATAAGTAGCAGCGTAAAAGATTTTTCGGTGCACCGGAAAAATATTTCTTTGTGAACTCGGGGAGGTTAAATCATTAATGATTGGTATGTCAAAAAAAATTAATTTCAAAAATTTTCAGGGGCCTTCAATCGGAGGTTGGCAGAATGGAACTTTTGTAGCAATAAGTGTATATACACATAAACATCTCTCGTTTTGAGAAAAGACCCCGACAGCTTTGTCACGGCGCCATCGTGATGTCAGGTACGGTGGAAATTTCGAAAATTCAACATGCTGTATTTCAAACGCAAAGGGTACTATCTAGCAGAAAACCTGTGAATAGATATATTTTAGGATTTATCTCACGTTGGGACAATAAAATTTAACCAGGCCCAGCGAATTTTGATTTTAAAATTTTATGACGTCACGTGAAAACCAAGAATATTATAATCACACAAAACTAACGAAATGAAAAAGGTTCTGTTTTGTGGAGCTCCAGCGCGCCAAGCGCGCCAGCAGAGCACCACAAGTAAGAAATTTTGGAAAACTATCAAGTCGAGAAAATTTGGTAGTCACACGATCGTTCGTGTGTCCGTGCGTCCGTCCGTGCAAACTCTGGAGTACGGGAGTCCCAAACTCCAAATTTGCCGAGCTGTTCTTTGTCGATTTCAAAGCGAGGGTATCGCACGCGAGTGGCATCGTTTTTTGGGCTGCCATTTCGACGTCCTCGGATAGCATTTATTCAAACTTCAATCTTGAGTCCATTTACGTGGCGGAGATGTTACGTACAGCCAACGGCATACTTCAAGTCAATCGCATTTTATCTTCTTCCTTCGCTGTTTCTCGACAAAATCGATTGTGATCGTCTCCGAACATTTCAATATGTGAATACCGTCATTCTTCGATGATCTGATCGCAGATCAGACTTGAAGGCCCAACGAAAGAAATTGCAGCGCAACTATATTAATAAACGTGGAGAAAAAAGCGAATTTAAAGGATTTGAAACTCAATTTCCCGCGAGTTCAGATCAAGAACTCGTAGAGACAGAGATCACTTGCTTTTTTAGACTGACCCCTGACCGGTTAATGCTCCATTCAATCACAGGCTCATCTATTTGATAAATTATGCAGAACGGACTCAAGAACGAGCAAAAAATGTGGAGCTCCGCTTTTAGGCTTGGCTAAAGTATAGATTATTTTCAATGGAGCTCTGGCAGCCCCATAACCATTGAAAAAGGAAAATCATACATAATCCATTTTTCATGGTCAAAATGGCTTTCGGGATGGTTCGTGGGCGTGTGTCCCATACCTACATACAATGACGTCCTAAGTTAATTGCAAGTTTAAATGGTCAATTGACAGCTGTCAGGACCCTGACATTTTTAACTCTTTAGTTATTTCAGGGTGCTGGTACCCTTTAATTACTATATTCATATTTAATTTCTTTGTAATTTATTTGATTTTAACTTCTTGGGTACAATAAACGCAGCCGGCTGGACCTGTGCACGAGGAACAAGTGGCTCTGGGGACACACGATTTAATTAGCTGAAATCAAACAAAGGGAGTCCAATCACATCAGCCGTTTTAAAATCCTTTATCGTTAGCCCGTTTAAAACGGCTGATGTGATTGGACTTCCTTTGTTTGATTTCAGCGAATCAAATCGTGTGTCCCCAGAGCCACTTGTTCCTCGTGCACAGGCCCAGCCGGCTAAGAGGGACAAGCAGGTCTGGGGACGAGAACGCAATAAACGTTGCTGCTGTCAAAATAAGGTAACCGCTGACCAGTATCCTACGACTACATTACGGGCTCAGGTTTAAGGTTCATCAAGGTCATGATGCTTTGCTGACCGCTGACCTGGTAATGCTTTTCATTGTATCGCAGGCTCAAGTCGATTTCTTTGAGGATTTTTAAGTTTTTCATGGTGTTACACTCAGCAGAATTTCTGCAACTGGAGTTGACAATTAAGGTCATTCAACTGCAGAAATAGAACCCACACTGAGATCTTTGTCAAACCTTGCCTATTGATTGTTTCTGTAATAGGAAGAAAAATGGGGGTCCCCGTGCTCATTTTGGAGCGACAGCACCTCGTTTATAGTTAGCAATTCCTTATAAATCATTACGCTTTTACTTACGATTGGCTTCTAAAAAACAAGTTTTCAAATAATTTGTTTCTTTTTCAACACTGGGAATTGGTCTATTTATTGTTGTACAGGAAGAAACAGGAAAAGTCCTCTATTGCTTCAATATTATTTATATGTT
Organism: Blastomussa wellsi; assembly: GCA_947652115.1. NCBI lineage: Eukaryota > Metazoa > Cnidaria > Anthozoa > Scleractinia > Plerogyridae > Blastomussa > Blastomussa wellsi. The sequence continues at coordinate 6,781,006 of OX393574.1, read as the reverse complement.
ACAGGGTTAATTCAATTGGGAAATCTGGAATTCGGATTTCCCAATGAAACACAATTTATGAACAAAAGAATCAGTGAAACTGTGAGCTGAAAATTGTACAAAGTTTATTAATAAGCTATTTTTGATACAAATTTTTAAAAAAAACACCATAAAGCAATTGCTAGCTTGTTCTATTTGTGTGAGATTGTCTCTTGCAGCAGCAGACCCAGGACTCCTCCTCGCTGGGCTGCAGTGTACCTTAATGATCTTTCTTGTTCATATGCCTCTTCCAGTTTCAGCTACTACAATGGATTAATGGGAAAAATTATCAGTGTTTTAGGCTAGATATTTACTGCTAACAGTGAAATACTCGTAATCTCATCCGTTTATTTGACTTGAAAGCCATTTTCTATTTCTATTTGACCTTAGTCTGTTCTGGTTTGAAGAGGGTACATCATAAGAGGAGGACAGGAAAGGGGGGGGGGGGTGGCAGGGGCCCAAAACAATAAGGGGTGGGAGGGGTACAAGAAGCAGGAGAAGGAGAAAGCATAGTAGTTGCCTATAAAAGTATGATTGTTTACAAGTTCAGGACGGATTGCATTTTATTTTATTTTATTTTGATACAAATTTCATCTTGCCTTGACTTTTCTTACCATGGTTTGAAGAACCCTGAATTTAAAACTGAAGTGCTGCAACATTTTCTTGTAGACATTATGTAACCGTATTTTCAATAAGCATCACAAAACACAAAGTGTATACCTTCGTACATGCCGCTGCGACTAGATGCTATGATGATATTCACCTTACAAAAGTTAATTTAGAAGTCGCCAAGAGATCTTTTTATTTTACCTGTGCAATGGAATTTAACAGTCTTCCACGCCATTTTAAGACCAAGGAATCTTTTAGCGAATTCTCGAGGGCAACTAAAGATTTCTTACTTCTCCCTTAATTATACATTTTTTGACAGTAGATTTTTATACATTTTAGATTCTAGATTTATATACAGTTTAGATTTTTTTAAACATTTATAGACATTTATTATTATTATTATGATTATGATGATTCAAAATTTTGATTCGGATTATCGAATTTTATATACGCGAGTCAAGAAGCGTTTTGATTGAGAATAATATGTATAATTTTTTATGGTTTTCATTAAATTCAATATTTGTAATCTTGAGAGTGAATTTTGAATAAAGTATTATTATTACTATTAAAAAAATTATTATTATTATTATTATTATTATTATTATAAATTGAGGGATTTGCAGGCAGAACTACCTCGCATGGTGTACACTGATGTTGAAATTTAACCAGTCTTGCAAGACACAACAGGAGAAGAGTTGAACAGGGGAACCAACACCACCCCTGATGCGTGGCTGGATATAGTTGCCTGGGGATTCTGGGAGAGGTAGAGGTCGGCCTTTTTTGATGTGAGAATTTGCCACCCAAATGCAAACTCCTACAGGGATATGGATCCAGACCAGATATTCAGCATGAAACAGAGAAGAATCGCCAGTGCGCTAGCCGAGTACCAGAAGTAGAGCAAACTACATACACACCATTAGTTTACAGTACAACATGTGGAATGGCGGTGGAATGTAAACGATACCATAGTAGACTTGTTGAGCTAGTTGCTACAAAGAAGGGCAAAATAAAGCTATGCGACTACTGTACGTGTCTTGGATCAGCGCAAGTGTCCTTTTGCATTGCTGAGATCACAAAAAGGCTAAATACTAAACTGTACAGGGTTAATTTCAAACTGAAGAAAAGTACTTTGCAATTATCCTGCGAAATCGCTCAGAATATCGCCTGATACTTAGCCGACAAGACCGTAGGCAGTGTTGGTTAAAATCAGACTATATTTATTCCACAAGATTAAACGGGATAATTGTTTTATTATTCCATAAATTGTCAATGAAGCGAATTGTTCAGCTAGGAAAGTTGCTGTCATGCGCCAATTTATAAAGCACTTTTATACACTGATACTAGATTTTTATGAAGATTACTTGAAAAAATGTACAAAATTTTAGTTTGTTGCATGCGTACAAGCCTTTTTCTCAGCCTTTCTTTTCTAGTTACCTGCTATTCTCCAAAGCCTTTCTAGCTGCTGGAAAAGGTTCGGTCCAGATCATTGGTGAACCCTGGAAATGAGGCCGAGACCTACTATATAGGTACATTGGCCTTGGGAGCATGATGGCCATATATGGGCAACATGACAATCTGTTGAATAATAATTAACAATTCGATTATGAGCTCGAGATTTCTATTTTACAATTAGACTACGAGCTTGAGTTTTCTATGAGTGAATAGTCAACGAGGCGCAGCCGAGTTGACCATCGCTCATAGAAAACGAGGGCGAGAAGTCTAATTGTTTTAGTAGAAACCACTTTTGGATTGCGTTCCAAAAGATACCATTTTATGCATTTTTAAGCGAAAACTCAAGAAAAATCTTGGCTTCACAGAGCAATGCGCGTGCGATCGTTTTCCATCGGCGAATAGAAAACAGTCGGAGAACCAATCAGATTCAATGATTTCCAATAGAACACAGCCGAGTTTCTACTAAGAGGCCCAATCAACTATCACCGCATTGAAATCGAGAGCGAATAATCTAATTGTTTTAGTAAAAATCACAATAAACAAATCGTGTGCTGGTGAAAAAGTTCTAAATCTTCCTTCGAAACTTCGCTAAAGCGTGAAGACGTTGTCATTTTGAAGACGACCTTCACCCACTGCACTCTAACGGCTGATAGTGTGCAGTAGCTCAGCCAATCAGACTGTGGCATTGCATTAGTATACTATTTATTTATGTAATTATTTATTTTATTCATCTCCTAGTATAGTGTATACTGTTTTAGGAGTATTTCTATTTAAAAAGCTTAAACTAGTAGATTTTTACTAATGCAGGATATCTGCCAAGTGCAGATGATGGACAACAATCGTTTCATGACCATATGTGGGCAACGTGACAATTTGTTGAATAATAATCACAAGTACCAGCAGCAAAGTGCTGAAGCATAAAAGGAAACAATGCACAAAGTTTTTAATATTTCATGTTCTCATTGCGAATATTTTACTTCAGGTTGAGACTAACACTGAAAAGACGCAGTCTTGATTAACTCGAAACTGGACTATTGATTTGGCAAAGTGTTGACATAGCGTTGGTCTGAGAAACACTTTGGTTAGTACTCAAGGTGTATGTTATGTTTAAGGTCTTACTGAGGCTACGTCCACACTAATCCGGATAAATTTGAAAACGCAACTTTTTTCTCTGGATTGGCCTTCCGTCCACACTAAAACGGCGTTTTCGGTCACCGAAAATGGAACTTTTTGAAAACGCTCTCCAAAAGTGGATAAATTTGAAAACGCTGGCTAGGTGTGTTAGTGTGGATGGCGAAAAAACAATCGAATGACGTTGCTCGGACAATGTTGGCATGTTCTTGCATGTATTAAGCGTTTCTTGCGAGGCAGCGTTTCAAAATCGATGGCGAAACAATTTGTAAACGGTATAATGTGGACAGAAAACATTTTATCCGCTATCGAGGCGAAAACACCGTTTTCAAATTTATCCAGCTTAGTGTGGACGTAGCCTGAAAGTGTTCCAATAAACACTCCCGATGCATTTTTAGCATTCGTTGCTTAATGGTGTTCACTTCCTAAAACTGTTGCACTTTGTTGCCTACATAAAATAACGTTCAGTAAAATTACGTGTAACAGTTGACTACTTCATGCTCTACTACATTGCAAGAAATCTCGAGGTCCAAATGACTTCAGCGCAAATTAAATAACGAAATAGGTAAGATTTTATTTTCAAAGATGGGGCACAAATGTAACAGGCATAATTTAAATAAATTATAAACATATCTATTCATATCAAAATTTGAGACAAAGTGGTACTATGATCAAACTTTTGCACTTCGTTTTTAGTTGCATCATAAAGAACTCAATGCAAGATTTAAAATGTCATTTACCGTTTTCAAACATCATTATTAGAGATATTTAAGTTTAAAAAATGATAACATATGCACGACATCTACTCAACACCGTTTTATATCGATTATATAAGTGGAGCTATTTCAATCAATTTGCTGCAGAAACAATTGAAGCTTGATACACAAATAGTTCTAGAGGCGGCGCATCTACTGATGTAATAATAAAATTGCATTACCATGGCAACACACTATTTTCCAGACCCCTCAGATATGTTCACCATGAAACCAGGCCAAGTAGTCTAGCTAATGCACTTATATACTTGCTAGATCAGACAATTGAGGCAGCACTGAGAAATATCAAAATAGAACCTGAAAAAGTCAGAAATGAAATCGTGGAGGTCTGGAACCCAATATGTTGTCATGGTAACATGATTGCTAGTCTCATATTGCAGAACACACCTAGTAGAGTCTTGGTGCCAATTCTGATTCACACTGGATGAGAAATCTCGCTTTCACATATTTGATAAAAATTTGGTTGAGTGTATGCCGTCATCACTTAGCTAATTTCCATATTAAAAAATGAATATCTCCGGAACGAAAAGAAATATTCAAAAAATGTAAGTGGCATTTTTCTTCTCATACCAACTACTTGTCGGAGAGTTGCAGATTTATCATAGAACCACTTTATGTATTATAGCACATTTTAAATAACGGTTTATGAATACGCCAAAACAGATATAAGCTTAAAAATTCCCCGTCTTTTTCACATAAAAATGATGAAAATAAAATGTTCTTAATTTGTAAATTCGGTGACAAAGATGACTTCATGAAGCGGTGATGAATGAAGATTAATTTCTTGTGAAAATTCGGGGCGTTTTTATAAAATACATCTCATGTGAAAACCACACCAAAAACAAGATATTTTTGCTTGTTCATCTTGGAATTTGAGTTAAAAATTGTCAAAATTACTTTAAAATTACAACTTTAACCTAAGAACTTTGAAAACATAGTAAAAGGCTTTGAACATTGAATGCCTTGGACTGTTCTCGGGGAGGTTTTCGTTATGACGTTCTAAAAATATCTGTAGTCTTTTTCCATAGTTATTTAAATGGATGATAGTGTCTTTCTATAAATGGGTATTAGAGCATCATGTGATCAATTTAAGCCAATCAAATCAGAGAAAATTTAGTGGTGAAATATAAGGGTTAATAGTGTGTCTCTGCGGATGAACATTATCGCGCAAAGTGATCAATTTGAGCCAATCAAATCAGAGAAAATTTACTGGTGAACTATAAGGGCTAATAGTGCTTCTCTGCGTATGAGCACTAGAGTGTCACGTGATCAATTTAAGCCAATCAAAATGAGAGAAAATTTAGTGGTGAACTATAAGGGCTAATAGTGCGTCTCCGCGGATGAACATTATTGCGTAAATTGATCAATTTAAGCCTTTCAAATCAGAGAAAATTTACTGGTAAGCTATAAGGGCTAATAGTGTCTGCGGATGAGCACTAGAGTGTCACATGATCAATTTAAGCCAATCAAAATGAGAGAAATTTTACTGATGAACTATAAGGGCTAATAGTGCCTCTCCGCGGATGTGCAAAACATCACTCATACTTATTAATCACGAATTGTACTCGAGGTCGTGCGATTTCCTATACTAATCTGTTTTTCTTCACCCACAGGCTTGTCTATCAAAATTTCGGCTTCATAGTCACAAAGTCAAAGTTATAACAGTCCGGCTGAAAGAAAATTAGAGAGCAAAAAGTGTTAAAAAGGTTCAAGAGTACCACAAACATAAGCGAATATTGTCAAGTCATGGTCAGTCATTTCTTTTGACACAAAAGGCGAATCTTTGTTTACAATATTTTTCTCATTAGCATAAGGGCATAAGTTTTTGATCGAGCTACAAAAATATCAGCTCTGAATATTGTAAGAGCATGACACGTTTAACTGTCCCAACGAATTTGAGCCCATTACACTTTATAACTTTTGTGTAATGCGGGTTTCAAAACTCAAAATGTTACAAAGAATGTATGGGCTAATTAGCGCCTTTGCCACCCAGAAATTTTTCACTTTTTTAAAGCCAATATCTCCTTCAGGATTACACCCAAATAGCAAAAAATTTAACCAATTACTAAGTTTCACAAGTCATTTACACGTAGATGTTTGCAGTCATTTCATATCTAACATGATGCCTTATCTAAGCAAACTCGTAATGCTAACAAGGAAAAAGATAAACAATGACATCAGCAAAGATTCGTCTATAGGTTAGACTAACGTGGTCAACCTCTGTAAGTGAAATAAATTTGTTCGGGATTCACGGCAGATAATATTCTTGGGGGATTCTGACAATCCTCCAAGAATTAACGAGCTTGCCTTTTTTGCGATTTCAAACTACCACCGCATCGGTGATAAATTACACGAAACAGCTCTGTTTGCTCTGCTGGTAATGAATGTACTTACCAAACTGACATGCTTGTTTGGGAACGAGAAATGACTCCAGCAAAACACGGGTAATCCCTGCAAAGAGAGCATGCACAGTATGGGCTTAGAGAGTAACCACAGTAGTATGGTAGTAAGATTTCATATCCAAACTACAGGATAACCACGCTACACAGGCTAAGCGCAAAAGTGAACGCAAAAAAAAGGGAACGCGTGGGAAGAAATTTAGCCTCCCCCCTTCTTTTACACCGGTTATGCTTGGAAAGACGCTGATTACATAGTATGTACAACGAGAGCTTTTGGGCTTTACCACCATAGCCATCTAGCTGGATTAGTTCGTACATATAGCTATTCTGGGTGGCAATCACCGCCATTTATGTTACAAGTACTTAAAACAAATCGTCAAATAAAGGTGTGTGCTTCTGCTGCCTTCGGGAAATATTAAACACTTTTTTAGTTGTACCTGATAAGTCGGGCCACTGATAGCTTCTGACATTAATGATTTGGCCCTCGAGTAATCTGTCACCTGAAAACATGATAAAAAAGTGTATCAGGTGAGAGACCTGAAACGTGCACGCAACAACTCTAATTAGAAAATACCGAGAAGTAATACCAGCCTTAGGGAATAAATTTCTCTAGCATGTTCTTCGACAGTTAACTACTTCTCTGCACAGTGTTGTATTAAAAGGCCTCAAAATGCCTGATGTAATCTTGTGTCTATACCATAAGTGAACGTTAATTTTCAATACTATGAATATCGTATCTCACTTAAAATAAACCCTAACCCCCCAAACACACAGCCAAATGGTCGGCCCCTCAAACAACTGGTTACAAGTTTTCCCGCGCTTGCAACTGGTTACATGATTTCCCGCGCTTGCCATTGGTTACATGTTTTCCCGCGCTTGCAACTGGTTACATGTTTTCCCGTGCTTGCAACTGGTTACATGTTTCCCCGCGCTTGCAACTGGTTACATGTTTTCCCGCGCTTGCAACTGGTTATGTTTGTAGCCTGGGTGGCGTCCCCCTCCGCCACGTCCGCCACGTTTTTCTCCCGATTCACCAGCCCCCCTCCCACCCTTTTATGCGCCTGCTACGCACCCCCTCCGCCACGTCCGCCACGTTTTTCTCCCAATTCACCAGCCCCCTCCCACCCTTTTATGCGCCTGCTACGCACCCCCTCCGCCACGTCCGCCACGTTTTTCTCCCAATTCACCAGCCCCCTCCCACCCTTTTATGCGCCTGCTACGCACCCCCTCCGCCACGTCCACCACGTTTTTCTCCCAATTCACCAGCCCCCTCCCACCCTTTTATGCGCCTGCTACGCACCCCCTCCGCCACGTTTTTCTCCCAATTCACCAGCCCCCTCCCACCCTTTTATGCGCCTGCTACGCACCCCCTCCGCCACGTCCGCCACGTTTTTCTCCCAATTCACCAGCCCCCTCCCACCCTTTTATGCGCCTGCTACGCACCCCCTCCGCCACGTTTTTCTCCCGATTCACCAGCCCCCTCCCACCCTTTTATGCAGCTGCTACGCACCCCCTCCACCACGTTTTTCTCCCGATTCACCAGCCCCCTCCCACCCTTTTATGCGCCTGCTTCGCACCCCCTCCACCACGTTTTTCTCCCGATTCACCAGCCCCCTCCCACCCTTGTATGCGCCTGCTACGCACCCCCTCCACCACGTTTTTCTCCCAATTCACCAGCCCCCTCCCACCCATTTATGCGCCTGCTACGCACCCCCTCCACCACGTTTTTCTCCCGATTCACCAGCCCCCTCCCACCCTTTTATGCGCCTGCTACGCACCCCCTCCACCACGTTTTTCTCCCGATTCACCAGCCCCCTCCCACCCTTTTATGCGCCTGCTACGCACCCCCTCCACCACGTTTTTCTCCCGATTCACCAGCCCCCTCCCACCCTTTTATGCGCCTGCTTCGCACCCCCTCCACCACGTTTTTCTCCCGATTCACCAGCCCCCTCCCACCCTTTTATGCGCCTGCTACGCACCCCCTCCACCACGTTTTTCTCCCGATTCACCAGCCCCCTCCCACCCTTTTATGCGCCTGCTACGCACCCCCTCCACCACGTTTTTCTCCCGATTCACCAGCCCCCTCCCACCCTTTTATGCGCCTGCTACGCACCCCCTCCACCACATTTTTCTCCCGATTCACCAGCCCCCTCCCACCCTTTTATGCGCCTGCTACGCACCCCCTCCACCACGTTTTTCTCCCGATTCACCAGCCCTCCTCCCACCCTTTTATGCGCCTGCTACGCACCCCCTCCGCCACGTTTTTCTCCCGATTCACCAGCTCCCTCCCACCCTTTTATGCGCCTGCTACACACCCCCTCCGCCACGTTTTTCTCCCGATTCACCAGCTCCCTCCCACCCTTTTATGCGCCTGCTACACACCCCCTCCACCACGTTTTTCTCCCGATTCACCAGCCCCCTCCCACCCTTTTATGCGCCTGCTACGCACCCCCTCCGCCACGTTTTTCTCCCGATTCACCAGCCCTCCTCCCACCCTTTTATGCGCCTGCTACGCACCCCCTCCGCCACGTTTTTCTCCCGATTCACCAGCTCCCTCCCACCCTTTTATGCACCTGCTACACACCCCCTCCGCCACGTTTTTCTCCCGATTCACCAGCTCCCTCCCACCCTTTTATGCACCTGCTACACACCCCCTCCGCCACGTTTTTCTCCCGATTCACCAGCTCCCTCCCACCCTTTTATGCGCCTGCTACACACCCCCTCCACCACGTTTTTCTCCCGATTCACCAGCCCCCTCCCACCCTTTTATGCACCTGCTACGCACCCCCTCCGCCACGTTTTTCTCCCGATTCACCAGCCCCCTCTCACCCTTTTATGCGCCTGCTACGCACCCCCTCCGCCACGTTTTTCTCCCGATTCACCAGCCCCCTCCCACCCTTTTATGCACCTGCTACGCACCCCCTCCGCCACGTTTTTCTCCCGATTCACCAGCCCCCTCTCACCCTTTTATGCGCCTGCTACGCACCCCCTCCGCCACGTTTTTCTCCCGATTCACCAGCCCCCTCCCACCCTTTTATGCACCTGCTACGCAGGCTACTATGTTTGTTCTTTGATTGGCTTTGAAAATGCGATATTCATAAGTTAAAACATAATCTGTAATTTAGACAATGGTTTAACCGTATGGCCCCACATAGAAACTTACTTTAGTATCGTAACAGCCACTAGGGCTTCTGTCTGATGGAATAAGAAGATCACCTCTGGAACAGATGGAGTTATACGGATTGTTATCCGAGTATGGATCATTAGGATAATCTGTATTAAAAACGGAAAAGAGTAAAGGTGGGTCAGTGAGTTAGGCCTGTTTCTTTCTATAGTTTGTATGAATCCCTTTATAAAAAACGCTACCGCGAACACTGGAAATTGGTTCGTGCAAAAAGTTGCAGAGATCATTGCTTCTAGAGCGAACTATTAGGTGATGGTCGCACGAACAATTTCTTGTAAATGAATCAGTTGTTTTGTTTTCATGTGTAAACTCAGGAAGGTGACACGGCTGAACAAACTTCGACTGTCACAGCCCAAATTACCGTGTTGTTTACGAACGGTAGTTCGTGCGAACTTTCCAGCAGAAAGTCGAGCAGAAACTTGCGATAGCCGTGTTTGAAGTCGTGGTCATACAGGCCTTTACTTTACTTTGCTGTACAATTTAATCGAACCTCTATTAGCAGCCAGAGTTCGGTCAGTAATGGCGAAACTGTTACGGCCTCCTTTATGGCATCCCGGAAAGTGATTTTGTATTATTTTAAACTTCCTTTAAATTTTAAGGTCAAATCATACCATTGTATCGCAGAATGTACTTCATTGATTCAATATCCACAACCTGAAAGTAAGAAAACTGAACTATTAAAAATAAATTAAATTCTGGCCAAAATATTATATAGTAAAAAATATGCACTGAACAAATTGAACTTGTCCACCGACTCCACTACTATTTTGGTAATAATCGCTTTTTAATAATCGTGACTTTTGTCACATCTTACACGCATGGAGCTAACCTGATTCAGGTTCTCCATCGGTGGGACGAAAAGCGCTCACTGGAACAGGCCAATGAGAAACTTGCAAATGGCTAAAATTTGCCCGGAAAAATCGCTCATAATTATGATCAAAGAATTGTGATTAGAGATCGAATTACTTGAGTGAAATAGTTCGTACTTCAAGCTGAAATTCGAACCACAGAATAGCTTGTAATTATCGGTTATGCAACGAGCTTTGCAATCTCTTCAACTGGGTGTCCAAGAGACAAAATGCAAACCACTGGCGACATCCAAACTTTAAAGCCTGCATAAAATCAATGTTGAAAAGTTGGTGTAATAAATTAAGCTATTCTTACCTTTCCTTGATCCCGACGGAATATCATGGCTCTTGGAGCCAGTTGGTATGAATACGACAACCCATGTTTCTTCACAAACTCAGGAAAACCACTCAGATTATATATCTAATGAAAGAGAATAAGAACCAAAAAAACTTAATTAGTGGACCTTGAACTTAAACTACAAATGGGCATTTTCCTACCCATTCCGGTTCCTCTTTGGTATTTTCCATCCCACTGGACTATGATTTAAAAGTTCTCATTGATTTTCATTCCTCAAGAGAAATCCGTATTTAACAAGGGCATGGGTGTTATGTTACTGGAAGTGTTTAAATTACTTTTAGAAAGTTTCTCAGTGACCTCTTTCGTTTCCACACGTTCCATGTAAAATATAATACTGAAACTTTTGCATGTAAACAAAAAAACAAAGGCGTGGCAGACTAGGGCCCTCTAATCTCGGTTGTAATTTCTAATCAATACATATAAGAATTTCTACTTCACTGCATTTTCTGTTGCATGTGCGTACTGAATAAATAAATTAAAAAATTAATAAACAAGAAACTAACTAAATAAATAAATAATAAATAAAAATACAATAACTACATTACTAATTTTTGCGCGTACTTAATTTCGCGAAAATTCAGAAGCCGAATTTTGAAAGAATTTTTTCGCGACCTCTAGAAAAATTGATAGCAGAACTTTACTAATTTTCGCAATTTTCACATTGTTCTAATTTCTTAACAACCTTATCTGATAGACTACGAGCCTTCCCTTTTTTCTTAGTCCACTGAGCGTGAAGCGGGAGGCACGAATGCCGCAAATTTTGCGTGACAAGATTTATTCGCTTCACAAATTTTCAACTTAACTACAAGAAGGCTACAAATGAACACTTTGATGAATGTGCTGCAGAGGTTTTAGCCGATTTACAAACCCAAACAACAATGAATCGGAATACGAGCGTCCAGAAACAGATAGTTACTTTCAAAATTAACCACAATTCTTTTTAACTATAAACAGCTTTTAATAGAAACTCAGCAGTGTTCTATTGGAAATCCTTGAATCTGATTGGTTCCCTTACTGTTTTCTATTCGCCGATAGAAAACGATTGCGCATGCGCGTTGCTCTTTGAAGGCAAGATTTTTCTTAAATTAGATTATTCACTCTCGATTTTTATGGGGTGATAGTTGATTCGGCCTTCGGCCTCATAACTCTCACCCCATAGAAAGCTCGACCTCATAATCTAATTGTTAAATAGAAAACTCGGGCTTGTAGTCTAATTGTTAATTAAACTTCATTCATCGTTTTGTTGCATGATATGGGGATAGATTTCGGGTGTTTGATATTTTGCACTTTCTCTTCTTCTCTGGTACTAAATTTCGCAATTATTTTGTACTATTCTGTTTTCACAGCAAAACATGAAGAAGTGCTTGAAACGCAGTAAAAGATCTAAGTATATACTTACCTAATAAATGAACAATGCTATTAGATTCTAAACAAACTGTTGTACTGGGCAAGAGCGACACTCGGGTGATTATCAACAGAAAGCCGTTAAACTGACCGGTAAATTAGCTGCTGCTTTGAATTATTAGCAAACTAGAACACACCTCTTCATAGAATGGAACGTTGTATGATGGCCAATAACCTTTCCTTAGGATCTCAGTTTGATCTCCACTAACCACCAACCTGACAAATATGTCATCCAATTGAATGTAATTAACTATTGTTCACATGTTAACATGTTTTCATGTCCATTATTACATCAGCATGCCTAACATGTCACTCCCTTGTCTTGCATGTCAGTCATAATTTCATTTACCAGTCTTACACACCAATCATTGTTCACCAGTCATTGTGTCACCTACCAGTCTTGCATGCCAATCATCGTGTCAATCACATGTTATGCATGTCAGTCATGTCACTCACATGTCTTGCATGTCAGTCAGCAGTCTTATGCCAATCATCATTTCACTTTCATGTCAATTCGCTCACCTGACTTAGATGTCAATCTCCATCTCACTCAAATGTGTTGCATGCAAACCATCGCATCACTCACATACCATGCATCCAAGTCATCATGTCAGTAACACCTCTTGAATATCTATGATTATGTCACACACATGTCTAACATGACAATCATCAGGTCCCCGAGTACACAATTTGCTTACATGCCAAATCACCATTACATGTCGCAGTTTAGCTAGATTTGCTATTTACTTGAACACGGAGCTCATATTTAGCATTCCAAAGCAGTCAATAAGCTTCAAGCACTAGATATTATATTTTTACCCCTGGTATTCACATACCCTGGAATTTGTTCCACTATCCACAGGGCTCCCTTGAGGAGGGGTTTCTTCAGCTCAACCTTCTTCAGGTCTAGGACCATGTACTGATTGTTGTAAGTGCCTTAGAGTAAAGAAAAGCAAAACAGCTGCAGATCAATCATAGTTCAATCATAGTTCCCACCCACCCCACCCCTAGTCCATGTTTTCAGTGACCTGTGACTTTGAGTGGGTGGGTGAGGGTTTTTCACAGGAATGATGATTGATGCCACACTTCAATCTTTATAAAATAGTGAAAATCATATCACATGAAAATTTAGACCCAAGGGCAACATAATTCCCTTACAGCACTATCCCTTTAAAAGTAAAATTGATAATTTAGCCTATCTTCAAGCCTTTGCTTTTACTGGGCTTGCTTTCGGTTCAAGAATTACCACAAAAGCATCAATGAGATGGGAAATCCTTAACATGGAGTAGCAAAGGGTAAGTGAGGGAAATTTTCCCCCTAGTTTTTGGTGGAAATTTCTAAGCGTTTTCGTGCATATTTCAAGCGCCATTTGCCCAATCAATATCATTTGAGTATCATTGGAAAGCTCTTTCCCTGCAGAACTGGGGTAAATGGGATTCCTATTTTGGTCAAAGCTGATGACGTCAGAAGTGGAACAAAGGTCAAGGTCTGCCACGGCCGGTTATGGCCGGTTTAGGAGACAATGGGTTAAATACCTTTAGTAAGTTCTCAGTAATCTCTTTTGTTTCAACTCACTCCACGTAAAAAACAATACTGAAACTCTGAAGGCATGGCTGACTAGGCCCTTCGAAAACCAAGTCTATTTATAATCTTTTTATTAACTATTTAAATTCTATTTAATCTATTTTAAATAATTTTAATCTATTTAAAGGCTATTTCCTCAGAACGTTTTAAATGTAAGCTCTGTTTAAAAGTTATTTGAAGACTCTTTAAATTCTAATTTGAAAAACAATTTTAAATAAAATGTAACTATTTTCAATCTATTTTAGTTCTAAATCAGTTCTAATTGGAATCTATTTTGAGATAAGCAGATGACATTTACTTTGAAATAGACTATAAATAGTCCTATTTGAGTTCTATTTATTAAACTTGCAATTATAACCATTCATATTTATTCTATTCAATTGAGTTCTCCACTGCAAGTAGATATATTTAACAATTATTCCACGAGCGTGCGTTGGATATGAGATGGTAGATAGCTAACGAGGCGAGTAGCCCTGAGTTGGCTATAACCATCTCATATCCAACAAGCACGAGTGGAATAATTGTTTTATTAAAAACGCCCCAAAAATGTTGCTCAAACATTGCGAAAAATGCATTCTTTTGCACGTACACCCACAATATTTGTGGGTCAATGGTATATGAGCTGAAATACCATTGCCTCTAAACCTATTAAAACTCAGGAAATGCAATATACCATAGCTAGTTTTTAATAATTGGAATTATTTATGTATAACAAATAGTAAAATAAAATTTAAAAAGCTCTATTTGAAGCCTATTTATTTTAATCCCAAATTAAAGTACTCTATTTGTTTTCTATTTTAGGAAGTCACCAATAATATATACATAGTTCAATTTAAAATTAGTTTTAATCATACATAATACAATATAATTTAAATAAGTCTATTCAAAACCTATTTATTTAAATCAAAAATACTCTATTATTTTGCATTCTATTTAAGCGATTCAAAACTACAAATAGATCAATTTAAAATTTTTTGTGAATGATATATAGTAAAATAGACATTCAAATAGCTCCATTTGAAGTCCCTAATCATTATACAACACACAAATGAAGGTTACTTAAAACAATTGAAATTGCTGAAGTTTTGGCAGGAATCTGACCCTGCAGTCACAAATCAAAAATTATATGCTTGATTAGAAAAACCAGGCGAATATAGAAGTGAGTGTATATAATTTAACCACACACAGTTTTACAAGTAAACTGAAATATATCCATATACGCTAATCAGTTTATTTCAATCCAGTTTGGAACAAATTAAAGTAATTCCAGTGAGGGTTCAATCTCAGAGCGAACACGACACCTCTTACTAGACTGACATCCTTTTGATTAGAGGGGGTAAGTTTCTAAAGAAACTGTGGTGCTGCGTCGGTGGGAAGTATAACAATATAATTTGGTTTTATCAACTGGGTTGATAATGTCAATTGGTCACCGTAAAGAGATTCAAGACCTGACGTTTCGAGCGTTAGCCCTTCGTCGGAGCGAATCAAGGAATTATGGGTCGTGTGTTTTTTATATACGGAAAGATGAAGCACGGAAAGTCGCAAAACTCTAGAACAAAAATATATTTTTCAAATCGGCACTCTTAATCCTCACGGTATCAACAAACGCTTTTCATTCAACTAATTTATTCAGTTGTTTTCACGTTACCAGGCACCAGCCAATAGCGAAGCTCCATCTTTCTGTATATAAAAAACACACGACGCACAATTCCTTGATTCGCTCCGACGAAGGGCTAACGCTCGAAACATCAGCTATTGAATCTCTTTACGGTGGCCAATTCACATTATCAACCCAGTTGATAAAACCAAATTATATTGACATCCTTTTGATGACACTTTTTGATCATAAATGTGCAATCTACTCCTAATGATTTCTCTTATTTGGTAATTATAATCAGTATCCAATATTCAAGAGTCCCACACAATGCATGTAACTCAATTGTACTGATTGTGCTTCCATGTCTTGAACAGTACTTACTCGTTAAAAGCAAGAGAGAATTGTACATGTATGTAATACCTGAGTTGTACTGTTGATAAACTTCTGCCCATTCTTTGCCATTATGAGCCATCAAATTAGCAAGGCGCACTCTGTGCCACGCAAGAAGTGATTCTGGTGACACATACGTTAACAGAGAATTGTTAAACAAGCTGTTTGTTGTCTGAAGCATAATCAGGCCACTGATGAAACAAAAGGCAACAATTTGGCAAATTAGTCAAAACTAAAAAATAATAATTGTTATACTGCCCTACCTAAAGTAGAAGCTAGCTAAATTAAACATCAGTTAGTACGCACGCTGTGATTGGTCAATTTAGTGGTTCATATTCTTGCGTACAGCCCGCTAAATTTAAATCGCACTCGATTCAAAGATAGAGATAAAATAAATATCTTGTGAACTTCGTTTTCTTGGTCACACACAAGAACGGTGGGAACCAACCCCAAAGAAATGTGGTTGTAGAGGTCTGCTGTTCCCTTGTCTTGACATCATCAAACTTCATGAAACTTTGCAATGGACTTATTTCAAATCTAGTAATGTTGTTTTTCATAAATAACAACTCCAAAAAGTACTGATCATGTGAAGATAATGTAAAGAAAACTTTCCATCAATTTGCATGTTGATTTGTTTCGGTCCATTCTTTCCTATTCAATGGGTAACTAACATTTTGCCAGGGCAAGTATGTCATCTAGAATAATTGCCCAGCTGACGACTTGAAGCAAAAACCAGTATGGATCTCTGGACCTCCCAGTATCAACTCAGTTAATAAGAAGTAATTATTACACAACTAGGGTGCTCAGAGGGCCAATAACTAAAATCAGCCAATCAGATTGCTCCATTGCCTGTCCAACATTTTCTAAGTATTGGACAGAGTGTTTGTCTCTTGTAATGATCTCGCATGCGATTGTGCATTGTAATGGTTTACAAAAGAAAAAACATGAAAAACCCTCCCACACTTTTTTAATTGATTTGTCAAACAAAATTAATAAGGGATGTTTAGGGAACAAAACACCTGATTGTTGCACAGCCAGGGCCCTGTTCTCGACCCTGTCAACTCTATACTTCTGTCTATAAAAACTGTTTCAGTTGTGTAATAAATCTCCTATTAACCAAGCTTGCTAGGAACCATACTGTGAGAGTGACAGCCATTGGTGTTTCTGTATAGTCCTCAGGTGCTTGGTAAATAAGATGCATATAGACATACATATAAATACATGTACACTGCTTGTTGAATAAAACAAGTATATGAATATCCGTCCATTTGTTGCAAAGCCATTTTAATTTATCTATCCCTAGTGACACCAGACAGGGTCCAAAATTCACCTTTTAATGCAGGTGCCAAGTGCCAACTAAACATTTTATTTTCAATCACCAAATAGAAAAATCTGCATGGCCACCAAAACGTGACCTTATATTTGTTGCTTCACAGCGAAAACATGAAAACAAAAAACAGAAACATAGTGTTTCATTCAAGAGAGTCAAAGAAAATTATCGTCTAACTTACATTTTTGTTGGAAAGGTTTCATTCAATAGATAGCCCTCAGTTCACAAGCTCTAAATTTCAGTCACATTGGCAAATAGTGCATCGTAATTTTAGATCCTTTTTTTTTGTTCTATTATTTTTAATTTTTATTTGTTCACACACATACTAGCACTTATTACATAAAAAGAAACACGCAGAGACCAAAAAAACAATGACTTAACATCGTACGGGAAAACTAACAAGACTTATAACATCGACTCCATTTTTTTAAACTATTATTATAAGCAATAACTAAGTAATCATAAAAGTAATTAGTTAATAGGCAGTGCAGAAAGATATGCAAGATCAAAGGCGGTATGTCTGACTCTCAATTGTATTATGGCCTTGGTTCGCTTGCGGAAAGTAGACAGATGGAAGATCTTTTCTGGTACGAAAGACTAGGTGATGTTGAGAAGTATAAGTAAAGGATTCCATTTCCTAGAAATTGCATCGAGGTTGTTGGACTCTATGTGAAACAAGATTTAAGGGACGCAAGAAAAGCTGTTAAATTCGGAATCTTTTTGTTGACCTTGCAGATCCTGCCAGTAAGTGAATGAGTCAGTCAGTCAGTCAGTCAGTCAGCCTGCCAGTGAGTGAATGAGTAAGCCAGTCAGTCAGTCAGTCAGACAGACAGACAGTCATGTAGACCTGCAGTCAGTGACAGCAACCTGTTCTTACCTGTCCATGATATAGAAGTCATCCAGTGATTCCAAATCGCCAGCATAACTTGAGAAAGACATCCGTTTAGCACCTGTGTGTCATGAAACACTCTTTGAGAAACTCCTGTGAAGACAGTTTCTGCTACATTAATGAGATCTAATTTGCAGAATGGGGACCACACATGATGATCTCCTAACCGCATGTAAAGCTAGCATTTTGAGCAGCAAATGAGAAAATTACTAGAAATGCACTCTTGCACCAAGAGTCCCAGCGATCGGGAAACATGCAACACTGCAAAGATCTTATTTGAAGTCCCAATCTCATTTCAGAGCCTGCTTTTCTTTTGGTGAGCACCAAGAACGCGGACAATGACCAGCACCAATTTTAGGAACATTGCGCATAGTGCTTTGTTTTGATTCTCAACCAAATAAATTGGAAAAGTCTGCGCAGATCAGACCAGCTGTAAGTACAAGAAACCTGGACTTCCAGAATTGGTGCTGGGCACAAGATTGTTGAAGTCTGAAAATATATCACACTTTTAGTTGAATTGTGCATGCCTAGCTTTTGAAAGCTTGGCACAACAAAATCCTTGCAATTTGGTATAATAATAAATCAATCCTGTAATGGAACTTTTGAGTCACTAATTTTGCCAAGCGAAGAAAGGAACGAAGACTTGAAATACCAGATTACGAGAAAAAGAAAATTTTGAGCTTGGTAAATTTTGTTTGACAGAGGATGTGTATTTCTCTTGTTCAAGACCCTTCAGAAAAAGCTATCTAGGGGCCTAAGAAATAATAAAAATCATTATCATCATCATCAATCATTGTCATTGTCATCATCATCAATCATCATCATCGTCATCATCAATGTCATTGTCGATTTTAGTATTGTTAGTTATGTGAGTGTTAAGTACTGTAAGAAATGTTAGTGTTGCAAGTAATGTTAGTGTTGCAACTAATACTAATAATAATAATAATAATAATAATAAATCAATGTCATTGTCATCATCATCATCATTATCATTGTCACCATCATCATCAATCATAATCATCATCAGCATCATCATCATCATCATTGCTATGGGAGGAAATGGGCTGGGGTTGAAGGGTTGTAATGGGTCCCAGTGGGGTGCACTGGGGCCACCAGGTGTACTTTGAAAGTGCTGGGAAATTCCCACTGTGTTATAGGCTCCCACAAAGTCGGCTGCCACAAGCCCTCATCATAACTTGTAATGTAGTTCCACTGCAGCTGAGTGACAACGGCATAAGGCAAGTATCCAACCCCTTTACAAATAAAGGGATTTAGTATATTCTCAGCTCCGACTATTGCATTTCTAGCTTTTTGATTGGCTTAAAAACTCCGACTATGAGCCAATAGTCGGAGTATTACGTCATATGGAAAGTCGGGAGTCGGGGCGCGTGTGACCGCAAGTGTTATGCTCTTTCTGGACGCTTTGTAAAATTGTGGAAATAAAAATCGGCGGCAAAACCCGGTTTGAGAATTTACTAAAACAATTATTCCATTCACCCTTGTTGGATATGAAGTGATTATAACCAACTCGCGCTACGCGCTCGTTGGTTATTTTATCACTTCATATCCAACGCGGGCTCATGGAATAATTGTTATATAGTGGCTAAGGGAAGGCTACCCTGACAGAAAACCCTGGCCCTCCACATTGGGGGTTGGGCATGGGGCCATTTTAATCCCCCCATCCCATAAAAAATTATTGATTGCGGAAACCAAGAACTCTTTGAACAAACAATACAACATAGGGAGCAGCACAACTCTGGAAAATCCTTACATTACATAAATTCTCCTTAACAACAATAGCGATGTCCCAGACCTGTACTTGGGTCATTCAGGTTGAAATAGTAATGTTTGTATATCCTCATCATTGCACTGTAATCAAACCAACTGAAATGCAACAAAATAAACATCGAAGTTAAGTAAACAGATGAATGAATGATTGAATTACAGGTCTGTGAAATGTAACCAGGCCTCTGTATGAAAGCAAGGCTTGGGGTGACCATACCATAATAAAGATCAGAAACTAGTTAGCATAAGAACATAAGGATTTACATTTCAAAAGCAAGGGAGGGTTTGTATCAAACAAAGATCACCTTCAGCCTCACTTCCACTCAAAGGCTTGGTAACTAAGGACAGAACTGTAAAATGGCCTATTGAATAACTACAACTACTTTGACTTGATTGTCAAAGTATTCGTGTTTGCCTTGATTTTGCACTAAGTACTATACTCAGGGTTCGTACCCCTTTTCACAGAAAAATTTCCAGGCCTTTTCCAGGACTCCAAAATTTACATTAAACCCTTTTTCTTCCAAGATCTCAATATAAATTCTCCCAACTGTAGGCCTCACATTTCGTATAAAGTTAAGTTAGTTCAGAAAAATTCATTTCTTGATTTTAACAGATTTCCAGGACTTTCCAGGACCTGTAATCTTTTTCCAGGGCTGGAATTTCTGGCCCTTTCTCGATATATCAACAACCATTGTTCAGCAGTCTATGAATATTCTATAAGACTACTGAACACAAAAGAAAATATTCTCCAAACAATGGATAAAGAGAACGAGGTATTGTTGTATTTCAGTTCGTTGTTGATACATCGAGAAGCTGCCGAATTTCCAGTCCTGGAAAATGCCATAGTAAAATTTCAGGACTTTCCAGGTTTTCCAGGACCTGTACGAAACCTGTACACTTAGTGATTAACTGAAAAAAAAATTTGCACCACTTTTTCAACCAAAAGTGACTCACTCATGTTGTACACTTTGCTGTGTTTTGTACCAGCATAACTGCAAATAACAGATGGACATGGGATAATGGCCGACCAAAATTTGCCGATTGCAACTGTGGTTGGACAGAATGTCCAGACAAATTTGTTTGCCGCGCCTCAAATGCAAATGCCAAGGTTCAGCCTAATGTACTGTCACAGTGCCATGCCATGCCATGCAGTGTCCCTACCCAAAAAGCCTTTGAGTGGATAAAAGTGTATAAATAAAGTTATCTTATCTTATCTCTTATCTTAGTAGTCATGATGCCCCCCCCCCCCCACCCCTGACCACCAGCACAACAAAAAGTACACAGAAGGTACACATTAACAATTTATTAACAATTATTAGATTATGAGCTCAAAACTTCCATTGCGTGATAGTTGATGAGGGCATTTAAGCCCCAATCAGCTATCATGCAATAGAAATTGTGAGTGAATAATGTACTACCGGTAATTGTTTTAGCATAAATCTACTAAACATTCAAAACTTTGCAAAATTTGCAGAATGAAGGCATGCCAGGTTTTTCGCTAGTATCACATTTAACAATATCTTAGCTCAGGCATGCGCACAAATCAAAATTTAGAGATAGTTTTTGGACGAGAAAGTGACACACGTCTTTAGGCTTTTCAATTTCTTTATGTTATTTTTCGATTTTCCTTTCTCCTTTCCTCGTATCTTTTTTATGCTTTTGTTGGCCTTTTACTGGGCTTGCTTTCGGTTCAAGAATTGCCACGAAAGCATCATTGAGACGGGAAATACTCAACATGGAGTAGCCAAGGGTAAGTGAGGGAAATTTTCCTCCTAGTTTTTGGCGGAAAATTCTAAGCGTTTTCCTGCATTTTTCAAGCTCCATTGGCCCAATCAATATCATCTGGGAATCACTGGAAAGCTCTTTCCCTTCTGTAGAACTGGGATAAATGGCATTCCTATTTTGGTCAAAGCTGATGACGTCAGAAGCGGAACAAAGGTCAAGGTCTGTCACGACCTGTTACGGCCGGTTTAGGAGTCAATAGGTTAATATAAAAGTCGAAAATCCCTCTTCTGAAAGAATCTTGACATTTTCGAGCTTCATGTGGGCAGATAGCTCAAATTTATGACGAAAGAAACCATAAATTGATAAACTGGGTCACGTGTTTACCCCATTGCCTCCTGGAGATTCTTGAAAAAAACGTGTTTTTAGACATTCAGAACATTTTCTAGTCAGTTATAGTCTAAATATGCTTTAAATTGCTCCAAAATGCATTTGCAGAATGAAGGCATGCCAGGTTTTTCGCTAGTATCGCATTTAACGATATTTTAGCTCGGGCATGCGCACAAATCAAAATTTAGAGATCCATTGGCCCAATCAATATCATCTGGGTATCACTGGAAAGCTCTTTCCCTTCTGTAGAACTGGGATAAATGGGATTCCTATTTTGGTCAAAGCTGATGACGTCAGAAGCGGAACAAAGGTCAAGGTCTGTCACGGCCAGTTACGGCCGGTTTAGGAGTCAATGGGTTAAAGTACTTTCAATTGCCCTCTAATTGTTACCATATTAAACGGTTACCCATCTCCCTCAAGAACCTGATTGCCCCATCCCCCACACTATTAAGTATCTCACTCAAGCCAAGTGACTTAAATAGGCTAAACTTTCTATATTATAGAGCTTTGCAATCAATTCTAGTTGACTGTTGACATCAGGACACTGATTGCTTTTGGAGGCAGCTTGGCCGAGTGGTTAGAGCGTTGGATTTGAAATCCATTAGTCGTGGGTTCAATTCCCGTTCTGACCACTAGCTGGTGTTGTTTTCGGTAGCCTCAAGTTCAACTCCCCATCTACGCTTGCCAATATCCAGTTGGGATTCTTAACCTTGCTATATTCAGTTACAATATTGTTTGTTTGTTTACATTGGCCCTGAAAAGCCCCAATGCGGAGTGGTCAATTAAGTAATTATTAATAATTATTATTATTGTTGTTAATTATTTCAAAATATCAATCAGCTCCAGTTAGTACCTTGAATGTCCGGCAAATATATCTTCATATCCAGGAAGAATCTTTATGAGGGCAGAGCAATGACCCATTCTTCCTATCTTGAGTTAACATACAAAACACTTCACATTAATTAATATTAAAAAAAGTTTGCCAATCAAGTTTGCAAATTAAGTTTGTTAAGTTTGTATTGAGTCATATAGTCACCTTCACAGCCGTTTTTGGAATTTAAGCATTTCTCTCCCCCAAAAAGAGAAATAGTTGCTCACATCAAATGTAAAATAAATGCAATAACAAGCATTTCAATTTATTCCCAGCCTGACCAATCGATGAAACCGATAATCAATAACAATCAATATCAATCTATAACAATTGATAGCAATCGATAACAATTATTTGATTGATATTGGAAATCAATTATCATCGATTGCCATTGATTATTATCGATTCCATCGATTGTCATCGGCTAGCAATTTCATCGACTTCCATATTATTTTGGGTGGGTATATAAGTAATACGTTTCTACATACATGTAGATCACGATATCACGGCATGAACTGAGTATTCCCAGAAGTAAGATCAGGTGAATTAACATGAAGTAAATTCTATCATCACAAGTTTATTTGGAATGGGAACGATAAAATTAAGCGCCTTGCGATAATTAGCGACTATGAAAACGGAGGCCTACGAGTGCGCCATATCCAATCCATGATTGATACTCAATGCATCCAATGTCTTAAAAAGTATATAGACAAATACTCCAGTCAATGGAAGCATTTCCTCTCCTATAACTTGAGGAGATAAGGTGGAAAATTTATTCTGCACTGCAACTTTAGTTTAAGTGATTTACCCACGGAACTACCTATTTTTTATCGCGACTGTTTCGGTGTTTGGTGTAAGTTAGTGAACAACAATATATTCAACGTGGAACAAGTTCACAATGAAATCTTGTGGAATAATCAGTTTTTGCGAATTAACAACATAACAGTTTATAGTGAAAAACTGATCTCTAAAGGAATCCTTTGTATTGGTGATATCATCTCTTTGCAGGGTGGGCTTCAACCATGGCTCAGTTTCAAAGAGAAAGGGCTTTCACTGAATGACTACTTATTATTGCTCGGAATATATAATGCAATTCCTATCTCTTGGAAAAATATCTTGAAGTCTTCTGGAACAGCTGTCACTTGGCAAGCCACTGACAGAAGAGAACTGAATTACCATCGATACATAGGCGATGAAAGCGTGAACGTAGAACAATTAACCACAAGGAAACTTTACTGGGCACTTGTAACAAACATTCAAGTACGACCGTCTGCTCAGCAAAAATACAACAATTTATTTAATGAACTAGACCTCGACTGGAAGACAATTTATTTGATTCCACACATGGTAACATTAGATACGAAAACAAGAACTTTCCAATATAAACTACTACATCGAATTGTCTATACTAATAAATCTCTTTTTAAGATGAAATTAGTCGATTCTCCTATGTGCTCCTTTTGCGATCTTTTAGAGGAATCCCTCGAGCATCTCTTTTGTTACTGCAGTTTTAGTAAGGAATTTTGGATGTCTGTTGTTTCTTGGTTAACTAGTATAGGAATAAATGTACAGCCTTTAAACGAATCTGATATTCTCTTTGGCCTAGTACAGACAAGATCATATTTGCTTCTTCTTAATCATATTATTATCATGGGAAAACAAGTAATATATCAGAGTCGTCTAAAAAAATGTAATCCTTTACTAATGCACTTAAAAAGCAAACTTAAGAGCACAGAAAGGATAGAATGGAACATTGCTACAAGGAACAACAGACAGGAAATACATAAAAGAAAGTGGCAACCTCTCATGAACAACCGCCTTAGTTTAATTAAAGAATGGATGAGAACATCTCTAGAACATTTCGAAAGGTTTATTTATTGGTTTATTTTATTTGTTTGTCTGTTTATTTATTTATTGCAGCCCTAACGTGTTGTAAGTAAGTAGGTAATTAATGTAACTATGCAATGTAATAGATATCGCAGTTATGTAACGTTCGTGAAAGTAGGTATATTTAGTTTAGTAAGTAGGTGTATTAGTATGTACGTATATGGAATTGTAAGTAAGTACTGTATAATACTCTAGAAGCGAAAGTGTGTGTCTAAGTGTTTGTAATAATTACAAACACTTAGACACACACTTACAATTATTGTAAGTAACTGTAAGTGCATGTCCTTAAAAAATTAAAATTTATAAAAAAAAAATTGGCAATTGATAGCAATTAGAAAGCTTGAGCTTGTGATTATCAATTGGTCATTGATTGGCCGATAGCAATCGATAACAATTAACTAATTGTCATTGATTGATATCGATTGATCAATTGGATTTCTGATCATCGATTGTCATCGATTGGTCAGGCCGGGATTTACTGCACCTTCCTCTACCCACTCCCCCAGTCCAGTATAATTCTTTTTTGAGAGGCGTGGTGGCCTAATGGTTAGTGCGCTGGACTCCGGATCGGACAGTCTGGGTTCGAGCCTCAGCCGGGGCACTGCATTGTGTTCTTGGGCAAGACACTTTACTCTCACAGCGCCTCTCTCCACCCAGGTGTATACCATAAATGGGTACCAGAGCGAAATACTGCTGGGGGTTAAACCTGCACAATGGACTAGCAGAAATATTCCTAGCTGCTTAATGCTACTAAAACTGGGATAAGCTCCACCAGTTTGGGCCACTTGGCTCGAAGCTTGAAAGCTCCACCCCACGCCCCCCCCCCCCCCCCCAATAATTCTTTTGACAATACTCTATTGTAATCAGATACAAATACCTTGGTTAAAATCTCATCTTGTGTCATCTTATCCCAGCCAGGACGTCCATCAGGATTAAGAACATCACGAAGTGTTAAGTAATCACCAGCATTATTAAGAAGTTGAAAAGCAAACTTTTCTAATACCTTAAAAAGTTAAGTAAACAGAAAATCGAATGCATTACAGAGTAGAAAAGTTATTGGCAAATAATTATCAGCAACCATCATCATCATCATCATCATCAGAGCTCTGGAGTGTAATCTGCCTTGACCTGCCTGTCATAGCTCTTGGAGGTCCCTGTATCTACATGTATTAAAGGGAAAGGCTTTTTTTGGAGTTTTTTATGCCATCTGACAGGAGCTGCATAAAGGAAGCCACAAACCCATTTTTATTGCTTAAAAGTTGAAATATCTTGCAAAATGTAGTTATTCTGATAAAACAATGACTCGATTTGGTTTAATATCATGTTCAGTTGATTTTGAACCCATTACTAACTCCACTAATTATTAATCATATATCAATAAAAAAATTAATTATTAACTTGAGATTGAGAAATCTGTGAGAACCAGGGGTTTCAAAACAAGGCGGCAGCTGCCGGAGTTTAACCGGCTACTTGACTATTATGCCGCCAGCTACTCTGGTCCTAGCAATCAGCTTGTGACCAAAAAGCTCACTTATAACACCAGTCGATGACACCTACCTCAAAACATTTTGAAATCCCTGGCTCAGAACCGTTTTAACATTCAAAATGCTGATGGTATAATTATTGCAACAGTTCTTGGTGAAATTAATGTGCATTTGAACAATAGAGAAAATGAAAGAAAGAAAACGCATGTGTTTAGAAGCACACATTGTGTAGTTCCCGAAAATATCCATACTCCCCCACCCCCTCCCTCCACAGAAGGGATTGAAAATTCCTAGGGGGGAGGAGAGTACTCAAAAGCCAAAAACGTTTAAAGAAATGTATGAAGATTAATTGGAATTTCCAAATCCCTTCTCATCTGTGGGGAGATGCCAAAGGGCAATTTAATAAATTTATGGAACAAC
The DNA here is from genome assembly GCA_947652115.1 of Blastomussa wellsi. Classification (NCBI taxonomy): domain Eukaryota; kingdom Metazoa; phylum Cnidaria; class Anthozoa; order Scleractinia; family Plerogyridae; genus Blastomussa; species Blastomussa wellsi. The sequence goes on along the minus strand of OX393574.1, from coordinate 6,754,481 downwards.
GCATTCCGATAATATTGATCTTTAAGTCATGTGTTAGTTCCATTACAACTATTTATTTAAATACAAAATGATATGCAATACATAGCACTGAGCTTTTATACACTAATAATCCTTTATCATTAAAAAGGTAAAAACAAACAATTTGTAAAGAGATGGTAAACAGATAGTATTACTGGTAAACTTTGGTCCAACTTATTCTTCAAAGAAAGCCAGTATAACAACAAGACATGATTTTATCTGCTTAACAGACATTTAGCGCTAATGTATGTTATTATGTGCAAGGTCACAATTGAAATTAATAAATAAACTCACAGCCATGCTTAAATTATTAAAACAATTAATTACGTTTTCTGTTGCTGGATGATCTGTATAACCAGCAATTAGACCTGCAAAACATAGACAGCAAATTAAATAGTAATCATGACTATAATGCCATAATTAATACTAGCATTAATTCACCAAAAATAATATGAAATAAATTATATTTTCAATATGGTAGGCATGGTGGTTTCTTTACAGAATAATTAAAAAACAATATTTACTACAAAGGAAGCCACACAAGCCTCCGCTGGTTTTCATGTGGGTCCTCTAATCAGGTTGAATTGGAATTTAGAAATATTGGTTTTTTAGGATGAGGGGAAACTAGAGAACCAAGATAAAAACCCTTGGAGAGACGCAAGAACCAACAACAAACTAAACCCACATATGACACAGGGCTGGAATCGAAAACAGGCCAGCATGTTAGTGGGAGGTGAGCTTTCACCACATCACAGAGGCACACTTGCTTCCTCTCCATTTTAACTCTGGGTCAAGACGTCCAGGTTCGAGCCCTCAATAGTGCCCAGGGCTCGACACCAACGGTAGCCAGCAAGCCACAAACCAGTAGAAATCCAGTTTTGGCTAGTACATTTTTGATTTCCACTAGCCACTTTGGCTAGTAAAAAAAAAAATGAAATTGGACAAAGTAGTTTCTTCCTTGCTCAAGGAAGACAAACGCTTTTCTTGGAAACAAGGTTAGAATTTCATTTTGGATGTCTTATGTTACCGTTGCCCCATGTGCCACAAAAATAATTTATTTTATTATTAGAACTGATTTAAGTAATGTTTAAAAAACGAGCAGCAGTGTTTTAAACCTGCTTAACGCCCAGGTCGCAAAAATGGAGGTTGGATGCCCCCAGGGGGCCCAGGGGCTGCAACCGCAATCACACCCCAAGGCAGAAGAACACCCAAGCGACCAGTACCACCCGCAACCCAGCCATGAGCCCCCGACGCCAAGCCCCCTAAAAGCACCCGTCACACTGAGGCCAGAGGCCCAGTGGAAATAAGCAAAAATAACTGAATAAATAAGTGATAAAATGAACAACTAAAAATAAAATAAAATAAATCAAATAAATAAATAAAACGATAACAACAAGGGAGGGTGGGAGGGGACGAGGAAAATGCACGCACAACTTCAAGAAACTCCACTTCGCCATGAACCAGCTACACTACAAACGCAAAGGTCGAGCACAACGTTGGCACAACGAAGCACATGAGCTGGCGCACGCAAACGCTTGTACGTAATACCGCTGGCCACGAAGGTGCCCCCAAGCCCCTAACGGCCTACAAACGCTAAAACGCCCCCTACCACGCTAAATACAACGCTAAAACGCCACAAACGGGCACAACGCAACTACAACGCCTCACTGCTGCTATTTGCTCCCGGTCATTAACTATGTTAAATGTCATTTAACTATATTAAAACATGTGATAGATCTATTCATTTGTAGAATCATCATTGGGTTTATTATTATTATTCCAGAGAAAATTGTCTGGCAGTGTCTTTATCAGATATAAAGACACTCATTAAACATTAATTTCTTTTGTATTTCCTTTATGAATTATTAATGAGTTTTTGAAACACAATGCAATTACCAACATCCAAAGAGAGTCGCTTGCATTGTGCTTCAACATCAACGCTGGGCTAGTAAAACATTTTGCGGGCTAGTAACATCTGAGTTGTCACTAGCCACTAGGCTAGTAAGTTGAAAAGTTAGTGACAAGCCCTGGTGCCACTCTCCCCCCAGATGTACTGAAAAACAGTCAAGGGTGATATTCTACCTTAACATCATGGCCAACAAATTACTCCTTAATTTTGGTGCAAAATTTCAGCGTTCACATGTGAAAAAATTAATTGAAATCGACATGGCAATGTTTGGCGTGAAATTTCTTGATACCCTAAACAAATCAAAAGTCACAATTGTGAATATAATTTGTCACCAATGATATTAAAAGGTAGTCAAATCGTATACTCGTGAAATTAAGAAATAAAAATTTCACTTGCGTTTTGTCAAAGTTCAAATTTGCCTCGCCTAAAGGCCTGGGAAATTATAAAAATTTTGACAAAAGGCGCATGAATTATTTCCTAATTTCACTTGATTACCCATAGGAATACATCTGCCACCTCCACACCCAGTTTATAAGTATTCATTATTAATATTTGTTAAATACTGATGAAATACCAGGATTTCTCCTTTTAATAAAAAATCATATCTTCATTATGCACAGTGAAGAACCTATTTTAATTTATCTTTCCCATGTGAAGATATTGGAGTCGTCATGCGGTTACCAGCATGATTAGCAAATAAAAGGAGAGCTTTGCATTCAGGCACGCAGCTAGTGCTATAGAATATTTCATTCATTAAGTTAAACATTTTTTTCAGACTAAGTGTGAATTTTCTTGAATAGAGGATAAGTTTCAAAGCATGCCAGACAATAAAATTAAGTTATTTGCAATAGGTGAACTCTTTTTTGCTCTTTTTAAAATGAATAACAAAAGTTTTATTTAATCTGACATTTCATCAGTATCTGTATAATAAACAGAACATTACATGGCTGCTTGAGGATACAAATTTGTCTTCTTGTGCTGATATTCTCTTTCGTTGCGCTCACTCACGAGAGCCATTGTCAGCACTTGAAGATAAAAATTAATCGCAGATCCTTGTGTGGCCATGTAATATCCTCTATATTTATACACACCATCAAACTGGGAGATAATATTGCCCATTTGTCTCCAAAGTGAGCTATTATCTGAGCCACTTGCTATTTTGTTCCTCATCCATTCTTCCTAGGAAAATTAAAAACAGTTCACTTTAAAATTAAGAGTGTTTATTTACACAAATCAATCAACACTGAAAACATTGTTTTGAATTATCAAAGCTAATCAGGCCTAGGTGTCATAAAATTATTTTTCTGAAAAAGTTGAAAATGCAACAGGAACTAGGATTTCAGTGCCGTATAATTTATTTTAACTTGAGCAGTAGGATTTGGCAAATTAAACTGAGTGAAATCGATCATTCATTTGCACTGTCTGCTACAGAAATTATGTTAACATACTAAGAACCTTTCAAGGAGACATGACCATCAACCAAAATCTTGTGCTGTGATTGGCTAATTATGACTTTAAAAAAAGTTATTAAATGGCCAAGGCACGTCGGACTGTAAATGGGTGCTTTCATGACTGTCTTAATAACAAGGACTCATGACTAGATTGCATTATTTTATAGTGGAGCTCCGGCTGCCCAAAGGGCCGCCAAGTGGAGCCCCATACTCATGTGGGAAAGAAAAGGAAACCCATGAGTTGATTTTCTCATGGTTATCGTGGCTAGCAGTATTGCTCGTGGGCGTGCACGCACAACGACGGCGACAACGACAATGACGACGACGGAGTCGTGCAACATGGCGGCCATAAATAGGACATTTAAACCAACACCTTGTCAACACCTTATCAGCTTAAAAAATCAAGGTATCTGCTGACCAGTATCACGTGACCAGATTGCGGCCTCAGGTTAGAACTCATCGAGGTACTGTGTTTTTTTGAAGTTGACTGCTGACCAGGCATTGGTTTTCTTCATTGATCGTGGGCTCAGGTCCATTTTTTTTCTTCTGGCTGCATTTTTTAACTTTTTATGGTCATTTTTAGTGGAAATTCTGCAATTGGAGTTGACCTTTTTAATTATTATTTATTTCAGAGAAATTATTAAGAACCAGCAAAAATACGGAGCTCCGCTTTTAGGCTGGGTTAAATCTATATATTAATTAGTACCTACTATAATGATGAGTTAATGATTTATATAGCTGTTGGAGTGAGTCAGGGGAAATTGTCAAGGCTGGAAAGAGGGTGGTGAGGAATAGAAAGATTCTACAATCCATAAAAGAGTTGACATATTGTGAGAACCAACCTGGGTATTAAACCATTTCTCCACTTTTTTCACAAAGAATGGTGAAGACTTGCTGAAGAAAATGTCATAGTTGTTCACATAGTTTTCATTTATCCTCCTAATAGAGAAGTATAAATATATTCAGATCTTATTTTCAGGGTTGTCAGTAGGTTTTTGAGTAGCAGGTTCCATCCAAAAAGTAGGTGGCTATTTTCATTTTATTTCAGATCTACAATATCATGCTTAGAACTGACCTACTAACTTTCGGATCGAGTGGCTGGCACAGTATTTGGAATAGCAGGTGAAATGTGCCAGTTGCCGGCTTATTTTGACAACCCCATATTTTTTATGAATACACAGGCACCCTCACCAAAAATCACTGGTAGAAATCTAGACTAAGGTGCAGATTAAATCTGAGAGAACAATAATTATTTTTTTCCTGCTTTCACTGCCAAGTTGTCCATTAACTGACTTATGCTTCAAATGGTTAACATGCAAGGATGATCAAGAACATGCAAATTATGCCAGGGCCGTACATAGCGGGGGGTAAGGGGGGGAGTTGTCCCTGCCAGGAAAACTTTTTTCTAGCATAGTGTTTGATTTTGCTGGGCTATTTCTTGTAGGAATTGACAGTGTGTGGAGTTTGCCCAAAGGGCAGGTCAAGTTTTGCATACAATGAACATTCTGAAGACTCAACTTTGTATTTCTTTTGATTTGCTCAAAATTTTTTTTTTCAAAACTTGACCTGCTTAATTCAGGGTGTATCTAATTCCACTAGTGTTTGTTATCTGTGAGTGTTTCTTCTGGTGACTCTAAGGACTATTAAAATAATCCAAAGTGATGAGGACTGGAACTAGTCTAATAAGGTTTCTCAACAGTCCATGTACCCATTAATCCTGGCTAGAAATTAAAATGCACTGCAAGATTATGAGTGTGCTGTCTTGACTGAGGACAAATCAACATGTTAGCCCTGGCCTTCACTATAACCCATGGTACCAGATGATATGATCTAGAGTCAATCGCACTAACCATCAGGCCACTGTTACTTTTCCATCCCCTTACTTTTGGTTTTCGTTATGTCAGGAAAATCTCAGATAAGTGGGAATTGCACTATTCCCTGGCCATCCCAGAATTGCTAGACTTATGAAAACTCGAAATTGTAGCCATGTCTGATTGTCTGGGATGGTTGGAAACAAACCAGGAAACTGGGAGTGTTTCAGGGATGTCTACAAAACGAAGACTGAAGATCGAAGACCGAAGACCGAAGACCGGAGACTGAAGACTGAAGACCGAAGATCGAAGACCAAAAAACGAAGATCTTAATTTTTTATACCGAATGATGCGAAATCAACGATGTCTTTGTTTTGTAGAAAGGACTGTGTAAATCTATAAAACGAAGACCCTCACTTAAACACTTTTTCAGACGCCAACTGATGCGAAATCAACGAGATCTTCGTTTTGTAGAAAAGACTGCGTGAATCTATAAAGCAAAGACCCTCGCTTAAACGCTTTTTCAGACGCCAACCGATGCTAAATCAACGAGGTCTTCGTTTTGTAGAAAAGACCGCCTGAATCTATAAACACTTTGTCAGACCAACTGATGCGAAATCAACGAGGTCTTTGTTTTGTAGAAAAAACCATGTGAATCTATAAAACGAAGACCCTTGCTTAAACACTTTGTCAGACCTCAACTGATGCAAAATCAACAAGGTCTTCGTTTTGTAGAAAGGAGTGTGTGAATCTATAAAGTGATAAGAATTATGACAGGCCTGCAACAGGCTCCCAACGTGATGTGGTTTAACTGTACATTACCTTCATATTTTTGCTCTGACGAGCGTGTCCTTTAGAGATTTACTTCTTTTGTAGGATATTATTGGAGGATCTTTGAAGATGGAGTTCAGAAAAGCCTGGTTTTGTTTTAAATCCCAGTTTAGCGTAAGTATATTTTTCCACCCGATGGGTGGTATGTTGTTACAAATGGCAAGATCTGTTTCTTTGATTTTGTTTTTTGCTGAAGGGCTGAATATCTGTTGTTGATTTTGACTTCAGACACCGTTGTTTGTGTCATTTCTTCGGGATATCCACACGCTATGAGGCATGCTCTGAAGTTTGCGATACTTTTTTCGAACCCTTTTTTTGATGAGTTTGTTCTTGGAAGTCTCAAGGCTTCACCTTTAATAAAACCTCTTTTCACATCTGGTGGGTGGCTTGAGGTGAAATGTGTGCACTGAAAAGTTTCAGTCGGCTTATAACTGTGTCTAGAAATGTTGTTTCATTCTCTGAAATTTCAGCCGTAAATTTGATCGTAGGATGGAGATTGTTAGCTTGCTCAATAAACAGGGTAATTTCCTGTTTGTCGTTGTCATTTCCCAAAGTGAGAAAATGTCATCGATGTAACACTTCCATTTTCTCGGTTTTGTAGTGCTTTGAAGATGTTGGCAAATGCAACTGCCATTTTTGTACTCATTGCGGTTCCATGGGTCTGGAGGAAATTGTTTTCCATGAATTGGAACGAGTTTTCCTTGAGGATAAAGGCCAAGCATATCTTTGAAGCAAAAGGCAAATTTAATGTACAAATGCGTTAATAAGCTCGCCCCAAATTATCTTTGTAACTTGTTCACTCCGAGAACTTTGTCCTTTGATATTTGTGACGCAAGTCAAAAATTGTACTTGCCAAAACCAAGAACTGATTACCTGAAGCGTAGCTTCAGTTATAGCGGAGCTTCTCTTTGGAACGATTTTCCTGAGGATATCCGCACTACAAATTCTTTAAGCAATTTCAAGAAATGAATTGATAAATGGCTCTCTGTATCGGACTCCCACACGGCAAATATGTAAACCAGTTAATAGAAAACTTTTCTTAAGATGAATCTCTTCTTTGTTTTCTATTGTTACACTATATACTGATATTTTTACCGTGTTTAAATAAAGATTTCATTCATTCATTCATACCATCTTCTTGCGGTATATTTGTGTACAAGCTTGTAACATCCATAGATACTAGGATACTGAGTAAGCGATAATAGAAAATGCGCTGATAACTCAACTTTGACTGTCAAAGATGGACTGGATAACCCCTACATCTGAAACATTTTCTTCACGACATACAGACACAAATCTGTTTTCCAACTATCGCCTCATGTAGCACCGTACGTGATCAAAACAATGACACAAGTGTGTTTTTCTTCCAGCACGATACTGGCCAGGAGAGAACTATATACTCCCAGATATACTTTAGAGTGGTTCTTGAAGCTGTTCAGTCGGCAATCCATTAAGAACGTAGCAGTAAAAAATAATTTCCAGTTTCTGTGATTATTTGAAATTCGCGATCTTTTCTGTTGTAAAGTGTGACGTATGCCTTTTGTTTGTTATCCAACCAGTGCAACGTCCAGCCTTCCTTCTCTCCTGTTCCTGTCTCCCCTCCCCTTAGGAAGGCCTGGCTTAGGCTAAATGCAACTAAAAAGTTGTTGCAAAGGAAGGAACTCGTTTCTATATTGAAAGTGAAAAAAGTTTGTACATTCAATTTTGACCCAAATAACGCGTCTTGTTTGCAAAAATACAGTCTTAGCATTTTTCTCTTACAGTCCGCGGCTTACAATTTTTACGCACTACCTTTTTTTGTTCTCTCGCTTGCCACTTTAGCGAAGGTCTGGACGTTTGACAAAGCGTTTAAGTGAGGGTCTTCGTTTTATAGATTTACGTGGTCCTTTCTACAAAAACAAAGACCTCGTTGATATCGCATCAGTTGGCGTCTGAAAAAGCATTTAAGTGAGGGTCTTCGTTTTATAGATTCAGGCGTTCTTTTCTACAAAATGAAGACCTTGTTGATTTCGCATCAGTTGGCGTCTTAAAAAACGTTTAAGCAAGGGTCTTTGCTTTATAGATTAAGATTGTCTGTTCTACACACACATGGAATATGGGACATCTGGCGCAGCGGTGGTTGGGCGGGTGAAGGGGGATGACGTTGTGGCGCGCGAGCTATACCCGGCTCCAACTTGTCGCCGGGAATAGCTCGCGCACCACAACGTCATCCCCTTCACCCGCCCAACCACCGCTGCGACCAGATGTCCCATATTCCATGTGTGTTGGAGAAACAATGGAAGAAGCAAAGCAAAATAAGAGGAGGCTGCACGCCTTCAAATGGAAAACGGGGGCACAGCGCGGCCACAAAATCGGAAAGGCAACTTCAGAATTAACAAAAATTTCACATTTTGCGCTAGGAATTATTTTTCATTTGAAGAAATGCGCGCACATATAAATAGAACATGGCTGCAGCACGATATGACGATGAAGATGTCCAGAAGCTTGATGAAGTTGTAAAAATGCTTAACGAAGAAAATCTTCGCGAAAAAGAAAATGTTCACGAAGAAGACGATGCCTCTAAAAAAGAATTTAATGAAGACAAAAAATTGATTGAGGATATTGAAGAAACTAAACGTTTTGAGAAAGAGCATAAAGAAAAATATGGATACTATTTAGGTGATCTGATTGAGCTTGCACATCAATTCAATTTAAATTATAAAAAACCACCATGGTATTTGATAAGCAGAAATTTTGCAAAAGGAGTAAATGATTCTGTAGAAAGGATTTTCAGAATTTTAAAATCTTATTCAAGACCAAATAATAAACCAGAAAAATTTTACAACAAATTTGTTCTGAAACATACAAATTTCAAGGGATGGCTCCACGTGTGGTCAATGAAACTTTCAAAATTAAATAGAAAAAGCAAAGACCCGTGGAATCCAAATGCAAATGATTTTTACAATTGGTCTGCAATTGATATTGAAGAGTTCAGGAAAGAACACCGAGCAAAGTACATTGAACTAATAAAAAACGAATTGGAAGAAATGAATTCGTTGAAAGCAACATTTGAGTTAAATGTGATGTTTAGAAATGAGGTAATCATTTCGCATTATTATATAAAAGATTTTCCTCCCATGTTTTTCCAGAAAACTGATGATGAAAGCGAGATTTCAAGAAAATTTGATTTATTCATTAATTTTGTGAAACCACTTATTGAAACAGCAGTAAGAGACTCAAATTTTACAATTGATTGGATTATGGAAGCGTATGTGCACACTGCGCGCTGGCAACCATTGAAAGGAGGAACATGGATTCCACTTCCACCAAAGCTTGCAGCAAAGAAAGCAATTGTCAACGTGAAAAACACGGACAATGAATGTTTAAAGTGGGCAGTGAGATCGGCACTTTTCCCAGCAGGAAAAGACCCTCAAAGGCCAAGCAAATACCCGGTTGATGATGGCATCAATTGGAAAGGAATCGATTTCCCCACACCGATCAAGCAGTTAAAAAAGCTTGAGGAACAAAATCCAAAACTGGCAATAAATTTATATGGCTGGGATAATGAAGAAAACCATATCTTGGCAGGTTTATGGTTGAGCAATAAAAGAAAAGAAGTTCCAAGGATAAATCTGATGTTGATTGTGTTAGGAGAGAATAAACATTACTGTTGGATAAAACGTATGAGCGCATTGATTTTTGATCAGACAAAACATCACGGGAAAAAGCATCTTTGTGAAATGTGCATAACAAATTTCAACACAGCGGAAAAGTTGGCAGAGCATGAAAAACACTGTGATGGTGTGCTGGGCAGACCAACAGTGATCGAAATGCCGAAAAAAGGGGAAAACATCCTGAAGTATCAAAATTTCCAAAAACAGATGAAGGCGCCTTTCGTGATTTACGCAGACTTCGAAGCGCTTGTAAAAAAGATTGAATATCGCGAGTGCGCAAGAAGTCCAGAACAAAGTTACACAGAAAAAACTGAAATCCACGAAGCGTGTGGATACGCCTGGATATGTGTGAGAAGTGATGGAGAAATAATGAATTCAAAAGTTTTCAGAGGGCAAAATGCAGTGGCAAATTTTCTGAGCGACATTGTGCAAGAAGAACAAAAACTGAGGGAAAGTGTGGAAAAACCAAAACCAATTGTTATGGAACCGGAAGATTGGGAAAACTTCAAAACTGCAAAAGATTGCCATATTTGTAACAAAAGTCTGGTTAAAGAAAATTTCCTTGACTCACTGCCAGCCTGGAAAAAAGAAAAATATTTGGGACAGGTTCATAAAAAAAAGGTTTCTGGTTTGTGCAAAAAAGGGTTGGGTTTCTTTGCATGAAAAAGTTGGACAAAAAGCAAAAAGAAGCAGCAGACAAACAAGAAAACTGTCATTTCTGCAAAAAACCATTGATCCAACCAACTTTCAGAGACGCTGTGAAAGACCATTGCCATGTGACAGGCAAGTTCAGAGGAGCAGCACACAACAACTGTAATTTTAAACTGCAGCTGAACCCAAAATTTTTCAAAATCCCAGTTGTATTTCACAACCTGCGGGGTTACGACGCGCACCACCTGATGCAGGCGATGGCGCAGCAGGAAAAGGATGTGAAATGTGTGGCCAACAACATGGAAAAGTACATCACATTTTCCATGGGGAATCTGCAGTTCATAGACAGTCTGAATTTCATGCAAGGAAGCCTCGACGCGCTTGTGAAAGCAACACCCCAAGAAAAGTTGAAAATCACCAAAACAACAGTGGACAACCCCCAGGTTGATTTGTTATTTCAAAAAGGAATCTACCCGTATGAGCACATGGACTCATGGGAGAGGTTCGAAGAGACAAAACTGCCACACAAAAAACTGTTTTATAGCAAACTGAACGACGAAGCCATTTCAGACGCTGAATATGCGCACGCGCAGAAAGTGTGGGAAGCCTTTGACTGCAAAAACCTGGGAGATTATCATGACTTGTATGTGAAAACAGACGTGGCACTGCTGGCGGATGTTTTTGAAAATTTCAGGGATCTGTGTCAAGAGCAGTACGGGCTGGACCCGGCGAATTATTTCACATCGCCAGGGCTGAGTTGGGACGCGCTTCTGAAAATGTCTGGCATTGAGCTGGAGCTCTTGACGGACATTGACAAGCATCTTTTTGTGGAAAGGGGGCTGCGCGGCGGGATCTCAAATGTGAGCAAAAGGTATGTCAGAGCCAACAATCCAATGTGTGAAGGCTTTGACGAGACCAAACCGAAAAAGTGGATCATGTATCTCGACGCGAACAACCTTTACGGCTGGGTCATGTGCCAGCCAATGCCCGTGAGAGGATTCAAATGGAGAAGCGTGCTGCCAACGGAAGAAGAAATTTTGAAGAAAAAAGAAGACGCCAAAACCGGCTGGATTCTTGAGGTTGACCTCGAATATCCGGAGGAGCTGCATGAAGAGCACAACAGCTATCCGCTGGCTCCGGAAAAAAAGGCGGTAAAAAAAGAGGACATGTCAGACTACCAGCACCGTCTGATGGATGAACTGGAAATCAAAACACCAAAAGAAAAGAAACTGCTGCTGACACTGGAAGACAAAAACAACTACGTCGTGCACTACAGGAACTTGCAGTTTTATCTGCAACAGGGGATGAGGCTGAAAAAGGTCCACAAAGTTCTCGAGTTTGAACAATCGGCGTGGATGAAACCTTATATCATGAAGAACACCAATTTCCGCAAAAGAGCAAAAAGCGCTTTTGAAAAAGACTTTTACAAACTGATGAACAACTCGGTTTTCGGGAAAACGATGGAGAACCTGCGGAAGCGCACGGACATCAAAATCGTGAAAAGTGAAGAAAAAGAAAAAGTCAGAAAATTTGTTGCCAGTCCGTTGTTCTCAAGGTTCGCCCAATTCACAAACAACATGGCGGGGATCCACATGCACAAAGGGAAGCTGGTGCTGAACAAACCGGTGTACACGGGCATGACGATCTTGGACAACAGTAAGATCCTCATGTACGACTTTTTCTACAACCACCTGAAAAAGCGGTACGGATCAAAATGTGAACTTGTTTACACGGACACGGACAGTCTTCTGCTTGAGATCGAAACAGAAGACGTTTACAAAGACATCGCGACAACGAAAGAAATGTATGACCTGAGTGATTACCCGCAAGACCATCCACTTCACTCAGACGAGAACAAAAAAGTCTTGGGCAAAATGAAAGATGAATGCGCGGGGACACCCATCGCGGAAGCCATCTGTCTCAGGTCAAAAATGTATTCCATCCTACGAGGGGACGAAAAAAATATCAAAAAGGCGAAGGGGGTCAAAAAGTGTGTCGTCAAGAAAAACATTTCCCACGAGCAGTACCGTGAAATGATTTTTGGCGAGAAGAAACAGCTGAAGCATGGAATGAACATTCTGCGGAGCGAGGGGCATGAAATTTACGGAATGCACGTGAACAAGATTTCACTGTGTGCGTTTGACTCAAAACGCTGGATTGCAGATGACGGGATCCACACAAAAGCATACGGTTTCAAAGATGCCCCACTAACAGAAGAGGATTTGGAAGCGCTGTTGCTGGACACAGAAGCTGTCACAGCGCTCGGGGAGTGGCTGGAAGAACAGTTTTAACAATCTCGCTCGGGCGCAAACTGCGCAAATAATTCAAAACTCCAGGGTCAAAAAAAATTTCTTCTGGATTTTTAACGGTGTTGTTTCTGCCAAAAATATCAGAATATTTTTGGTTAACGTCACTTCTTGTCCTTCTTTTCCCAATGGTTGAAGCTTGAATGAGAACACCGTTGCGTCCACGGCCCATTTTTCAAAATTTCATTTGTTTGTTCAACTGTCCACGCTGGCCGGCGGGAGAACGGTGTTTTTAGGCACAATCTGCAGCTCTTCACGCACAAAACCGCGCTTGGGTCCATCATGCAAATAGTACAGAACGGGCTGATCCGGTTTTTGTAAAACTTTTTCAATGGTGAAAACTTTCAAAGACCAAATCGGATCCGTGGCTCTTTTTTTCCCCCCTTCAAGCTCACCAGGTTCGTAAAGATGGCGAACCTGAACAAGATATGGCAGGATTTTTTCATCCTTCCCAACAGGTCTGTTATAAGCAGTCGAAGGTTTCGAAAAAACAGATTTCTCTTTGATTGCAACAGCGGGTTTCTTTCCGATGAGGCTGGTCACCTCGTTGTTCAAAGCCGAAACAACTTCAGGAAGTCTTTTCACCCATGCCCTGGACCGCTGGCCCTCAGGCATCCGCATTTCCACGGCATACTGGTGACCGAACAGGCGTTCGGCAAGGGTGCGGTTGAAACGTTCAACAATGGCCTGATCGCGGTGAATGTTGACGCGCCCGCGCCGGATGAAAGTTTTGTGATTTTCCATGACTTTCGTCACAGCGCCCATGAATTCGCGCCCAGGGTCAACTTGCAACATTTCAGGCCATTTCAAAGGGCCGCGCTTGTAAATTTTCTGAAAAGCCTGGGCAACCTCATCAGAATTTTTCGAGGTCAAGGGTTCGGACTCTTTGAAACGGCTGGCCACGTCGACAACGTTCAGCGCGTATTTCCAGACTTTGCGACCGCGAGGCAGTTTGTCGTGAGGCAAAAAAAGAAGGTCCGCCTGGTGGACCTTGTTGGGTAAGGACACGTCGAATTTCGGTCGAGGAATATGCTTCGGCGGCGGCAAGAATATCTGCCAGAGGGCTTGCTTGATCAACCACTTTTTTGTGGTGTCTTCCGGGACTTTTGCAGCCGCGGCCAGTTTTTTGATGGCGGCAATGCCTTTCCAATAACCGCCAGGGCTGTAGTATGTCTTCGCGAGTTTGGTGTCCATATAAAAGAGGTTAAAAAAAGTTTAAAAGAACCGGAAAGCAGCGTAGCCCAAAGCGAGCGCCCCGGCACCGACAAACATGAGTTCACCATTTTTTTGCTGCTGGCTTGGTTGATAAAAATCAGAAAACTTCGGCTCTTTGGGAGGAGCCATTTGCTCTTCAGGATGCGCCTGGTTGTAGAGTTTGAAAGCGTAGTCAGTGTTGGTGAAGTTCTGCTTGGCTTCCGCTTTTATGTGCTCGTTTGTTGCAATCCAGTCGAGAAGTTTGGTGCGGTCGCGCGAGTATTTGGCGTACGCAGCTTGATACGCCTCGAGAGCCCGGTCGTGGCGCTCTTTTTCTTCAAGAGCGGCCTTGTCACTGCCTCCAAAAGCCTTCGCCATATAATTGCCGCCGATGAAAGCCGCTGCGTTCAACACAGCCCCGCCAACCATAATTGCGATACTTGCCATGATTATAAAATCGGCGGAATTTTTCAAATGATTTTCTCAAAGTTTGTCTGGTAAGATTTTCTGATCCTCCAGGTACTTCTTGAGCCAGATGCTGCCCGTCATCACAAGTGTGAACATTCCATAGTTTTCGAATGAAAATGTTGGGTCACCTGTAAAACTTCTCTTGAACGCTTTTTTTGCAATCCACCCAATTCCAGCAGAGAGGCCAACGAGAGTCGCGGCATCCATGGCGTTCTTCACGAGATTGTTGTCAGACATGTTTGGTATGTAAGAAAAAAAATAAAAGTTCAAAAGAATTTTTTTTGGGTGGGTCCATTGCGCGGGTGGAAATGACGAAACAAAACTTCAAATTAATCATCCATATACCGAATTCCACGTTTTTTCGGCCGCGGTTTCGGATCCGCATCCACGGGGGCGGGGTGTGGGGCTTTCTCCACAGAAGTTGCCTGGTTCTTTTTGAAAAAGGCCTTGATGTCTTCACGCTTGACATAAGTTGTGAGAAGCGTGACGCCAATTCCGGCGATTGCGATCAATTGGGTTGTGGTGAGACCGTTTTCTGCAGCAGGCTTTGGTGCGGGCTCTGTTTCCACGGGGTTTGGGGCTTGCCCCACAGCGGGTGCAGATTGTTTTGCAATTTTCTCTTCATAAGCTTGTTTGTGCGCTGCGCGGGCCTCCCGAGTTCTTTTTGCAATATCTTTGCCAGCAGCCACTCGCTTGGGATTTTTGGGTTTTGTTGCCGGCGTTTGTGAAGTTACTTGGCTCGTCTGCGGTACAGGGTTTGGTGCCGGCGTCTGCGGTGGTGCTTGCCCAACGGGGTTTGCTTGTGCGGTTTCAGCCATTGTATAAAAACAAAATTAATATTCAATTCTGAATATTACTTTGCAACTTCTGTGTAATTATTCATTTGTTGGTGAGTCAACCTCAGTAGCAATGTGCAAAGGCTGTCCGTCCCAAACTTTTGGATCTCCGGAGGGGCCTCCTCTGAAATCAATGTGTTTTGTTGTGATCAACACTGCATTGGCCAGAGCGAGAAAACGGCCGCAAGACAAAGCGGCGCTGCCGGCCAGGTTGGAGAGCTCATTGCTGATGATCCAGTCGTTTCTCAGATCTTTTTGCAGAGAATTGATGTCGTCGATGTCGACGGCCATTCCGACCGCTTTGGTTGCAAGAAAAATGAAGCTGTCGATCAAGCTGTCCGTTGTCTTGGAGCCCACGTAAGCCTGGTAGCGTTTGGTGTATTTCTCGACATCTTTGTCAGAGAGGCGTTTCACTTGTTCGTATGAAAGCCGCTCCCCGATGGCTTCTTTTGATTTTCCTGTTGACACAAGCACGGCCAGCTGCTCGCGCATCGCGGGGATATCAGGCTGCGTTGAAACAACAGCGGGGACAATGCCGGCGGGCGCGCTCGCTGCCTCAGCTTCAAGCAAGTCCAAGCCCGACAAGTCCAAGTCATCGAGTGTTGATAAGTCCGCCATTTTATATTTGTGAATTTTTATTCATTTTCAATTTTTAATTGGGACACGCTGTTGGGTGTGAAGAATTTTATTCCAAACGGGTACTGAAGTGCGAACACCAGGCAAGAGAACTGTGTTTTTTTCAATTTTGAAATGAGTTCTTTGAATTCATCTTGAGAAAGTTCGCCGGCGAATTCATCAAAAACCGCTTTCAATGTCTTCCACGAGGGCGTGTAAAAAAGCACAAGCGCCGCAACGTTTTCGCGGAAAGAGGCCGTGATGCTGGTCATCTTTTGGGTTATCACCCACGTGCTGATCCCTGCGTGGCGACCGCTGAATGCGAGTTCTACCAGCTCACCTGTGCGCTTTTTCACATCTTTTGAGGCCGCGCAGTCATCGAGGATAATGAGCGACTTGGTGCCCTCCAAAAAAAAGTAAACAAGCTTCAACCAAGCTTCAACTTCATGCTGTTTGCAAACCACTACATAAAAACGCGGGTCTTTCTCAGCGAAACGATGAAAAGTCATGTTGTGTATGAATGTCGGGCAGATGAGCGCAATGAAGTCGAACTTGCCGTGGAAGGGGCCGCGGAGCTGATCCACCACAAACTTTGTTTTGCCTGAATTCGTTGGCCCCACGACGAGAGCGTTGAACGGGATTCTTTTTGGGTCCATTATATCAACGGGAGCAATTTTCAAATTAATACTGAACAGTTTCAAGTTGCTGCCTCAATACTCCCAACATCGAGTCGCTGATAACATAGACGTGGCAGTACACATCGCCTGAGCCGTTTCTTTTCCGCTGGAGTTCAATCTGTATTCCATCTGATGAGTCGACAAGCCGCGTGCCGCTTCCATGCATTTCTTGACTCGCCATTGAGCGCAAATCGATTAGAAGCCCGAACCTGTCTCCGGTGTAGAACTTTTTCATATTCATGTGCTGCGTTTTGTTCTTTTTCTTGCCAAAAAAGCGGTCAACTTCGCGCCACATGTCTTTCAATTCGATCCCGTTGTTGAAGACCATGTTGGGCACGCCGTTCACCGTGACATCGGCTTTCACGATGTCAGGGTTAATGAACTTTTCTGAATCTCTGGCACCGCCCGCGAAAGGCTCAATGAAAAGGAGAAGAATGGCTTTCAGGGACCTTCTTTGTTGGTTAATTTTGATGTTCAACCTTGTGTCGGTTTCTTTTTTGAAGGTCACCACCTTATCCCGGTGCACATGATCGTACAAGAACTCCTTGCCACTGTTGTAAACACTGCTCGCCTCGTCCGCCAAGGATTCGCTTTTAATCATTTCGTACTCGAGCTGGATGTTTTTCAGCATGTATTCCAGTTTTGTGGGATCAGAGCCTCTGACAACCTGATCGGCACGCGCAAGGGTCAACTCAAAAATGAGATTGTTTTGGAGAGCTTTATGATAAAATACTCCGTGGTCCGTCAGTATCTGATGGTCCAGGCGGATGTGGTATTTTTTCCCAAAAACCTTTTCCAGCTCGTTTTCAGCGTCAACGCCCGAAGTTTTTTTGTCCCCCGAGTCTGAACGGATTTTGCAGAGGTCTTCAGACTGGATGCCCTCGAGAAGCATGTTGTCACGCTCTTCTTGCGAGAGGAAAAGGTCCTCCCAGATCTTGTAAAAGCCATAACCCACCGTGTCCTGCAGATTTTCTCCGAACTTCACGACCATTTTTTCGACCAGAGCGCGGGTGACGTTTTGAACGAGGAAGTTGTCGGCGTGACCACCCGACAGGTCGATGTCGAATCGCAGACTGAGGGAGCCTGGCACGAGGACATCGTTCTCATTCAGCTTGGGCACGTAAACATTCAGCGTCTCGCCGGGTTTGGCTTCGCTTGGATTAAAAGTGATGCGCTTGACCGTGCGCTCGGCTTTCATCGCGCCGAGAATTTTTCTTGTGTGCGTTGGAAGAAGGTTTGCTTGGACCGCCATGTATTTGAAAGCACTTTATTTTATTTAAATGAAAAAATATTCAAGATATATTTCGCAATGGCGGAAGGTGGAATGTTTGGACACAATGACCTTGATCTTGATGAAAAACTTGACGAAAAAGAAGATGAAGATGACGATGAAGAAGAGGTCAATACAACCCAGCCTTTCAAACCCGATTCCGCATCAACACCATACAATGTTGAAAAATATGAAATGCAAACGATTCGACACGAACAGAGTGGGCAGCCTGACACTTCTTACACAGAAGAGACGCCTTTGTTTGGCAGAAGAATAGAAAAAAATTCATTTGAGGATATTGAAAGAAGATTGTCAAGATTGAGAAACCCAACAACAGGTTTAGTTGGAGAAAAAAACGCTCAAGAATTTAATGATATTGTTCGAAACGATGAAGAATTTAAAAGATCAGAAATCAACAGGGTAAAAGATTTCATAAATAAAAAATATCCCAATGTTGATTGGAGGAAATTAGGATTAATCAATTTTTCTTCAAAAAAGCCGGGGGTTGTTGTTGTCATTGGCCCAAAAGGGGGTGAGACCAAAATACTTAAAGATAACGGCAGCGGTTTTCAAAAAGATTTCTTAAAAAATGAATTCGTTAAAAAAGCGCTTGGGGTAGAAGCAAGAATTATTATCGATCAAGATTCTGAAGATGTAAGAGAAGAAAGACGAAGGCTAATTGAATCTGAAGAACAACTTGAAAATTTACAAAAACTTGCCGATGAAAAAGAAAGAAAAGAACGAGATATGCTAACTCTGAGAACCAAAATTAATCAAAATCAAGCTCAAATTGATGCAATTCAAGATGAACATGGTTCGAGTCTTGATATTGAGTCAGAAACTCGGAGACTGCAGCAACTGAAAAAAAATTATGAAGCTGATTTAAAAACGAAAAAAAAAGAGTTGGAAGTTCTTAATAAACAATTAAAAAACAAAGGAAAAGTGCAGGAAAAAGTTGACAAAGGCAGAGCAAGAATCGCCGCGAAAGAAAAAGAAAGAAACTATCTTGAAGAAAGAATCAACACCACAAAAAGCGAGGATGAATTAAATGAACGTGCTGCTGAACTCAAAAGCAAAATTGAAGAAGACCAGAGAATCATCGATGATGAGAACGCTTCAAATTCTGAAAAAGAATCAGCCAGAGAAAGAATTGCAGAAAGACAAGACGAACTTGGCAGGCTTGAAACGCAGATTGACGAAAGAGAAATAGCCAAGCCATTGCGTGAGCGCATAAAAGAGATCTTCAAAAAACACGGTTTGACTTTGACAGCGGTCGTTCTTTCTGCGGGCGCATTGATTGTTTCTCTCATTGATCTCATTGGAAACAATTTGAAAGAAGTGGCCAAAAAATTGGGAACCGAGCTGAAAGACCTCGGCAAAAAAATGGCAGGCATCCTTCCGGGCCTCATTGGGACGATTGTTTCTTTTCTTTTCAAAACTGCTGGCGAGGTCCTCGGTTTTCTGGCTGAGCACACATGGATCCTGATTTTGGCTGTTGTGGCCTTTCTGGTTGAAGGCTATGTCAAAAAGAATCGTTAATTTTCACTTTCACTTTCACTTTCACTTTCACTTTCATCTTCATCTTCTTCGGGATAGAATGCCCAAAACAACAAACCTGCAATTGCAACAAAGCCAACAATCAGAACAATTTTGTTCTTTTTATGAGAATCACTTCCCGAGACAGCCATTGGCACTCGTTCTTCTGTGTGCACTTGCGTTTGTGCAGACTCTTGTGTTGTCGGTGCAACAGGTTTCAAATCTTTTTTGCTTTCAGCTGTGGCCGCTTTGTGAATTGGGTTCGAAGGATGACTGTTTGGCTGGTTTATTTTTGATTTCCCGCCATCCATGTGCTGAAGGGCAGCTTTTTTTGTGTTTTTGTTTGCCCCGTCGTTGACCCCCAGCTTCATACCCGGAATCGCTTGTTTGAGCTGGTTGTTGTAACCAACCGTGCTTTCTGTGTTGATAACCATGCGGCCTGGCATCAACCAAGCGCCTGGGCACACAGCAAGGTTCAACCGCACTTTTGCCTCATCCACCGCCAGCTGGTAACGCTGCACGCTCTTTGCCAGGTCGGGCAGCCTCACTGCGTCTTCAACCAGGACAAGAAACTCGGTCTGGGCCTCCTTTGCTCTGCCTCCCGCCCCCAGAATGCTGCTGCGGACGTTTACTTGCGCACCTAAGATGCAATACACAAATGCTTCAATCGACTGGTTTATTCTCGACAAACCTGCCTGGGTCAAACCTGTTGTGGTTTTTGGTGCGAACCAGTTGAATTGCTCTTCAGCTGCATCATTTCTTATGAAACAAACTGATATTCCCTTTTCTGACGCCCTTGGATCTTCATCATCGAATTTTGCTTTTGCTGATGGATAGGGAACGTTCAGGATGAAAGGATCGCGGCAATAAATATAAACGCTTCCTAGCCCGTGGTTCGGGCCAATTGTAAACCGAAAATCGGTTGATGAAGGAACTTTGAACTCAGCACATAATCTTTTATAAGAAGCTTCGTCATATTTGTTGTTAAACTGACTCCATGTTGGATCACCCGGCAATGCGCTAAAGCTTTGGATACCTCCGAGCTGAAATAGGATGCGTCGAACCGTAAAGTACACGTGGAAGATGTAAAACGCTCGTACCTGTGGCGGCAGCTTCAGCGTGCTGTCTTTGTCAAATACTTCTCGAGATATTCCGCAGCCTGTTGTCGCGCAACACACTGCAAAGTTCAGCTGCTGTTCCCAGAAAGACATATCTGGCTTCGCCAGCCATTTTTTCGCGGGCTTTGACGTTTCGAATTTCGGTTGTTCCTTGGTAAATATCTCTCTAAACTTTGTTTTAAAATACTGGTCAGGGGTGACATAAATTTTGATTACTTTGTTGAATATTTTTTTCAAACTCGGTGCAGCTTCTTCGAATGGAACTGCTGGAACCGCCAGTGCACTTTTTTCTGGGCGTGGCGTCAGTTGGAAAGGAAAACCGCCAACTTCAACCAAACCCAGAGCTCTTTTCATTTCTGCGCTCCAATATTTGCGATCTGATCCGAATACGCTTTCCAAACTGTCGGGTCCCTCTTTGAAAAATATTTCGGCTGTTGCTGTGTTGTCCGGTGCAAAAAATACCTGGGCTTCAAATTTGCTTTTGTCAGCCCTCGGGAAACGTGCAGAAAAAGTCGCCCACGCCTTGGCTTGCGCAAGCTTTGCATTTGTGGAGCTGCCAGACTGCGCAAGTTTTTCGAGATAGTCATACGCAACAGAATCTTGTTTGTTTGCGGTTTTCCATATGTTCATTTTCTTTTTCCCTGTTATTTTTCAATTGAAAAATTGCACGGAACAAAAATAAAATAGTTTTCCATTATTTTTGTGTTCAATACAAAATGTATTCATCACCTGTTTTGCCGAGCGCTCCTCCGGATGAGGTTGAAACACAAAGCAGATTATATCCAAACGTCCCTGCTGAAACAACAAATGCCGAGAATTTCCGGCTTACTGCGATAAGCAAAATTGAAAAAGAAATTGCCGATCAGGCCGAACATTACAGGCTCGTTTTGAAAAAATACAAAAAAGCTCGGAAAGTGATTCACTATTCCGCGGCTTCTCTCGGGGTTTTGTCAGCCGGCCTGTCTTCCACAGCCTTTGCAACTTCTCTCACTGGGGTCGGCATTGTGATTGGTGCTCCAATTGCGGCAATTGCGGGCCTTACAGGTTTTGCTTCCACAGGTCTGGCTGTCTTGAACAAAAAGCTTGAAAGAAAAGCCGACAAACATACAAAAATTCATGCTCTTGCCCTTGCAAAACATGACACGATAAACAGTTATGTGTCAAAAGCTCTGAATGACAACAGTGTTTCAGACTCTGAATTCCAAAAAATTTCAAGTGAAATTCAAAAATATCGGCAACTTAAAGAGGCTTTGCGATCAAAGTTCGTCAAAAAACCGTCCGAGTCACCTCCACCATATCCTGATATTGAAAAAATAAAAAAAGATATTCGAGAAGAGTTTCGAAAAAAACTGGCGGGGTCCAGCGCAAATTTGAACTGAACTTTGAAGGAAAAAACAAAAAATTCTCTCTGATTTTTGAAAAACGCAATTAAATGTTTACTGAATATACAAAAATGATCACGATATTTCACATGATTTTCGTTATTCTGGAAGAATTTTCCACACCCGTTTGGCAGAAAGATGTCAGACAGATAACCCAACAAGTTGTTGAGGCGATGCTTGAAGCGGAAGCTGGGTGAACCTCAGAAAAAAAAACTTGTCACAATCAATCTATCCGCAAAACAAAATTTATTTTTTCCCCGCGGAAATCGAACAATTTTCCATTTTCGTCTTTAACCTCAAGCGTGACACTGTTTACATGTTGTCCAGTGCTTGCTTCACGTTGTCTGAAAATAGCATCATTTTTATAATAAACGTTTTCAAAAGGATTCCCCTTTATATCAAAAATTGAAATCAACTTTGACCGTTTCCCGTTTTCCAGATTGCGTTCAGAGTCAACCAAATCACAGTAAACAAAATATTTGTCTGGAGAAGCAAACTTCTTGACAATAATATGGTTGAAAGAAAAACTTGACTTTGGAAGCCCGAGAAAATTGGTCAGAGGTTCATTGAATTCAAGAGTTTGAATTTCTTCTTTATTTATTTCCATTTGTCCGAAAGGTGAATTTAATTCAATCGGAATTTTTATAATTGTTGTTTCAACCTTTTCATCTATTTTTTTCTTCAGAATTTTTTCTGTATAATGCCCTGGGGGTAATTCAATTTTAAGAAGAATTTTGTTGATAGCGTTTTTCAAAAATATTTCCCCTTTATTTTTCAAATTATACCACGAATTTGGAAGCGTGCATGACAGCAATGAAACACTTTTCGCTTCTGGAATTGTTTTTTCAAAAAACACAGTGATCGGGTTCTTTGTCGCGGTTATTGTGAGCACAACCATGATATATTAATTGTGAAATTTTGCATTCAATTAAAAACAGGGCGGCCGATAATATGCCTCTTTCCGTTTTTTAAACACAGGTTGCACAAATCAATTTTCCTGAAACTACAAACTTTCCCGCAAGACGTAACTTTTGTGATGCGTTGATTTTTTTCACAAAATGGGTGCATTTTAATTTCACAATGAACTTCAAAAAAACCCAGATCCCATTTCTCTTGGATCTTGATTTTAATTAATTCTTTCAATATCATCTCACGAATTTCGGGTGGGAGGTTTTTGACCATGTTCTATATATGTGCGCGCATGTCTTCAAATAATTCCTGAGCCAAAATGTGAAATTTGAGTTTCCTCTCCAGTTGCCCCATTGATTTTGTGGCCGCGCTGTGCCCCCGTTTTCCATTTGAAGGCGTGCAGCCTCCTCTTATTTTGCTTTGCTTCTTCCATTGTTTCTCCAACACACATGGAATATGGGACATCTGGTCGCAGCGGTGGTTGGGCGGGTGAAGGGGATGACGTTGTGGTGCGCGAGCTATTCCCGGCGACAAGTTGGAGCCGGGTATAGCTCGCGCGCCACAACGTCATCCCCCTTCACCCGCCCAACCACCGCTGCGCCAGATGTCCCATATTCCATGTGTGTTCTACAAAACGAAGACCTCGTTAATTTCGCATCAGTTGGTATAAAAAATTAAGATCTTCGTTTTTTGGTCTTCGGTCTTCAGTCTTCGGTCTTTGGTCTTCGGTCTTCGGTCTTCGATCTTTGGTCTTTGGTCTTTGGTCTTCGGTCTTCGTTTTGTAGACACCCAGTGTTTCAGTCCCCCCAAAGTACGGACCCCAGATTTCTGCACTGGTCGGTGATCACTTCCAACATAAGTAAATACATTTGTAAACTCAAATGTGCCCTGCCAGGGGTGTCAGTGCACTCATTAACATAACTTCTAGTATCCTATTTATTGCTCCACTCCATTCCCAAATTCTGAATGTTAGGAGAACATGTAGCAGATGTCTGATACTTTTTAAAAATTATTTGAAAAATCTAAGACCATTAGAAATCCACAGTCACCTGTGATTTCCTCCAAAAGAAAAACATAGTGTAGCTAAATAAGAACAGGTAATGGGTGATGAAATAACATATTAAGTTAGTTACTTACCAAGCTGTTAAAGCACCCTCGAGATATCCAGCAGCAAACATGATAGTTCGATCACTATAACTGTTTTTACCTGTTCCTGATATAATGTCCAGTTCACCCCAACTGTAGAATGAAAATGAAGATATTTCACTCTCTTTAAAAAGGGACATGTCGGCCCAAAAGTATGACCATCAGGACCAAAGCCAAATTAACTTTTGGTGGGAGGCAAGTGCTCTCAATGGTGTGCCACCCTCGCTCCCCCTCCCTAAAATAATTGAAATCTAGAAGCTCTGAAAGTCCAGTGTTTTATTTTCATTGGGTTGGGAGACCCATAGGTGAGAAAGCTTAAGTGGGCAGAAAACAACACAATTATAGGTAAGTGAATTTTGTCATGTTCAATTTACTCTCCCCTGGTTTATAAACCCCTGCTGGCATTTTGTCCTATTGCCTTAATACAATAATTTATACTTTCAGACTGCAAATCTTGGACAAAACTGTTGAGACACCTGTACAAATTACCACCAATTTGGGTAACACAGCTCTTATTGTCCAATCCCTCTTCTATTTCAATGTTGACAATTTTTGTGTTGTCAGTGACAGCAAACCCGAGTGAGTTACAAATCACATGAAACAACATTGACCGGGGAGATGAAACAAGTTTTACACACTTGTAAGTACCAGTAAATAGTGTGCAATATTTGTTTTCTCAACTACCGGTAGTTGTCCAAGATTGTACGTGTAGCTAGTCTGAAGTGTTTGCCATTTTACCTCAAGGAGACTGCATGGAGTGCGGGCAAGAAGACAAGGAAGAAAATGGCTGACTCTTCAGACTACTTAGAAGCCAGAAGCAGAAGAAAAATGTAGACAGAAAAAAAATGGTTTCTTGTACCTTGCAAAAGTGAAATTTTTGCATGGTCACATTTCCTTCTCTCTTTAAAAAGGGATTGCTGGTACACAATCTGTAATAATATCCATTAATTTTATGGCACACAAATAATGACACACTTGTGGGTGGGAGAGTCAGAGCAGAGGCAAACATCTTGCCAGCAGGATCCTAATTAACAATTAGACTATGAGCCCAAGTTTTCTATGAGCGAATAGGATTGCATTCCAAAAGCTACCACACATTTTACGTATTTTTAAGCCAAAAATCAAGAAAAATCCTGCCTTCAAAGAGCAACATGCACGCAATCATTTTCTATTGGAGATTAGTGGAAACTCAGCTGTGTTCTAGTGGAAATGCTTGAATCTGATTGGTTCTCCCACTGTTTTCTATTCGCCAAGAGAAAACGATCGCGCACGCGTTGCTTTTTGATGGCAAGATTTTTCTTGATTTTTCGCTTTAAAATACATAAAATGGTAGCTTTTGGAATGCAATCAGTTAGAGATTCTACTAAAAACAATTAGACTAATCGCCCTCGTTTTCTATGAGCGATAGTCAACTCGGCTGCGCCTCATTGATTATTTGCTCATAGAAAACTCGGGCTCGTAGTCTAATTGTTAATTAGTAGAAACTCAGCTGTGTTCTATTGGAAATCCGCGAATCTGATTGGTTCTCCCACTGTTTTCTATTCGCCAATAGAAAACAACCGCGCGCACGTAGCTCTTTTAGCAGTAGCTTTTCTTGAATTTTGGCTCAAAATTGTACAATATTGTGGCCTTTGGACTGCAATCCTTTAGAGTTTCTACTAAAACAATTAGACTACTCGCCCTCGTTTTCTACGGGTGATATTCGACTTGGCTGCGCCTCGTTGACTATTCGCTCATAGAAAACTCGGGCTCGTAGTCTAACTGTTAAATAGAAAACAGTTGGAGAACAAATCAGATTCAAGGGTTTTCAATAGAACACAGTTGAGTTTCTACTAAAGAGCTGTAGGGATCCAGGCATGTGATATAATATAGACCCTCAAAGCACAGGGCTGTAGGTTCTGCAGCAATCATTTCAGGTTTCCTTTCTCTGGGGCAAATTAATATTTGGGCTCCAAGCTCCATAACAAAAATTTAAGGCCTCCCGGGCTTGGGGCTCTGGGATATGCCCATCCGCCACTCCTACTGGGGAACTCTGTCTCCAGTCAGGGCTGGAATCTGGAAGCCAAGATGCATTCCATATGAAGCTCACAGCCAATATTATATATTTTAAAGATTAAATGGAAAAAGGTGAAAATCCATGCCGAAGATCTTCGGTCTAACTTGTAAGGAATGCAGTTTGGTCTGGATACGTGAACTACTGATCACGATCAAGAGCTTCCACAGAACCAATATTAGAGATGAATATTATTTATACATGGATAACGTTTTAAGCATAAATCTGAAAATGGGTAGATTACATGTACACAACAGGTGTTTTGATGTTGGACCAAGTGGAAGCCTGGTGATCATGAGAGATCGAAAATATATTGAACATCTTTGTTGGAGGAGTAATTCTTCAGCACCAAGCATTCCAATACTGTAGTCATGTAGGTCTTGTGTGCATTGGGGATCTAAAACAACTTCTATGGATAATTTTATACAAAGACGTATTATCCTTAGCTTCTGAAACGGTTAATTCCTCTATTGCAGATCATTTGTCTATAGTATAAATTTGGCCTCTAAAGGCATTAGGATAACATTTAAAGAAATTTTAAAGTGCACCTAACCCAAAAATATTTTTTCGCTACAATAAACCTTTGCACCAGTTCGAAATGCGTTACACCTTTCGTTTCTCCTTTTTACCAAATGCTGACTATTTATAGCATTAAAAAGTTACAAAAAACTGTACATTATTTTGTTCACGACCGAGTCAGAAGGGCATGGGTCTATTCCTGGGCCGACATCAAAAACTGATTTGCATCGCATCAAGTCTTTGTAAACATGCATGCAAATCAGTTTGTGACGTCAACCCAGGAATAGACCCACCCCCCTTCTGACTCGGTCGTGAACCAAATAACCTACAGTTTTTTGTAACTTTTAAATGCTATAACTAGTCCGCATTTAGTAAAAAGGAGAAATGAAAGGTGTAACACGTTTCAAACTGGTGCAAAGGTTAATAATTTGCAGCAAAAAAACATTTTGGGGTTAGGTGCACTTTAAAGGTTTCGTTCCTGGAGGCTTGCAAATGATATTTGATCATACCCAGTGGTATTAATGGAGTCATCATATGTCCCATAAGCTACACCATTGTCAATATCAAGCACACCAAACTCTATGTGATATTTTCTGCAAGAAAGAACAAAATTGAGCTGCATAATAACTTAATTGGCAGGTACGTTGTATGTGCTTGAATTTAAGGTAGTTGGAATGGATACATGTCTTTTTCAGAAATTATAGTCTCTCAGAGGTAAAGGGGCTGCTTAAAATAAAAATTATACATTCAAACTTTCAAAAAAAATTTTGTCAGAGGTGTCAATTTTCACACCTGAGATGTGAATTCACATAATTTTAAATTGCAGGCTCATGAAAACAAAGATAGACAAATTCTGACTTTCCTGTGATATTGATATACACAATACCTTCAGAAGGCTACCTTGGGCAAAATGTTTTTTAATACTAACAGAAAGATTTCTATAAAATCTAATATTTCGCAAAAAGTGAAATTAAAATCTTGAAACCAGCGTGAGTTATTTAGGAAATAAGGTTTTTTAATAAAAGTTAACAAAACTGTAAGGTGTCATTATCCTCACCGGGGAGGGGGGGATGGGGTACTCCTTGTATTTTTTAGCGAGGGTGTGCCACCTTGATTGCCAAATCGAGACCCTATTTCAAACCTATGCATCCCATTTTCCACACCCATTTTCAGACCTGACCTTTAAAATATACACCCATTTTCAGACATGGCTTTAGAAAGTCGTTACATTATTAACAACTAGTTATTATATTATCCGAGTTAAATAACGACAGAAATCACAGATGCTAGGTAAAATTTAGCTGGAATGATATATTTTATCTATTTCTCTTTCTCATCTGCAGTTACTCGTCCCACTTACTGAGAATAAAA
>OX393574.1:6691757-6721757 GCA_947652115.1 Blastomussa wellsi | reverse complement strand
GAAGGGCCATTTTTTCGCTTCGCGCTCGACGGACTAAGAAAAAAGGGACTGCTCGTATATATTTCTTATATTTTTGCCGTGACAGCTATTACGCAATATGATCCTGATTCACAACATGAGCTTGGGCCGCCTGTGGTCAGCGATGCAAGTATATGTAAGTTAATGTAAGTATTGTAACTAGCATGCTGTAAGTTTTTGTGCCGTGTGTGATGTAAAACATTCTTTATTCAATACAAATTTATTAACAAAAATCTAAAAGTTGATGACTGTGCAAGCGCTCTGCAAATTAATAAGTGACAAAAATAATAAAAATCTTGTTAACAAGACGTACCTCAATAGGGTTAACGATACCTTGACCTTCCTTCCCCAGGCCACTCCCCTCAGTCCAGCCCATAGCCTAAACAAACACAGGCACGAGAATTAAGTGGCATTAGTTTGCCTCTAACGCCATTTAAATTGATAGAGCAGTGGATGCAACGAAAAATTTCTTTACAAAATAGTCTTTGTGTTTAAGGGTATGCCTGCGTCACTGACTGAAATAATCGTCGTTTTCATCTAACATACTTTGTCATGACGAAGCTAAAATAATATTTAATTATGACTTATCAGCTTCGCTCAGAGACGAAATGTGCGTAGAACACCAAGATGAAGGTATAAAGTGAAGTATTCAAGGTAGAGCAAAGTTTAATTGCTGTTATTGTAGTTCTCAGCGGTTTTACATACAAACGAGGCTAACGGCTCATTGAGCATCGTGTTGTCAGCTGTGTTGACCCTTTCGCCTCGTTCGCATGCCGTCTCGTACAGTGAATTTTGACCGGGACCCTCTGACTATATTTTCTTAAACTAATGTCAATATGTGTTTGGCTTACTATATTTCGAAGTGAAGCCCATGTCCAAATGAGGACGTCAGTAGACGTCGACGATCGCCTCGTGGCGTCCACATATTTTTGACAATGTGATGACGAAATTAAATAACAGGACAAGCGCTTAAAAAATGGCGCCAATTGGCTAAATTTCTCATTATATTCCCTAAGTTGAAATAGCAAGAGGAATTTCTTCAGGAAGGTACCTTCAACATCTGATTTCCGATATTTTCTCCGCCAATCCGCTCGACTGGAGGCTGTTCATAAGTTCTTAAAAAAAAGTAAAAATCGAGTTATTTATTTATTCAGCTTTCACTGTATAACAACTTAAGAAGCAAGAACACAGTTTGCAGCTGTTGGCTTTCCCGTGAAACCGCAATCTCGAAACTGAAAGGGCTTTGTGTATGAGCAAGCACTCTATTTTTTCTTTCCTGAAACTCTACCATTCCAGCCCAATCAAAAAAGCTCTTTTTTCTCCAATTGAAAGACGAAGTTATAAATTAAAGACTTTCCACTTAAAAGTCAACAAAAAGCATTTCAATTTATCGAAAAAACTAATCCCGTGGCTCTCGTCTACATTGTAGACAATATTGTTGAATCGTCACGCAACATTCCGCACGCTTATATCAAGGTACAAAATGTTAAACAATATACTATTTTCTCTTACATGCTTCCTCCACCTCTTCGTCTTGATGGCAGCTTGACTTTCCGACTTTCTGGTTGACCATACATCTCTCTTCTCTCCTTCGCTCTGTCGCGGTACTTGTTCTGTTCGTAAAAAAATCAAACAAGTTGAATTTTCAAAGACAATTGCGTGACAAAAAACGTGACGTAACAGCAAGTGTGGTCCTTACAAGGTAAAAGTGTCATCTTTAAGCATTAATTGTTTTTGTTTCTGCAATTTGCTATATTTTGTTTATACCTTTCAGTATTTCTCAAGTGAATTGTTCTGAACACAATTTCAGCTTCACTTTTTAAATGTTTACTTTCCTTTACTTCACTTTTCTTTTCAAATTTTCCTTTCTTTTGATCATTTAATTCTTTATTTTACTCTACGACACTTTTGCTCCTTCAAAATAAATTCGTTGCTGCTGTGTTACAATCTTGGACAAAACTGAGAATTTTTTCTTAACCTCCCCGCCCCCACCTCCCTAGCCTGCCTCCCCAGTAGGGTATAGTGCAAAAATAGATAGCGCTCGGTTCACAATGCTGCCCGATTACTTTCTTCCTATTGGAACCTGTTCGCAAGCTACCTCCTCCCCCTTCTCAAAGTTATTTTCACAAAGATCATGCCTCGTTTTTAACTTTTTGAAACAACATTGAACGAGCCGGTCCGGGGGGGGGGGGGAGAGAGACAAGGGAAGGAGAAGGAAGGGGAGGGAACTAAGAAGAACAAAAACACAGACCTCTCTTTCTTGTCTTTCATAAGCTTCAAGTTGCTCATCAGTCATTCCCATCTTCTTATGAATCTCCAAGTTTTGCTGCGAAGTTAATTTAAATCTATTGCAGCTGTAACTCCTACAAAACGGTCAAACTAAAAGGGCACTTAAAGTGGAAATGTAGTATGCGTGAACGTGAATTTAGGAAATATCGTAGTAACATCTTTAACCATTTTAAACGTGAAAGACCATCGCAGTTACATACGGCAAAAAGGAAACCTAAAAAAGCAGATTTGAACGGTATTAGACCTCTATGATACGGTGCAAAGCTCTATCAAATAAGCTATTACCAAAAACCCAGAATCTCGTTTAAAGAAGGTTCTACAACTGCCGCATTTCGGGCCTGACATTTCTTAGACAGTTCCCCAAGGCCACACAGAAACATTCTACTCTGTAGATACATCACAAATAGCAAAGCCTTAAATCACAGGGACAAGTCTCATCGTGTGAACTAGCCATTGTGAAGGAAGAGGGGACAAAACGCAGGAACTTGTCCTACGAAATTCAAACCTGTTTGAATTCGTGAGACAAGTCGCACAAAAATGGTTAGTTCGCAAGACTTGCCCCGCGACTTGTTGGAGAGACTAGTCATGTGTATCAACCTTTAAATTTGCAAAGCATCGCACGTCTTTCGTCCCGACCTCAATACCTTGTGCAAATCAGAAAATTTCTGATGTCTTTCGAGAGCTTCTTTGTTTGGAAACTGTCGTTTACAGAGCAAGCAAGCCATGATGCTCAAGTCGGTAAACTTTTCGTTTATGTCTTCTTCCGGATCTGAATCGTCCTCTCCATATTCAGCAACTATACCAGTTATCACTGTTTCTGAAAAAAAAAAAAAACGCAAGCTGCAGTCAAACCTCTGGGAGGCGCGGTGGCCTGGTACTTAGCGCACTGGGCTCCGGATCGAGAGGCCCTGGTTCCCATAGAGCCTCTCTTTACCCAGGTTTATAAATGGGTTCTGATGAATTTAATACTTGGGGGTAATCCTGTGATCCCATCCAGGGGAGAGTAGAAATACCTTTAGTCGCTTCATGCAACGGAAACCGGGATAAGCTTTGGCTTGATAAGGAACTACCCTCGAACGCACTTATTGATTGAGTGGGAGAGCCGGACAGGAAAATACTTGGCCCGAGCGCAGGGAGGTTCGTGAATGCATCCGGGCTGAGAGCCAAATATTTTCCTACCCGAACCGACCTAACTCAGTCAATATAAAGTATTTTATGACATGACCACTGATTTTGTTTTATGATTTTCTTGCCCGGATTCAAACGCGGCAGTCCGTTTCGCGCGCATTTTGAAAAGCCAATGGTAGCCCGTAATGTTTGTGGAAGCCAGCTTAGTGCACGTGAACTTCAGAGTGCCTACAAAACATTCAAACTTCTCCCAGAACTACGGCTAAACCTCCGAGTTTTCTGCCTAGTTTCAAGGATATTTCAATCCAAAACCCTCGTACATCATTGAGGTTATTCAAACTTTACAACTAAAACGTTTCAAGACCTACGAAAAAGGATTTACAAGGCGGACAGTTGGAAATTTTGCTCCCTTAGCTTGACAACTCTTCGACTTCAAGTTGCTTTCTTTACCACTGAGGATTCTACTCGTCTGCTCTCGAAGATGAGTTCTTGACTGAATTGGTTAGTTCCTCGACGATTTTGAACTCTATATTACAGTTGCCGACGAGATGGCACTTAAAACCAGCTTTGTGAAAATTCGCAAACCAGTGGAACATTTTACCAGGTTAGTCGTAAACATACTCGCATTTTCGTTTAAAAGTTACACACAGATTTACATGACATTTAAATTATTTTCTCTTTTCATGTTTTACTTTCAGCGTGGCTTAGGTTTTATTTAGAAACCAGGATACGTTTTTTTTTTCGAGTATGTACTATTTCTGACAGAACTCATTGTTGTGTTTGTCCTTGAGTAAATTGTGGCACTTCTTCAACACGTGCCGATTTGGAAGATGTTTCTTTTTTAAATTTTAACGCTTGGAAAGCTCGCAAAATACCTTGGTCTCTAAATAGTTTGTCGGAGGTTTTCCACTTTCAAAGTGGCCTTTTAATGTCGCTCATTTTGAATTAACAGCTGTACAATACAACTTGCGGCAGTTGCAGAACCTTACTCTTTGCAAGTGGGGCCGGACGGCTTTTTCCGGACCAAAAAGGAGATTTCAAGAGCGAGTTCGTGCCTGACTATCAGATTTTAAAATACTGTTCGTTACTTACTTAGGATATCTGCAATCTCAGACAAAACTAGCCGATACAAGCGGCTTTTGTTTCTACAATGTAAGAATATTCACAACATTGAAATGGGGCCTTGGCATCCTAAATTACAGGAAAATTTAGTTACGTATCTGAACACTTCTGTCAAAGATTGTAGATCACAGAGAGAAATTAGTCGTCTGCTAAGTCAAACGTTCGGTAAACCAAGATCTGATTCTGGGATACTTAATCAACATATAACCAACAAACAAGTTTTACCTGTTTTCTTGGTTTCTTTGGTCATGCTTAAAGCCGCGAGAGGGCTGGATACTGCTACATCATCCATGACTTCCGCTTGCATTCCAGCCGCTATACTCTTGGCTATATTCAGTGACGATGAAGGTTTAGGGGGGAGTCCAAATGGCTAAAATTGAGTGAATAATAACAATGGGAGTTTAAACTTAAACAGCAAAATAGTACAACAGTACACCGTGAAAGTACTGCTCAATAGCTTTCGTTTGAATGGTCACACACTAGGGTTTCATTCACAGACTTAAAAGTTAGAACCACCTTGTACAGCATAATAAACAGCACCAAATGGAAATACTACTCAATAGCTTTCCTTTGAATGGTCACACACTAGGGTTTCATTCACAGACTAAAAAGTTAGAACCACCTTATACAGCAAAATAAACAGTACCACACGAAAGCACTGCTCAATAGCTTTCATTTGAATGGTCAAACTGACACACTAGGGTTACATCCATGGACTTAAAAGTTAGAACCACCTTATACGTAGTAGATAAAATATGAGCGGGAGATCTGTATGGGCATTTACAATTGCGAGCCGATAGGCGAGCAATTGTAAAGCCCATACAGATCGGACGCGAATGTTTTATCGTACTTGTGAAATGAAAACAATAAATTGAATGCAAAGTATTGTTATTCGATTCCATTGTGCTTTGCATTTTAATCAGTAAAGATCTGTATCAAAAGTTAATAAATACTAATCAGCTGAGCAGGAGTTTGTATCAAAAGTTAATTCTACTCTTGATTTGTATTGGGGTTTACAGAGCATTCATGTGACCTAAATAGTACCTTTGCATTGGATCTACTCCTTATGAATTATTAATGAATTTTACAAAGCATGATAAACATTACCACACGAAAGCACTGCTCAATAGCTTTCATTTGAATGCTCAAACTGGCACACCGGGGTTACATTCACAGACTTAAAAGTCAGAACCACCTTATACATCATAATAAACAGTACCACACGAAAGTACTGCTCAATAGCTTTCAACTGAATGGTCACACAATAGGGCTACATCCACAAACTCAAAAGTCAGAACCACCTTGCACAGTATAATAAACAGTACAACCACATAGTTACCAATGTTTGATGAAATTCATTCCCCTTAATTGGTCTGGCAATAAAAAAGGGGAACATGTTCATTTTATATCTTACCACTTTAAACACGTCAGAATCTGATTTTGTTTCCTCTGCTTTTAACACAACCGAAGTAGTTCCTTTCTTGGTATCATCCAGTGTCTTGGCAGCATTCACAGATTTTGCCCATCTTTCCATGTCCTTTGCAATCTGACATCAAATATCATTAAAATTTTTATTTTCTAAAATGAAATGGGCATGCAATTCTATTCTGCAGTATACCGTTAAAAGATGGGGGGGGGGGGGGGGGGTCGCATGAGCCCTAGACGTGCTACTGTTGGTGGATTTTCGCTGGCAACCTGTCTCAGATTTGTGAAACACTTGACAGCCAAAGTTGTCAACTTGATAAGTTTGGAAAAACCCTCTAAGTTGATAATCAACTACATGCTTCCTAGCCATTGCAGCACAACAGCTTATTTAGATACTTTTTATCAAATAACTCAGCCCTTTTATGTTGCCTTCTTGTGAGGCTGGAATTCTACTGGTCCTCTAGTGTTGCAGTTGCTGTTGTTTTTGGGCTAAGGACATTGCTCCTGTTGTTTGTTTTATTGTTCTCTCAAAGGGGAGAGAGCCATTTATGTGATATCTTGTGAGAGCTGCTTTTCGACCAAGGTAGAACATCTACCTTGTAATCTATTTCATCTGTCTCAAGATGGATAAAGCCAGAAAATCTATCTGCTTGAATTTGCTATCAACCTGTTTTTGACTAGTAGGGTCTCTTATCACCTTCAGCAAGTTATTGAATCTGGCACAAAAATGACTACACACCTTTTTAGCTTGCAGAGACTTAGCCTTCTTCTGTTTTTCTACAAAAACAACCGTGATCAGCACGTGAATTCTCTTTACTGTTTTTTATACATTCCTTTAGCTTATCTTGGGAGAATTGGTTTTTCTTTTTGCCAAAGGTGATCAGGTGCTGTGTGAAAAACCCTTTCTCAGTTGAATTTGTTAGTAATGAAAGGTGTGCAATGCGTACATGTGTCTAGTGTTGGGTAATTGAGCAATGTGCATTGCTGTATTACAGGGTATTAATGGTAATTAGTGGAACAGTAGTGTAATAAGCCTCATGTGTCTGTAAATCTACTGGTCCTCTAGTGTAGCAGTTTCTATTGTTCTAGGCGCTGGGGACATTGCTCCTGTTGTTTATTCACTTGTTTTCTCGAAGGGTAACAAGCTATTAATGTGAAACCTTGCGAGCGCTGTCACCCAACCATAGTGGAGTGGCGACTTGGCTAAAAGAAAATAAATGAATATGTAACTTGTGAATGAGTGTTTGAACATTTGGTAACATGGCAAGTATACTGTACCTTTTGCTGTTGTTGTTTCACTGCCTGCAGTGTTTTCTGTTGTTGCTGAAGCTGTTAATGTAGATACTGCCACACTCCTTAAAACAATGTAGAGTTTCTTTAAGACACAAGGAAATTGGATGACGAAAAGAACTTCTGACAGATTGCAAAACTGCCAGATTGGATTTTGGTATGATTTCATTATGGATGGCGAGAGGAAACGCATCATAGATGCTGTTTGAGTCATTGTTTGTGTAGTGATGGTTGACTCGAAAATTGTGAGAATTTGTCAGATTTTAACAAAATTATGTGGAAAGTTTCTGATATATGTTAGAGGCAATCTCTAGGATTTTTAGGTCTGGGGTAAGAGTCTACTAATGAGAGATGAGGGACTATTGGAGCCAGGGCAGACAAGACCCCTGATTTCATATTCCATGAGTGAGGAAGAAGATCATTCTATAAGCTTGCTTATACAAAGGTTACATCTTAATTGTCATAATATTATAAATTATTTACTTTTCATGTCATTGTATTGTTGGTATGTAGATTTATTGGTTATGAAAATGTTATGGATTGAATATCATAGGGGGCTTTTCAATTCCCATTTGATGGCATCTCCTTTTTTGATCACCAACCACTTAATCTCTAATTAATCGGGTTTCTAAGTAAATTTTGTGATTTAGCATAGTAGTTTTATTAAGCTATGGAAGGAATGTTTATGTCAAACAAATAAACAAGATGCCCCTTCCTGCCACAGCCAGAGGGTTGTGAAATTCCCTGACTTTTCCCTGAAATTAGTCCTGGAAATGGCCTCCAACCTCCCCTCACAGCCAACCTCTCCACCCATTTATTATACCAAAACATCGCTGAATTGGCAAGAAATATATCAATACTCTTAAAATTTCCCTTTTCCCTGACTTCTCTCAAGGACTTAAACTTTCCCTGACTCGAAATGAAATTCCCTGACTTTTCCCTGACCTTGAAGAATTATTTTTTTCCCTGACAATTTCCTGACCTGTGGCAACCGTGTCTAATAATGTCAGGTTCTCATGTTTGAGTCACGTCCTAGGCATATATTTCAGTTTACTTAGAAAATTATTTTGTCTTGTTTTGCTGTAGAGTGATTCTAAAGTCCGTCTGATTTACATACCCATCCGATGCTACTGGGACATACTGCTGTGTCTCAGCATTCCAGTAAAGGTACTGACCAGTCGCACTGTTGTAGTAATACTGTGAGAAAAAAACAATTCAAAATGAGATTAAATGAAGCACTGATCAGAGATTTATTCCAAATCAGAAAGAAAAGCTTTAACCTGGAAACAACAATTGACTGAAACGTGTTTCACATTACTTCCATGTGTAAACAAAACAGATCAACAGGAATGTAGTGAATTATACATTAAAGCAGGCTCAACATGTAGCTTGTGCTCTTCTTTGTTTTACTAGAATGAGCAAGTAACTTTTGTCGCATAACTATTAAAAACATCCTAGATGGATGTAAGATGACCACTTTAGGCAGGACTAGGAAACAATGGAAAAGTGGTATTACATTAATATACAAACTTATCTTTCTGATAAGGGTTTTCTTCCCAATTCTTGCAATCAGAGACAAATTAAATAAAAGTCTACCCAAAAGGAAGTGTTGTCCAAACTAAAGATGTTGAACGTCAGAGCAAGTGAAGGCTTGCACAACACTGATCATGATGGTATGTACACATTAAAGAAACACTTATAATTATAATGCTATATTGCAAATAACAAGTGTGAGCTTGTTTTTCCTTTTGTTAGCTATTCTTCAAATTCTTATTTATAAATATATAGATCCCTTTAAAAACATTCAGGACAAACACAAACCTTCTCATTTCAGCACACTAACACCTAATGGCAGAAGATGAATTTTTGTTGTTTGTGGGAAAAATAAATGTCATGCTTTATCTCCCTATTATAATCTCCAATGTGTGAGGGCCAGGCCAAATCAGGCATACCCAAGTGCGTACAGAAAATACAGTCTTCCCTTACAGCCCTGAACAAGCGAATCTCTATGCTCAACAAAGCTAACAGATTTTCAAGACTATCCAACAGCCCTTTTCTGATCAACTAGCTACACACTCAAAATCATTTTCACTCAGCTAATTTGAGTGATTTAACTCCACGCAGCATGTAAAAACAGCCAATCTGCATAATTACTGTAATATAAACAATAGATCAACCCTGTTACTGACTGCAGGATACTATAAAAGCGGAGTTGAATCTCTCATCAGCACTTGTTACTAGCTCACCTCAGAGCTCTTTAGAAACAAGCTTTAGCAACTGACGAAGGATCCCTCCTTAGGAATCCAAAACCGGTCTTGCAATCATGAGCTTAAAAAACTAACCGATTGTAGCATTAAGGAAGGAAAAATCACTTAAGGATATCCTTGTCCATTCAAAATTCCTCCCACCAAAACAACAATCATAAAAAAGCAAGAAGCCTTGTTTTATACAGTAATATGCACAATAAGGAACGTTTTAATGACCGCTACATCACACGCCAACAGTCCGGAACTGTTCTAACCAAAGCGGTAATCATAAAATTGTTCCTCCCATCAAGTTGATCTTTCAAATGCGAGCGTAGAAGCTGAGGACTTGAAAACTTTATTATAACCTTGCCAAATCTAGCATACCCAAGTGCGTACAGAAAATACAGTCTTCCCTTACAGCCCTGAACAAGCTTAGTTATAAGATATTTACAAAGAGAAAGCTTTATACACGAGCCTCTGGCTTGGGAGAATTGGGCAACAACTCCCTGATCTTCGAAGTAAAATATTTGCCTTTGCCTTTTGCCTTTTTTTGCAACTTAGTGGGTACAATATCTAGAAAATATTGGACTGGCAATAAACACTGACTAGTTAACTTTTGTTATTAGCCCTATTAACTGTCCAAGTCATACAATTATAAAAGACACCCAATACCTGAGTATTTGCATCGTAATATAACCCAGTCGTTGAGTCGTAGTAATAGCCCGTTGCAGGATCATAAACATAGTTTGCAAAGGACTGTGGAGCGGTGAAGGCCTGTGGCTGTTGCACTTTAGTTGAAATTGGTTGTGCTTGTGATGGCTGTTGTTGTGCAGTGGTAACTAAAAATTGAAAAAGTATTCACCGATCAGCAATTGGAACAATACCACAAGCATCATATCTTAAATTCAAAAGTCAAAAGGCACATTAATTTACGCTATCTTGCATAATAATACATTGCAATGTCCCAGGACCCCAATGTGGCAGGTCACCCCTGAACCTGAAACACTTAATCTAGTGTCAAAAGCAGTGTTGTCCCCTAGTTTTCAACACAGCAGGTAAAATAAGTTTTCAAACAGGTAAAGAAATTTCAGTGAATCAAGGCTGTTGTTTAAAGGGATATATTTCCTGCTGCTTACATGAAGTACCAGTGTCTCATTTTCTTTCAAAAGTCAGCATTTACAATGGTTTGACTGAAGAGTTATATTCTCAAAAATTCGTTTAACATGAAGTCTTGATTTTTGAAAACTTACATGACAAAAGCTGCCTTTGCCGTCATTATGTGTGAGCTATGTTCAATTAAACAAACCACAGCTACTCTTTTCCTTTCAATTTTTTTTATTTTCAATGGACAGCGGCGATAAAATGAAAGGACAGTACATTGGTGGAACAAGTGGCATTACCCTTTTATTTACTTGTTGAGTTTTCCAGATATCTCATCATTTTCAAGTGGTAAACAGTTGTGCTACATGCAGTAAATTTTACCGGTTACCAACTGATTAAGTAGAACACTGAAAAGCGATGACCATCAGGGCAGGTCACAATGTATTCCAAAACAGAAACTCCATGCTTGCAATCAAACAAATATCAATGACACTTTTAAAACAAACAAACTACCTTGGGTTTGTTCCATTGTACCTCCTGAACCTAATGTGATATAAAGTAAATAAAAAAAAATAATAAGCTCTCTTTAGAATACTAAATACGTAAGATACCAAGACAGAGTACAGCTGTTAGTTGTCAAAAACTTTTGATGCCATCACAGCTTGCCTTGTGGTATGTTTTTTACAACCAGCAGGTGTGCACGATTTTTTCTTTCAAGTGATGCAGGTTTTTTTTTCTCTGGTTCTTTTGCAATTCAAGAATTATTTCTTAAAATTTTGTTTTACATGATTTTTTTGTTGTTGGTTCAGGACTCCTCCCCCCCCCCTTCACATTTTTAATGGTGCATCCCTAAGTGAATGTGGATGACAATCTCAAATAATTTTTTGTCGCATGAGGTTGTGTGGTTATGTGACAAGAAGTCTCAGTAAAGGGCTCATGTTAAATTACATGACTTAATTTGAAAATTAAACAGAGACAGTGTTTCATCACGATTTCAAACACAGAGAAGAGAGTTGAAAATACGATGCGCAGCGGAGTATTTTTGATGAACGTTGAGTTGTTTGAAATTGTGATGAAACACTGTCTCTAGTGTTTGATATATCTTCTAAAACAAAACGAAACTAAGGAGAAAACAAAGAAATAAAATCTTAAAAATCTATGCTAATTAAGATCACGTTTTCAAACCTCCTTCATGGTGCTGATTTCCTATTTTTTAATGTGATGAATTATTAATGAGTTTCAGAAGCAAAATTCACAAATGTTGAATCAATTGAAATTGGTTTGTTCCTTGATACGGAGGTCCACCATAAACTCAACACTAATGGAGTACCAGAAATATGCTGCATACTGATTCCATGTTTGTTTACAAGACAGGGTTCGTACAGGTCATGGAAAACCTGGAAAGTTATGGAATTCGAGAATTTCATTTTCCAGGCCTGGAAAGTCATGGAATTTGAGTGTGGGTCATGGAAAGTCATAGAAAATTATGTTATTTAAAAAGGCCAAAATCAATTAGATTTTTTCGTGAAGAAAATAGTAAAAATGTACCCAAAACGAAAGATGATTTCCTAGACAATACTCAAATTAAGGTCATGGAAAACTTGGATAAGTCATGGAAAAGGTCATGGAAAGTCATGGAATTTGAAATGCTCAAAAGAGTATGAACCCTGCAAGATTAATATTTGAAACAATGTTTCATGGAAAAAATGGGACAAGAGAAAAAAAGTCCTGATAATCAATAAGTCTGGGTTTAAAGCGTGTTGTTAAACTTCTCCATTAATGAAATAAAATTACTTTATTGTGTCATTTCACATACCCTTACCTGTAGTTGACTGGGCAGTGAGCTGCTGTTGATACTGGTGGAAGAAAAAAAACAAAGAAAATATTGTGTAGTAACCAGACTGACACAGATGATGTTTGTGCGAAGCTCAGCATTCACTGCTTGGCTCATGTGTTTATCTCCTCACCCCCTGCCCCCATCTGCTGTCAATTCTTATTTTTAAATTGTTTTCAGGGCTGCCATTCGCAAGCATCACATTGTTACACGTATAAAGGCTACTATTGTGTATTCACTCCATTATTACTATTATTGTTAAAAGAACACAATCATTCCTGCATCTTAAAACACTGTTAGTAGAACTATTTAGTTCTTGTTGCAATAAATGGTCTTCAAGATAAGTGTTAGGTAAAGGTACACCTTCTTTAATGTCGGTAGTTCCTTTGCCCTCAACAGGGTATTCTCCCAGGAAGCTGACAGTCCCCTCACCCAGTCCTTGGGCAGGACTGAGTGGAACACATTCCTTGCTTTTTTTTCACCTCCCATTTAAAGAGGCATTGTCATTCTATTGTAGCATCACTTTAAAAAGCTAAAAACTGTCTATGCATCAATGGAAACCCAACAATAATGGTCTAGACTATAGTACTGCACTGAAACTGAAATCCATTTTCTTTTCCAAGTTTTCAAGCTATACATTGAAGAAATCACCAAAACATATTATGGTTCACCCTTGATGCTAAAAGTGCATTCAGATTCTTCTTGACAATTCTGCGGGAGCATTTTGTACATGATGATAACAGGCAAAGCCACTGATTTTGACAAAATTGATCCAAAACAGCAAAATCCCCACGACAGTGTCCCTTTCATTATAGACAATGTCAGGCCCTTTACCTGTTGTGGATAAGCTGCAATTGTTGCATCAAAGGTCTGCTGTTGTGTAGCATAACTCTCTGCCGTCACAGTTCCCATTGAGCTGGCCGCCTGTGCTTGAGCCACGGCAGTAGCAGCAGCAGTACTGGCAGCAGGACCTTGAGGCTGTGACGTGGTGGCTGTCTGGGACCACTGTGCTTGCTCAATGGCTGCTGTTGCTGCTGATCCACTGTTAATTTAATACAAGACATGTTAATCTTCTGAAAACTCAGTTACAGTCATGCCAACTCTCCTGGATTATCCGGGAGTCTCCTGGTTACAGTACGAATCTCCCGGTCTCCCGTACAGGTAACCAAATCTCACGAATAAAAGTGGCTTTGGACCTTTGCTGTACTAAAAACACAAATTTATCCACAAAAGTTCCAAACTCCAAGCGACTTAGGTTTGTTCAAACTTGTCTCACTGCTCCAGGCTGCATCTGTGCTTCTTTTACCGTCTTTACCAGACGTTTACGCAAACATAAAACCCTTTTATTCTTGTTCTCT
This sequence comes from Blastomussa wellsi, assembly GCA_947652115.1. Taxonomy (NCBI): domain Eukaryota; kingdom Metazoa; phylum Cnidaria; class Anthozoa; order Scleractinia; family Plerogyridae; genus Blastomussa; species Blastomussa wellsi. The sequence goes on along the minus strand of OX393574.1, from coordinate 6,707,946 downwards.
TTCTGGGGGGATCTTTTGCCCCACCTTACCCTCCACAAAAGCACCTCGCAACCTCCCCCACTAGAAAAACTAGGGAGGGTGGCACAAATTAAAAAAATCTCCTCTCTACACTATCCAGGATTCGAACTTAACTTTTTAGTTCACTAGCGAAGTCTTGCTAGTACAAATTTTCCCTACTAGCAAATTGGCTAGCCAACTAGAAAGTTTTTATGTAAAAAATAATAAAAAGTCTTATGGACACTTTTGAAGCTTAATAGGTAAACAAAAATGTTTGCTCGCACTTTCTTTCGAATTTCTTGACATGAAGCTCAATTCGAACAGCTTTCTTGAAATATTTTGGAGACAGGGATGATTCTTACCGTCTCACATATGTTCGCCAGTGGATATTATTTCAGTCGCAAATACCAGAAAAACACTTGCATTTTGTGAGCGTTAATTTCAAGCCCTGCTACCCCTTGGATAGTAATTTACATAGTAATTGGATAGTAATTTACATGGTTTCCATCCTTTGAACAACTGGGACCAAATGTTTCTAAAACACTAGAAGACTCTAGACTCTGGTTAGGGCCGTGTTGTTTTGAGCAGGACACAAAAGTGTTCAAGGCTGCCATAACCTGTAACCCTGTGAAGGCAACATCAGTACCATAATAATATATTATTTAGGTCAAAGCAGGCTTCATCTTAACTCACCTGGCTTGTTTTGGTGGATTGTCATGCTTGGCATAAGATGACGTAACAATTCTGCCCTCAATGGTAAAAGGGGGGTGCATATTGGTGATTATTTCTAACAACTGACTTGCTTCCTGTAGAACAAAGCAAATGCAGTCTGATGTTAAAGAAGTTCTGTCACGGATGACATAAATAATATTGTTATGAAAAGTTTAACCTAAATTTTTCAAATTTGTTAATTACAATCCTTTACAATCTTCTTCATTCAAAGCCATCCTTGTTCCTTCTTAGTTTGTCATTATCCCTTTGGTGTCTTTCTTTCTTGGTAAACAATTATTTCAAGGTTTTGTGAGATTTGAAGGCAATTTTAAACATTACCAATTTGAACCTTGACCTCAAACATGATGACTGAGCCCATTTAATAATTTTTAATTAATCAAAAGTGTAGTTAGAACAAGGCCCTAAGTGACTCCTGATCTAATATGAATTTCTCCCTTGATTTGCAATCATACATAGGACAAATTGAAAGGATAATCTAGCAATTCATCAGAGGTCACCCTTCAATGGCTGTGGTCAATCACCTAGTGACAGAATCTAAACAAACAAACTGTATGGGGCAAGAGTCATCATGACATAACCTGTTGTTACATGTATGAGTTCTGGCATTCTTCCAAATAAACCCGCTATGCAAGGGGTCATAGATTAAATGGCCCTTCAAAGTTTTGCAGTGCTTGCAAAACTAGGCTTCTGCTCAAAACACTTGCAAAGTTTTATTGGGTGCTCATTTAAAGGTGCTTGTATGCTCGGTTTAGCAAGGTGCTGGTTGTTGCATGCAACAAGGCTAACTTTTGTCAACACCTGTGCTCGCACATAAAGCTATATGCTCACATGCTTGCAAATGCCATTCAATACCCCTGATGTAAGTATATCTAGCAACAAAGGGCATTTAATGATGTTTGAAATGATCATCATCAGCATTAGTTCCATTTACATAGTTGGGAAATGAACTATAATAATCGTGCCCCAGCATAATTATTTACACCATTCCACTACATAAAATTTCTTTGGCTTGCCTATCCAATCAAATTATAAAAAAACAAAGTTTTAGGCATAGCGGAGCCCTGTTATGAAATAATCTGCCTCAATAATTGAGAAATGCATGCCCCTGACATATCAAAATTCTTAATGACAATCATGCAAAATAGTACTTAATAACAGGGTGTGACAAAAAGGCTATCTGATAGACCAGGGCTAAAGAAATGATTGGCCTGCCTGGCGCATTCTTATTGCAAGTTGCTCCACACGCATGCCAATGATAAAGTGGACATAAGTGAAACAATGTTGGATGTTGTGTTGTTGTTTTTCTGATGACAATCTTCAGACATTTGTGTTTATCATATTGTTTGTGAGAGAAAGTGAAATACAAAATAATCTTTTCTTAAGATACAATAAAATGATAGTATTTTTCACCTGCCTTCTTAGAGATTTGGGCTACTTCAGGGTTCCAGTGAAGTTTTAGAGGCAAGCTTCCAACAAGGAACTCCAACAGGTCAAACGCCCATTGTTCCCACCAAATCATTATAAGTTTTCAATTTATTTGTTGGGTCAGGAAGCTGACCTCTTCAGGTTTTTTACCCGAGACCCCTCCCTTATATGGTATGTACACTGTACTTCACAAAGATGAAATTACAACTTGCCCGAGAACAATCCAAGCTTTTGAATTTCATCTCACCCTGTTAATGAGCGTTTAATTTTTTGTTTATTTTACTGGGATGTATAATTAATAACCAGGTTTTATGCATGCATGCAAACAAGCAAGCAAACAACAAAATTGTTTACCTCAACTGAACCAAGCTCCACAAAACAAAATCCTCTGGATGTGTTGGTCAGTTTATCTCTTATAAGACGAACATCATAAACTGGAAGGGCCGTTATTTCAACAAGAGCCTTTCGTATCTAAAATACAAACAACTTACAGCATTACCACACCATGTCAACCATCCCCAATTACAACTGCCAGTTCATTACACAGAAACTAAATTTAATTCTCCTCGTCTGCTATATGCAAAGAACTACCTAGTCTTTACTGCGTACACATGTACTTATATTGCACATCAAGATTACCGGTACAAGAACAAAATGGGAATTCAAAATTTTCAGGAAAAGAAAGGAGGCAACTCGATAGTCAAACTTGACAGATCTATAAAAAGATAACCAATAGAAATAAAAGAAAATGCTGACAGGTTTTAGGAGATGGAAGCTTTGTGGTTAACACTGCACAGTTATTTTGCATGAACAATCGCATTTGACACCCAATTAATTCGCGGGAACGTCAGTCGGTCATTTTGGAGTTGACAGCCTCTGTCGCCTTTGGAAAGCAAAAGCCAAAACAAAACATAATTTTATCAAATTCTACATTTTATAGCGGAGCTCAGAGCATGCGAAGAGCGCCAGCAGAACACAATGGGTAAGAAAAATCCACCAAACCCAGAAAATTTGGTTTGTCACGTGACCGTACGACCAAGCAAGAGTGGGGGAGGGGAGGGAAAGTCAGAGGGCAGCCCAAATGGGGGAGTTGACGGGAAATATGCATGATAAGTGTACTTTTGTTATATTTGTTATTAAGTAATGATTATTGTTAGGGGTTTCAAACAAGCTGGCGACTGCTGGAGGTCTCACTTCTACTTGATTACATGCTGTGGGTTACAATGGTCTTAGAAAGCAGCTCACAATTTACAATAACATTTTACCAGCATTCACTGTAAGATACAATGTATCAAAACATTCTGAAACCTCGGTATTGTCACACATAAATAAATAAAAAAATAACAGGCTTGACAACCATGTTGTGAAGAAAAAGATTACAAGAGTTCGACCAGCCGTTTCTTACCGCTTCATCATGTGTGATGGTATCCAGGCCCTTCAGAATCAAAACTACAATTTAAAAAATGCTAATTCTATAAGTTATAAGATCTGGAAAAACAATCTGTCAGTTTACCATGCAAGACCTACATAGATCAAAATTTTCAGGTCTAATGTCATCTTGGTGTTTCTGTACAGATATGAAACTGCAATATGACCGAAATAGCCGAGAAAAAAATGGAAGCATAGAACACGTTGGCAAAACATAACTCGTAGCACTGCAAATTCACTTCAACTTAATTATTTTTTACTGTGGAAACCCATTTATTTTCCCAAAATTACCAATAACACAATCCAGAGTTGGTTCCTATTGCATCCCCAATACGTGGAACTTTCCAATTCCTTGAAACAGTTTTTGCTTCCCCGTGGAGGTTTGAGACATCTAAACTTCCTGCCATTTGCCCACAGACATGTTTTGTCAAAAATATTTGCCAAACCCTGAAAAGGTTGTTGTGCAAGGCTCAATACTTTGACAGCTTCATAATAAAAGATTACCTTTGCATGGGTTACTTGAAACCTCCTTATCCTCTCCTGCATCTAGATTACCACCGCGATTCAAATAAAATAAAAGTTAAACCACACAACACATCATAAATTATGTTGAAAGTGAGAGACGATCATCACAGTGAATTTCCAATTTAAGCAATTGGAAAGAAGCCTGAAAAAAAATTCAGGGCTTCAATGGGATTCAAACCCGTGACCGAAATACCGGTGCGATGCTCTACAAACTGAGCTATGAAGCCACCTGTTGGGAGCAAGGTCAACTTTTTGGTAGAGCATCGCACTGGTATTGTGGAGGTCACGGACTCGAATCCCGTTAAAGCCCTGAATTTTTTTCAGGCCTCTTTATTTCAATTGCTTAAATTGGAAATTCACTGCGATGATCATCTCTCACTTTCATCTACATCTGCAGTTAACATATGAATTATTTCGTATACTTTACCAGGGGGTTCATTAAGGGATTGGCACCGAACAAATTGGGAGTCCCTGGGACGACCCTGCCACCACCCCCACCTGGGATTTTTTCCCTTTTATAAACCTGCTATGAGACAAAAATGCAAAACCCTACAGTTTCAATATTACTACTGGTATATAAAAGCTATTTTATTCTCCGAAGCATAGCCTAAAACGCACTTGAGAATCAGAGCTTTCTTTTAATTTGACCAACTCATGTATCAAGTGAACATGACAGACTGGGAAACACAAGGTCTGTGCAGAAAAACTAAAGGTAATTAGATGTACAGTATGTTAGCCTATTTCTGGACACTTTTTGCATAAACCATAATATCTTACCTCGAAACAACGCAAACAAGCTAAAATTCAGCCACAAGTTAGCTTCCATTTCTTTCTTTTTTTTTTAGCTTCCATTTCTGGTAAGTAGGTCGTAAAGTTTCATTGCCTGAAGCTCTTTCGATTCTTTGTAATTTTGGAAAGAGTTTGTCGAGTTGGTTGCCCTATTTCCAGACGATCGTTACAAGATACTGTAAATACTCCGCTTTTCTTGGGAACACTCTTCTTCTTCGTGGCGAAATAAATCTTATAAAAGTTGAATAAAGAAACATTCATTTAAAAGATTACTTTTGTCCAAAACTGAAAGCTTTTTCTTTCAATTATTTAGCAAAGAAGTCATCAATGTTTTGAAACCACTCAAGCCGACATATTTGATTTGCATCACGGCAAGACGAGGAAGACTGGTGACTGATTTATTAGATACAAAACTGGACTTGGAAAACAACACGCAAGTATTTTTTTTTTTTCAAATAATTATTTCAGGTGAGTTGAAATTTTCGAAAGGGAGTGATAAAAATGCTTGTCTTTCAAGAACTCTTCGATAAGATTGCATTTAAAACAGAAACTAGTTTTCTATTTATAGGTGTCCGGAAATAGGAACATCTCACCAAAAATGCAAATAAACTCTTTTGCGGTCAAGTTCAAAGATAAGAAACTGAAAACAAAAATTCTTATATGCTGGCAAACCTAGTCCTTTAAGCTTTACCTATGTCCAACAAAAAGTTTAATCTGTATCGCATTTTGCGTGAACAGACCGCTTAACTGTAAATAGGTAATTCGACGCGCACTAAAAATCGCATTTAAGAAGAAACAAATTTTACCTACCTCGACTGAAAACTTTAATGTTCTAGCCTAAACGGAGTGTGGCTTCGCCACGAAAGTGTCAAATGAAAGCTGACTAGTCGATAAGTCTTTGGAACATATTGATCGGATTTGTTTTATTGATTCAACGAAATACGGAATCGTTAAGTTAAAGTGTCTGGAAATAGGGGTGTCCGAGAAATAGGGTAACATACTGTACTCTAATTAACAATTAGATTATGAGCTCGAGATTTCTATGGAGTGGTAGTTGATGAGGCCGAAGGCCGAATCAACTATCACCCCATAGAAAACAAGAGCGAATAATCTAATTGTTTTAGTAAAAATCATAATAAACGAATCATGTGTCGGTGAAAAAGGTTTAAATCTTCCTGCGAAACTTCACTAAAGCGCGAAGACATCGCCATTTTGAAGACGACCTTTAACCACTGCACTCTAATGGCTGATAGTGTGCAGTAGCTCAGCCAATCAGATTGTGGCATTTGCATTAGTACAGTCATGTATGCTAGTAGATTTTTATTGCTATTATAAAATTTGAAAAATGTTTGAAAAAGGTTGAGGCAACTTTCCTCAGCTCAAAAAATAAAAGTGAATAAAGTAAAGAACATAAATATCCATGGTTATATATACATGTAATTAAACCCAACATAATTACCTATAATTGAATTTTTAATTAAGACGAGGAATAATTATTTGTAATCAAAACATGAAATTAATTTATAATTATAAGAAGGTATTCAAGGTAAGAATGCCTCACTAACCAGCTGTTTCTTTTGATGCTCCACATTTGAAGCAAGAAAGACGCCTCTTGGATGAAAAGTTTTGGCCTCCACACTGTATGTAAACAAATAATATTGACTTTAACCAAATTGCTATGGCTGGCCCTGCAAATTGATGTTATTGTACAAAGTGTGTAGCATTCGGTTTTGTTCAGGAGTAAAATGCTCGTCCTAGCAAGGCAAATAACAGCCATCTTCCTTTGAGTGAAACCATTTGGCTGTGAGAAACTAAATAAAAGAGATTTTTAACTCCTTGGCCAATGTTTCGGACATGCTACTTTGTCGGTAAAGTTAGGTCGTTCTATTCGTTCTGCTTGTTATGTCCATGTCATGAATTAGTCAACTAATTATGGATCAAAACCGACCAAACACGACCAAGGATATCAACTACTTGAGTCTTACAGCCAATAACATCACAGCAAAACTGACCAATCATTCGACTGACAAACAACTCTTCACATGACTCTGATGATGACTTCCGCTCAGGTTGTCGAAACGCCAGTCACTGTCACCAACAACAGTCCTTCTCAGGACTACCCTCACCCCGGACGATCAATCTACACAATAAACCATTTGCTGTATGTGACTTTGTATGTCACTTTGCTGAACTCAACATTTGGCAGAACGCCGTGACATACTCTTCCCAGACCTTTTCGGTCACGGTAGCTGTAGTAGCACCAACAGTAGTGATTTGCTGAAACTCCAAAATGAGCATTATAATGCAATTGAACAAGTACAGTAAAAGTTGCTTTTATTCAACAATAGACAGTGAGCCCATAACGCTATAAAGTTACTTCAGGGAGAAATATAGATCATATTTTTTAAAGAAAAATCCAAGTTTACCAAAAAGTGATGTAGTAAAAATTAATGGTTACAGGGGTATGTTAGTTTTTACATGTCAAGCAATTCTGATCTCACCTTACTACAAATCCAGTCTTTCTCTGTCACATTTGAAGTACTTTTAGGCCTGCTGTAATCTGCACACACTCTATTTCCACGCACATTATAACGACCCTAAACAGGTTAAAAAAGTACAGAACAAAGTTATCCAAGTATACTATGGAAAAATGTGGAATAGCTAAGTATACCCAGGAGCCCATAACAGACAAGCAGTTAACTCTAGACTACCATAATATGAAATGTGGCATAAGCTTTGTAAAGTCTGTGTATAAGTCCTGGTACATAGGGGTGGGGGGGGGGGGTGCTTATCCTGGCTTCCTAAGCATGAAGTAACTAAGAGTATTTCTACTCCTGCTGGATGGAATGCTAGTACAGTTTATAAAATAACCGATACTACACATGCTCTTGTTGGTTGATAGGTGTGTTTAGACGAGAATATATAAACATGGTGGTAATGTTTCAGTTTCGTGTATATTTTTTAAGAAATATTTTATAAAAGTAATAGAGGACTTTTGCCGTGTTTATATTGCCTCATCTAAACACTGGGGTTTGGGAGAATTCTTGAAAGTTATACAACCATAACTGTCTTCAATTCTCCTAAATCCCCTCATGTTGAGATGAGGCTAGGTAAACAAGGAAAATGCCCTCTATTGCTTAAAATTAATATTGCAGGCCTATCCAGAATATTAAATTTGCTGATACCCATTTATAAACCTGGGTGGAGACAGGCACTGTGAGAGTAAAGTGTGTTACCCAAGGACAACACATGGAGCCCCAGACAGGGCTTGAACAAGAATCAAGCACACCAACCTCTTGGCCACTGCTCTGGTTGAGTAGCCTTACCCAAGAACACAATACAAACACCCCAGCAAGACCGGCTTGTAACTTGATTGCTATGCATACTCAAGTACATACCCTATGACGCTCCATCCAGTCCTGTGCATCAGAAACGCTTTTAAATTCTAAAAAGCCAAACCCTTTGGAAATACCTAGAGGTACAAGATGACATTGTTACAGCTTTTTGGCTCATTAAGTGCCAAGCTCCCAAGGAGGGTACTCCCAGTATACTCGACAGGGAGGGGGTCCCCAACATATTTTTTAGGGTTGAAAATTTACATGTACATCCTCAGTATTTTGGGGGGTCAAGAGATCTGTCACATACTTTTTAGGGGGCATTTTTTTGGCATAATTTTTAGAAAATCCTGTTTGATTATTAATAAATAAATCAGTGTTGAAGTATTCAAGTCTTGTATTTTTTTGGAAAGAAAAGGTATTTTTTGGATGTAGAATTTCAAGCTCATGCATTTTTGGGGGTTCCCAATATGGAGCTCCATTGGTCATGTCTACCGCAAGTACCGCCCCTGGGGCAATGCTTGACAACTGTCTTTTCTCCCTTTGTTCGATTGGGGTGTACACCTAACTGCATGACATTCATATTAAATTTTGACTCCTTTGAATGAATGCTGGGTTGTCTTCAGTTTGGGCTTAAGTTATTCATGCATACACGTAGGTCATTGTTCTGTTGCTTTTAATTTTTTTGTTTTAGCCTTTGTATCAACAAAACATGTGCTCCCGATTTTCATTCTCAGGGCCAGCTTAACCCAAAATAGTTTTTCACTAAAATAAGCCTTTGCACCAGTTCGAAATGCATTGCACCCTTTGTTTCTCCTTTTCACAAAATTCTGTCTATTGATAGCATTCAAAAGGAATGAAAAACTGTGCATCATTTGTTCCATGACTATGACTATTCCCTATTTGACATCACAAACTAATTTGCATGCATGTTTGCAAAGACTTGATGCAATTCAAATCAGTTTATGACGACAAACAGGGAATAGACCCATGCTCCTTCCGACTGGGTCGTGGAACAAATGATGCACAGTTTTTCGTAATTTTTTAATGCTATAAATAGTCAGAAATTGGGGAAAACGAGAAACAAAAGGTGCAATTCATTTCAAACTGGTGCAAAGGTTTATTTTTGCGAAATAATATGATGACATGATGAAGAATACCTACTTGCCAAAAATCAGCATGTTATTTCAAATTGGGGGTGAGATATTGGCCCTTTCATACTTCAGTGACTCCATACAAATCCTTGTAATTTTGTCTCTGTTCTAAACGGTTTAGAACAGAGACAAAATGACAATGATTTGTGTAGCCACTGAAGCATGAAAGGACCAATATCTCACCCCCAATTTGAAATAAGATGTTGATTCTTGGCAAGTAGGCATTCTTCATCATGTTCTTTCAGAATATGTCAGCAAATCCCATAATTTCATAAATTTAGTTTTTGTGACGTCATCACTTTACCACTCTATACAGACACTTAACTGTTGTTTGTATAACTGGGTATCACATTATCATGATAAATTTTAATTACAGTAGCCCTCCACACTCCAGTATTACTGTATGTTAGATCGCTACAACATGTTACTCAATAAAAGCTTTTAAAGCCTTGACTCCAAATTCTGCAACATGAAGCAACTAGTATTTAGTTACCAGTTCTTTGACGGACAATTCTGAGATCTAAATAGTCTGTGCCATCCCTCTGTAGCTCTTCAATCATCTATTGACAAGAAAGAAAGATAACTATTGCACGTTAAAATGTTTATTTCCAGTTGGAACTTTCAACACAACATATGCTGTAGACACTTGTAAGGATGCTATCATCACTTGGTGGTTCGGGCACTAGAATTGGAATCCAGAGGTCCTCAGCTCAGCTCAAATCCTCCACATGTATCTTCGGCAGGGCTGAAAATATTTCTTTCCTTTAAAGGGACATGCGTCTGACTTAAGTCATCAGTTTGATCGGGCCAAACAGTAGTGACGTCAGACATAATCTTACAGAGCTCTTTGATAAAGCGTTGTGAATGCAAAAAAATTGTTTTTTGCAATGGAAAGTGTGAAAATTGACCAGACACTCTATCTGATTACGGTTGGGATTTAACCTGACAATGGCAAATTTGGTTGGTCAATGTTCGATGAAAGGTGCAGATTAATTCTTTCTAACAATTGTCACCATGCATGATTGAAGGGCATCAGTTTGCATAGAATATCTTGAGTTAAAACTTGCATTAAGGGCAAAAGATGCCAAGATTATTCTACCAGTAATTAATTGCCTATGAAGTAAAAAAAGTGTAAAAGTGATTGGACTGAGTGCAGTGCTTTCAATAAGCTCCGATGGTTGACAAAAAGGGTTAGCTACTTTGCTCTACTTCACTTAGAAAGGTTGACTACTTTTCCCCAAAATTGAAGAAATTAAAGAAAGATTCTTGCACAATCAAAATGCTTTGTCTGGTATGAGCTTTTTAAATAAACGCCGCACCAGACACGAAGAATTAAACAAGCGTCGCAAACCATGTTATTGTGCTCCAATTACCGGTATACAAAAAATAAGTGTGTGCAGAACCAATCAAAATAGAGAATAGACCAATTCTATACATTAATATTCTAACATGATGCAGAGACTTGGGGACTAAAACAAAATAATTTGCATTGAGGCTTAGGGGTGAATAAATAACTTCTTTTGTTTTATTCCCCTAAGCCTCGGCACCATGTTAGAATTTTAATATATTGGAATTGGTCTGGTTTGCTATACATGTAGATACTATTTCATTTGAGCATTTGATAGTAGTTTATTATATAAATACAATGTTTAAAAGGCCAAAAACAAAAAATGTTAAAGACAGAGAAAATCCAGCTCCTTGCCACTCAAAAATGCACCTCTTACACTGTACACTCAAACGTGGCTTCAATTATAGGAGAGACTGGGGCCAGTTCTGATGTAGAAACAATGATAGAAGCAATTGCCAACAGATGATTAATATTTGGGGGTTCTGTGGATATTTTCATGTTGGACGGGATAATTCCAGGCCATTGCCAGTGATTATGTGTGTGTACACACATGTGGACATGTGCAATCAGCGTGAGTAATCATTCCTAAGTCACTGTGACATAAAAATGATTTGGCCACATGCAAATTAGATAGCAGCACTTATACATGTAATAAGCAATAAGCTGAATTTTGTCTTTCCTTAACATCATTTGTGTTAATAATTATAGGTCTTTTAATAGAAAAGAGAATACATGTATACACTGGAACAAACTACCAAGAAACAAATAATTTTTTTTTCACTTTATACATACTAGATGATTTTAAAAAGGCAACTCACATCCTCTTCTTTGAAATCCTTTTCAAGTCCATGAAGGATAATAACATTAGTAGGCTCATCTTGCCGACTGTCCTGCCACTTTCTGTCATCAAAGTCCCTGTCGCGCTGCTGGTATCTACTGCGTGATGGCTCCCTGTCACCCCAGTCTCTGTCACGATCACGCTGTTTGTGAATGACAATGATTTATTTAGCAATTGTGATTCTAAGCAACAAAGGTATGTTCGCCTTGTCGATGAATTCCTTTGGTTTATTTCTTGGTGTTAAATGTGGACTGTTACACCTGATAAATTTAGTGCCAGAACTTTCAATATTGAAGAATCTTGTAACAGATGCTGAGTTCCGATCCAATTTGAAAGATGCATTAAATAATTTTAATGGTAAATTCTGCAATATCGAAACCGGAAAAGGTACAAAAACTTTATAAGTCACAGAAAAGAACATTTACAGGTAGCAAACAACTATTTCTGATATCTAATGAAATGAAATAAAATGTATAACTCCTTCTCCTCCATCTGCAATATCATTGCCAAATGGAAAAAATCAATTTAAAACCAAGTTTATTAAGTAGTAAAATTTGAAAGTCTTCTTTTAGTTCAAAAAATTTTGAAAATTTATACCAGCTCTTTGATAGCCTGTAAAAACAGCTGTCCTTCATTCTGAGAACCCGGAGGAGTATCTCTTCTTGCGTAGCACCCCTTGTGCCGGGAGCAAAGAAAGATAGCTGTATTCGCAGGCTAGCTCTTTTATATCAAGTTGCAGTAGAAAACTAAGTGAACATCTATTTTTCTTATAATTATTATGAAAACTCATGCAACAAAAACAAAGGAACGTGTGTACAACTTCATTGCTGTAATAGTCATCGTGATCACTCCTCTGCCTACTCCACTCTCTGCTATATCCTGCTCTGTCTTGGTTGTCGTAGTCCCAGTCGCGATCTCTATCGATTCCCCTGTCACGATCACGATCTTTGTCATAGTCTCGATCACGGGATCTTCTATAATCTCTATCACCATTATGATCTTGATTCCGATCTTGTCGATCTCGATCATAATGACCCCTGTCACGATCTAAGCTATCCCGGCTGTCCCTTTCATAGCGATCCCTATCACGAGACCGGCTTCTGTCTCTATCTCGATCTCCATTACTCCTGTCTTTATCACGGTCAATATCACGGACCCTTTCTTTGTAATAATCTCTATCACGACCAAAAGGATCAGGTGCATCACGTCGCCTTGAATCTGGACTTCTGCGTCGCTCATAACTATCTGATCTACCATCCCTAAAACGGCTGAGCTCCCGACCAATGTTGCGTTCCAGGTCGCGGTCTCTTGTTTCAGGATCTCGGTCACTGCCTCTGTAGTCCGAACTGCGTCTCAGATCATTGGGGTCATCTGTTATCCTACATCAGTGTTTTAAACCAAGGATGATAGGAGTGAGTATCAAATGAAGAAAACAAAATTGCTTTACTTACCTCAGGAATATCAAAAAACACTCTGATGTTTTGACCTTTTCGACACCTACTTGAAAGAGCTGACGTTCCCTACCAGAATGTTCTAACAATTTCTTCGCCAAAAGCTGATGTAAGCCAGATAACCAAACCATGACAACACGATGGTGTGGGGGTCAGAGATCAGAGTCTGCCTTGGGGGTTTTCCCAAACCCAGTGTGCATGTTGAACCCAACAGATGTTTATCTTCGAAAAGTGATTTTCTTTTTCACAAATAGTGAACAGAAGATCGATGATAGCCAAACAATAGCGGCGATGGTCAAATAGTCAATCGATCACACTCACTTTGAACAATCAGTTCTTAGATCGTGTGTACGTGGTTAAAGTGGGGATTGAACACACTTAACGGTACGATTCATGATCATACACATTCAAAATAATCATATTATTACAAAATTGAATTAGTTAGACATGAAGTTCAGAACCTTGCAGCGGTGGCTTCTCGCCTATTGTCCATTTTGTTAGCCTCTGATCAGGGGAACTGACCACCGATTAACGTAGAGCTGGATACGAAGGAAGCTGGGAACAACCTAGAATTCTTGAAACTTTGCAGAAGTACTAGCGACCTGCAAATATGAGGATAAATTTTCAGTAACACGATCTACCGAGAAAAAACATTATCTCAAGCATGGCTCGGAGCGAATGTCACTTGGTTACGCGAGGAAAGACGTGATTTCGACGAAAAAGGAGGCGCGCAGGAAAAGAATATTACTCCAAACATGGCGGATGATGAAATTGATCCCGGATATCGGAGAAAGCGTGATCTCTATCCAAAACCAATCGGAAATCACTCCCTGTAAAATTAAACCCTGCGGAAAAAGAGTTAGCTTAGATGTCTTCACAATTTGTCCATCACACAATACATGTACAAACCTTTCGAATGCATGCAAATCTTGAATAATCTCAACCAAAAAACATTGCATTGCATACAAGTTCACACATGGTTGTTTTTTCCACTGCTTCGTGGAAAGGAGTGGCTACAAAGTCGCTAACAGGCCTGGCTACCAAGCCACGTTTCCCGCGCATGTCTTCATGACAGAAGCAAGATGGCCGACGAAAGTGAAGTTGATGGTTTGAAGTCCGGTTTGAAGGTATTTAATTTGTAAACTAAACACACTTCAAAACGTAAAAGGCTTCCATCTTTTAGTACATGTATTATGAGGGTTCTGTTGTCTGAGAGTTGCTCGGAAGAGAGGATTGTTTTTTAATGTCAGGAAAATAACTTTTTTTATGTGCACATGCTATAAAACAATTTTTTTATTTATGTGTCAATGCTAAACAATTTTCTGCTGATCCATCATGATCAGAGCGTCAGATATGTTTTCAACTTTGGTAATTTTATGCCACGTGTAGTCAATCCCCCTTCACCCGTTCAATTTTTGTCGCCACCCTTTGAAGAAGGAAATCCAAAAGGTTAGTTCGAACATTTGAAAAAGAAAATCCAAAGGCTAGTGTTGTTGTTTTTGGCGGCTCCATTGCAGAAAAAATCATAATCTCGTGGAGTGAAACCCACCATCCTTAGGGGGTGGTGGTACAGAAAAAAGCCTCATCCTCGTAAGAAGTGTGAAACTCACCAGTGACATAAAACAATTACAAAGAACGGACAAGACAACGAACCTTAAAGCAATATAGAACAGAAAAAAATAATAACTCAAAAGCAAATAAAGAAGTCACAGGTTCTAACACCGAAACCCAGATAAAAAATGGTACTTGCTGAGGGGATAACATTTTCAAACGACAAGATGATTGTTCTAGAACCTATTAAAAACTCTCCCTTGAGTGGCTTAGGCACTAAATTAAATCATTGTGACAATCACTTTTTGAGTGACACACAGGTAGGGGATACTATCTCATCCACATCTACAAATTATAAAAAAATCCCAGTCCACTGTACTTGGACTTTAAGGTAAAAAAATCAACAGCAAAGCAGTAAATTATTATTTTTTGCTGACCTGTATTGTTTGTCTCACTAGTAAGCAGTTTCGGTTTGACGAAACAAAAATGTGCTTGGGCATGCCACTTTATTTTTGATTTAAAATTGTCACAATGTAAAGGTACGTTCCAAGGTAGGAGCTTATACAGAAATTACAATCAGGGGAGCAGGGTTGGCACAGTGGTGAGAGCGCTTTCCTTCCACCAATGTGTCGGGTTTGATTCCCGGACCCACACTGACAGCCCCACAAGCCTGTAGCTTTAAACACTACTGTGTCTATACAAAAGTAACTTATTTATTGTATTTATCTAATAGTCATATACGTATGGTTTAAAAAATTGTGGGTACATGATGTCCGACTATGGCTGGAGCCTGTAGCATTTTACCAGACATTGGGATACACCAATTTTGCTAACGTGTTTACATCGTTATTGCTTCCCAAATCAGGTCATGTGATGATTCATTTGGGAGGTTACAATAACGCAATGCAATTTGTCAAACGCAACTGAGTGTATGCAACTGTAATCTCCCAAATGAATCATCACATGATCTGAATTGGATAGCAACAAGGATCTAAACACATTAGCCGAATAGGTCTATGGCCGACTTTTAATTGCAACCCTGTAACTGACTTTGGAGGAGAATTATATTTTGTATTTTGCTATTATAGCACAAGGAAGTGGCTCGTATTTTTAACATCTTACCTGAAAGACAAGCAAAGGTGAATTACTTGCTGGCAGCACAAGAAAAGGCAGAAGCTGCAAAGGTAAATTGTAATCTAAATTTTAATTGTAATCTACAAATTATTAATCGTAAAAATGCTAATTTTGTAAAAATATACATCAAAAACAAGTATATCTTAAAAGCATTTTGTTTATCTCTAAAGACCAAATGAATATCTCTCTCATTCTCCATCAGTTGTAATCAGTGCAGCATTGACAGATTATTTTGTCCTGTACCTCAGAGGGATTTTCACCTTTAGGTTACTTCCCACGTTCGCGGGTGTCCTTTGGGAAAAGTTCGTACATGTGCTAGTTTCAATAAAATCCTATGGCCTGTTCCAAACGCCGCTCCACCCATGTGCCAAACCTAACTGGTAAGTTAGGTACGGCAGAAGAGTGGCATTTGAATCAGTTCGATTCATACGGCGTTCTTCTCATGTGCCGAACCTAATGCATGAATTACTGTAATGTATTTT
>OX393574.1:6604257-6686757 GCA_947652115.1 Blastomussa wellsi | reverse complement strand
ACCACCACTTGAAAGATCTTGAAAGAACAAGGATACAAACATTCCATACTAAGAGACATAGTTTTCAGACTCAAAACGAGTCCTCAAGTGGAAAGCAGTCTCATGTAAGTGAATAAAAACTGCATGACGGAAATTATTGTAGTATGCAAATTATTAACAAGTAATCACCTGATTTTCTCGTGCAATCTGAAATAAATGAGCACTCAAAGACACAAATTGCACTCGCCCAATGGGCTCATGCAACTGTGTTTGCCTATGAAAAAATTAAATTGCTTGTGCTCATTTATTACAAATTGCACTCGAAAGCAGGTGATTACTAGTTCAAATTGTATGAAATTGGGACAGCAAATTTGTCTCGGGAAGGTCTGTCTTTTTAAAGCGTAAAATCGTAACCCCCTCTTATATGATTAACCACCCCTATGACTTTTGCAACTTTTATCTCTTTTAAGTTTAAGGTCAAGTTAATATCTGACAACAAGCCACACATTAAGAGTTACAAATTAAGCTATAGTTGAGATGAGTAGTAAGATATTTTTCAACATTTTTTTCATTCTCATTTTGGATGGTTTTGAATTGAAACAGCGACTTCCTCAAAATCGTTCAAGTACTATAATGATTTATGACACACCACACTCAATACCTTTCAAATGGTGTATTGCATTTGGTCTTTGGGTCCATAGTTACTGATTTACAAATTAAAATGCTGTATTTCCAGTGGGTTAAAACCTTTGTCAGGCCTGAGATGCATTTCGTTTCCAATATTAGCCCCGATCCAAAGCCAACAACAACAACATCTATTGTACCCAATAAATTTAAATCAATTGAATTACAGAGCTTCAGTTTTCTTACTTTTAATCAGTCTGAGACCAGAAATCGCGCTGAAAAGGTCTAATATTTGTAAGGAGGTTGTTAGAGACGGGCAATCCGTCTAAAGCAAGGGTAGTGTCTTCTGTGTTGATTGCTTCGAAGGTGGAGACTTAAGAGGCGAGCAATGAACTCGAACAAACGGTTTAATAAATAACGGCCGCCATGTTACACCGAGCACATGGTAGAACTAAGGCCACAAGGTGTCCTGGTTAAATTACATACACATAGGCACGCAATGCAGGCGTACTCGTAATCTTACAAACATATCAACATCCCTCCTTCTTTAGGAAAGAAAACTCACGAAAAACTAACAACTAAGAAGAATCACATGTCTGGAAAAGCTTTCCTAAAACAACAAAGTCACACACTCAAATGTCTAATCAAAACGTCTATGTCCACCATACAATAGACAATGTCGAAATTAACAGTCTCAATGATTTGTGGTCTCTACTTAGTTACGTAATCTTTGAAGCGGACTGGCGGTCTGATTTCACGCCTTGGTCGGTTTGTACTTAGCGACTGTCCAGGACTGTTCATAGGTGCAATCTTCTCTTTTACGCTACATGGTTGGCTGGTTTCTACTGGAGGGTCTGTGGGTGGGTTGCATACTTGTGGAGTCTCTTCCAGTAATGCCAATGGTGTCAGATCAGGAGTGCAAGGCGGGAGAACAGGGGACAGATCGCGAGCCTTTGGTGTCACCTTGGTCGGTCTCATGTGCACACGATTTCTCCTGTACGTTCCTCCATTAGGACCACTGACTTGATAAGTGTTAGGCCCCAGAATGTCAGTAATTTTGCCTAATTGCCAGTTCCGTCCTTCACTATTCTGAAAGAATACTGATTCTCCAACATTTATTTCTGAAAGTTTTCGGGACTTGCGGTCATGAGCTTTCTTAACACTGCGTTTGCGTGCATCGCGCTTCTCTTTAACAAGAGTGTTTTTTGGGCTACTGCTCATTCTAGGAAGGAAACTGCGCGTTCTTCTGTTGAACATCATTTCCGTCGGACTACAACCTGTATCTTGACGAGGGGTGTTTCTTTGCTCTAACATCGCTTCATAAGGATCACCTCCTTCCTTGTAAGTTTTGATAAGAAGGTGTTTCATGATTTTTACAGCAGATTCAGCTCTCCCGTTAGCTCTCTGGTGCATTGGTGATGAGGTAACATGAGTTATGCCCCAGTCTTGCACAAATGAATTAAACTCTTGGCTGGTAAATTGCGGACCTCCATCCGACATGATCATCCTCGGTATGCCATAACGCGCACAATGTTTTTTAAGCAGTGTTACAACACGTGCACTTGTGATTGTTGTCAGCAAATCTATCTCGATGAAATTGGAGTAGTAGTCTACCACTGCCAAGTAGTGCTTTCCAGCAATCTCAAATAGATCCACGCCAATCTTCTGCCATGGTTCATTACCATCACTGTGCTGCTTCAGTGGTTCTGGTGAGTTCCGTGGTTTCATTTCCTGGCAAGTTTCACACATGTCGGCTATTTGCTTGATGTTACTGGCCATGTTAGGCCAATACACTGTTCCTCTGGCTCGACGCAACATACTGTCACGGCCTAGATGGGCACTGTGCAGTCTTTTCTTGATTGATGGCCTCAACGCCGGAATGCGTACTGCTTCTCCTTTAACCAAAATTCCATCCACAACACTTAGACAGTCACGTACATCAAAATACGGCAATGCACACACCGGAGTTCCACGTTTGTCTGCTGGCCACCCTTCCAACGCTAACTTCATCACAATCTGCAGACTAGCATCACACAAAGTTGCTTCTCGTATCTCATCAAGTCGCTTGTCTGGGATGTCACCAAACACATTGACATTCATGATTCGAGCACGGTCACCCTGATCATTTCCACTATCGTCTTGGTGGGCTTTACTCAGCGTGTCAGCAATGAGTAAGTCAGTACCTTTAACAAATACAAAATGGACATCGTATCTGTGATACCGCATCATAATGTCCTGAAGACGCTTGGGTGCTTGGCTCAAAGGCTTTTGTAATATGGCAGCAAGAGGTTTGTGATCATTTTCGACTTTCACAGGTCTGCCATAGGTGTACTGGTCAAATCTCTCAAGGCCATACAGAACTGATAGGGCTTCCTTTTCAATCTGTGCCCAGTTTCTCTCCGACGGTGTAAGCGCTCGGGATGCATACTCTATGGGACGCCCTTCTTGAAGCAGAACAGCACCGATCCCATGATTGCTACTATCCACGTGAATCACAACTTCTTTTGAAGCATCAAAATAGGCCAGGCATGGTGATTCAGAAAGAATTCTCTTTAGCGTGTCAAAAGCATTCTCGCATTCTGTGGACCACACGAATGGAGTGTCCTTCCTTGTTAGAGCACGGATTGGTTCAAGCGTTTGAGCAAGGTCAGGCAGGAATCTTGACATGTACTGTGCCATGCCACAGAGACGTTTTACACCTGCTACGTCAGTAGGCGCCGGCATATTACCGATAGCTTCCACTTTAGCCTCGTCAACTTTCACACCATCCTTTGTGATTCTGTGACCATGGAAAATAATCTCAGTTAAACCAGTCTGCTGCTTGTCCTCATTCAGAATAATGTTCTTCTCAGCACACCTTTTCAAGGTTTCAGTCAGTTTCCGCTGGTTGTCAATTTGAGCTTCCTCCACCGTCTGGCCACACCCTGCTATGACTACATCATCAACAACACTGAATACACCTTCCAGACCTCCCAAAGCCTCATCAAGCTTGCGCTGAAAAATCTCGCTTGGTACCTTGAGTCCGAAAGGGAGTCTCTTCCACCTGTATCGACCAAAAGGGGTAATCATCGTGGTCAGTTTGCTGGACTCTTTGTCCAGTCTGATATGCCAATAAGCTTCTCGCACATCAAGCTTGCTGAAAACTTTGGCATCCTTGAGCTTGGGAAGTACATCATCAAGAACTGGCAGTCTGTAGTGTTCATGCTTAAGGGCAGCATTCAGCGGTTGCGGATCAATGCATATGCGTAATTTACCACTAGGCTTGTGTACGACAGCCATTTGACTGACCCACTCAGTCGGCTCCGTCACGGGTACAAGCACACCCTTTTCTACCAGTCGATCTAATTCTTCCTTCACAGCATCTTCGATCGCAAGAGGAATTTTTCTACTTGGGAGCACTTTTGGTTGGACATCTTCATTGATCCTGAGAGTGGCTTCTCCCAGATCACCAAGTTGAGGGGCCTTAATCTGAGAAATGAAACATTCCTCATTTATGGTTATAAAACCAAGTTCCTGAATGGTTTTGAGGCCTAGCAGGTTAGTGAAACCATTTGGTACCACAACAAACTTTACATTTGACTCAGCACTAGTGCGGGGATTCACAACCTTCAGGACCGTTTCCCCCAGAGGTTTCATGTTAGTATTGTTCCACATATTCAGACGTACTGTTGTTGGGGACACTTGGTGTTTCCTTACATGTTTCTGACAAATGGTGTTGACCTCAGCTGCACTGTCAAGTTGCAAACTGGCGTCATGTTCATTCACAGTTAAAGTAGCATTAATACTCTCTTGCTTATGGCTTACAGCCATGAGCCACTGGTCATCACAATCGTCATTTCCATCTAGGGACTGAGACACTGCATGTACTTTCTTGCATTTGGACTTAAAGGGATTTCGACCTTTACACTTGTCGCATGTCTTCCCCCATGCAGGGCATTTTTCTTTGTTTCTTTCATGTTCATAACCACAGAAATTACAATTAACTTTCGTACCATCACTGTCTTTCTTCGCATGTCTGTTTCCACCTTCGGGTTTCTTACTGCGAGGGACTCTTTGGCTGGGTTTGTGAGCTACCTTGTTCACTTTTGTTACTGAACTGGAGGGGTTTGAGTTGTCTCTAAACTCCTTAACATGCTTGGTAGACTGTTCATAAGCTCTACAGACTTTTACAGCTTTCTCGAGGGTCAAACCATCCACTCTAAGAAGTAACTCTTGAAGTTTTCCACCTACAGTAAACACGATTTTATCTCTCATCATCCTGTCTTTCTCCTGGAAGTTACAGGATGCTGCTCTCGTTTCGAGCTCCGTGAGGAATGTGTCAAACGGCTCTTGGTATGGAGTGTTCCAAAACCTATGCGACTCGAGGACTTCATTGTCTCTCGGATTACAGTAATTCTGTAAGGCTTCCAGCACTTTATCTGGCTTGTGTTTATCTTCGGGATTTTCCCACGCAAAATTATCATACACTTCTAACACTTGAGGGCCTGCACAATTCAAAATAATTGCAGTTTATACGTTCTCGTCTTTCGCGGATGCACCAGAAGCGGCCAAATAGACTTCCATTTGCCGTCTCCATCTCTTGTAATTCTCTGATATGTTTCCCGAATTCACCTCTAGCGGGGGTGGAATTCTGAACTGTCCGGATTCGGATGTCGCCATTCTCTTAGCTGCATCCCACCGCTGCCACCATGTTGATTGCTTCGAAGGTGGAGACTTAAGAGGCGAGCAATGAACTCAAACAAACGGTTTAATAAACAACGGCCGCCATGTTACACCGAGCACATGGTAGAACTAAGGCCACAAGGTGTCCTGGTTAAATTACATACACATAGGCACGCAATGCAGGCGTACTTGTAATCTTACAAACATATCAACACTCTGTTTATTGATTTTTAATTTATTTCATTTATTGTTATGCCTTTATTTTAGTTTTCCTTGTAATGTTTCGGATAATGTTTCTACACCAAGGATAAAAAGATACAGAGAGAGGGGAGTTGTCTTACCAACCGTTGTTAAGAATCCAGTTTATAGAAGATTGTCCAAATTCTGTAAGGTTTTTTGCAGAAAAGACCAGTCGGATATTTTCTCCAATAAATCTACCTTTAAGAAAGCCAGTTTGGTCATAGCTGATAATATTTGTTAGCTTAATATTTAATTGAGTTTTTTTCAGTATGAGTTTGATGATACCTCTCCTTTGAGTTACTGAGAGCTGCCCGATACGATAAGCATAGTTTATTGAATTTAAGAAAGGTTGGAGACATAATTCCAAAAGACTTTTATTGCTTTCAAGAAATCTTTGGCAATGTAGGCATCGGGGTAATTCTTCTTACCTCTTTTGCTCCAAATTTCATTCCAGTCTTCACAGCTAATGAAAGGGTTGATGATGGGTCTGCATCTATTCTCAATTCTCCTACCCACCCTGCGAACTGTGTGGAACTTTATGTGGGATGCATCCGATGCCTAATTCGTTCTGAAATGCACCACAAATCAAAGCTTTTCAATCCTCACCTTCCTGCTCTGCAATATTGTTAAAATGTAAGTTTTCTCTTGGGGTGTATTGTTCAAGCTTCCAATTTCTTTTCCAGCTGTATTACTTTCATGTGAAGATCTTCAAGACTTCTTTCATTTCCTTTGTGTTTTTCTCTGAACTTTCCTTCAGCGTGTCCACCTCGCATTGTGTAAAACTCATGCAGTGTTTTTACTTTGCTTTTCATTTCTTCAACCTCGTGTTTGAATTCTTGCCTGAGTTAATCAAAGCTGGTGAACCCTGCTTCCATAGCTTGGATTAAGGTTTAATAAATTATGTTGTTTTGCACAGCACGTTCATACCTAATAAAATTAATTAATAGAAGTGTTTTTCAAGTTTGGAACAGAGTTGATTTCTTTTTATTCCTGCAGGAAGAAATTCAGATCTTTGCATAAAATACAGGATCAAGAAACCCAAACCTGATAAAAGCAACAAAATGCCATCAGACAAAAAGAAAAAGCAAGATTCAAGTAAAGATGATGTAAGTGATGAACGTTGTCTTCAAATACAATAATTGTTAATTAAAATTAATATAGAATAATAATGTACATGGGTACACATGTACAGTCACACCCAATCCTGATGCTGCTGCAGTATCACAACCCAGAGCGCCACTCCATAGTCTCCCGAGACTGACGGATGCCCGCTGCAACACATGCGGAGATATTTTGTTTATTTTATAAACATGTTAACTGACCAGTAATAGCAAAGTTTTTGACAATATTCCAAAGATTTCTGTCGATTTTCCGAAGATGTCCGAAAACTCTCTGAATGTTGTCTGAAGGTCTTGTGACATTTCCGGTCGAACATTTTCTGAAAGCGTCCAAAGGTTACTGAAGTTTTCTAAGACTTCTGAGGTTTGCCGAAGATTTTAGAAGACCCAAAGATGTTTTGACTGTACACCAATAAATTGAAGTACAGTAGGGTCAAACATGATATCAAACGTGAAGCCACTGATATTCGTGATTGCGCTGATATTCTGCGCAATGCACTGTGGACTGGGGCTTAACTAAAGGGTAGGGAGGAGGGGACACTGATAAAAATAAACATAGGAAAATAAGTTCCCTTATCATCCGTTCAAGGTAAAACAATCACGTTCCAGACCTTGGAAATTAAAAAAAATAAATTAAGGAGAGAGAGCTGAGTTTCTCGAATAAAGGGAAATTTCTGCGACCACCTTCTTGCAAATCTTGTCAGATATATAAGCATTCAAATTCATGAGTAGACATGCAACAAATCAGCCCTTATAACCTTAATAATAAGGTCGCGATAACAAAAGACCAAGTCACTCATTCATTCCATCCGCAAAAATAGGGAGCCTGAGTTGCTGTTCAACAGCAATGTTGTTTTTGTAAGGGACCTAACGTAACTTTGGACTTCTAGGGGAAAATTGCAGAGTGCAATTTTTATTTGTCCGGTCAGAAACGAGGTGTGACCAAGCTAAAACTTACTTGGCTGGTCATTGTGACCGGAGACTACAGAAATTATTTTCAGTCTACGTCAGTTCTTGAAAAGCAGTAAAGGTATCGTCAACATAGCGTTAGCAAAGCAGTATTGTTTTCGGCAAGTTGTTAGGATGTCTTCCTCAATGCATTGCATGACCATTTCTGCAACAACAACAATGAAAGCTGACAAGCCCTTAGTGGCTCCATATACATGTAACTGTTTGTAGTGTTTACCTTTGCACTGGAAGTATGTAGAAGTCAGGCAAAGGTTCAGTAAGTCCATGATGTCTTCTGTCGGTAGCGATAGGGTGTCAGTAGACTGTCGGGGAGATGTCTCAGTGCACTGTAAGGCCAGTTGAACTGGTGAACAGAATTTTGCAGTCTTCAGGTATCTTTACCATCTTGATGGCGGTAATAAAGTCCTTGGTAGATTGTGGTTTGGGTCTTGATTTGTCAGTAAATAATTGTAGTATAGTCATCAGTTACTTGGACAGTTGGTATGTAGGAGACCCACAGAACGAGGCTATAAGTCGCATAGGGAAGCCAGGTTTGTGCAGTTTCAATTACCCGTAGAGTTTCAGTGGTTGCGGTACTGAGCACCTCAGTCAGTAGTAGCATTCAACGTCTGAGTATCAGTCTTCGTGAGAGTAAACTGTTGAGTTTACATTGAAGTTTCATGTTAAAGTTCCTTGTAGGTCTGTCTGTCATGATAACAAGTGCATCCATTTTGTTGTAGTAGTACAAGAACGTCTGCCAGTTTTCAGTCATTTTAGTGCTTGTTGTTTGACTTCACTGTAGTATTGGTCTGAATTCTGGATATCATGAAAAACCAAACTCAATTGTTTTTTTGTACACTGATAATTTTGATTGACGGAAGCATATCACCAACTGCTTGCAGGATTTTTGATTCAACGAGTCATGTATCACTACAGTACATATTTTATGGTAATTTTGGCATTCAATTTGTTTTTGGACCATGTGGAGGAAAAAACCTTTTGGGGGCTAAATTTAAGATTCTAGCCAAAATCTTATAAGATTCCCCCTGGGCAAGAATCACTGATGGAGATCTGAGCTTAACTCGGATGTTTTTGAGCAAGAGATGCCAGAAGGCAACTGTTATATCATTTTTGGCACATTCTCACCTTCTTGTCTGAGTTGTAAAGCTCCCATTTTAATATTATTTTGTATCTTAATGTTTTGTATCTTGATTTGAGTACAAAGTTACAGTCAAATTTATTGGACTTCTCCTTGGAATTTTGACTTAAGATTTGACACAATTGCTATTTGGGTGATGTAGTTTTGATATATGTAGAGAGATTAGAAAAAGTAATGCTTAAAGGCCTTTTACACAATTATTTACAGCAGATTTTATAATAGCATCAAAATAATCATGATGTTGTACCCTTTGGCAAAAGGCTGTGAACCTGTCAGTAATGGATTCTTTTTGCTGCAGAATGAACGGAAAAGGTCAAAAAGAACATGTGGAGAATGTATTGCATGTGTAAAGACAGAGGATTGTGGCCAGTGTGACTTTTGCAAGGTACTGATAATTATCATGATGATAGATTTGTGTGATCGTGATTAACTGACTGACAGCTTACTAGTTGGCTGGCTGGCAGACCGGCTGATCAACTGACCAACCAAGTGTCCAACTGACTGACTGACGGATGGATGGACGGACAGATGGACTGACGGACAGACGGACTGACGGATGGATGGACGGACTGATGGACAGACGGACGGAAGGGTGGACGGACGGATGGACGGACAGACGGACTGAGATTAAGCATGGCGTTATATGGTAAACAGCAAACACAAGCTTACGTTTCATTATGTTACATTATGTTTTTATCCCATTCTTAAACAAGTTTAGTCTCGGAAAATTAGGGAAAATATTTCTTGTTCACAACAAACACAAATCAACTTATTTTCATGTACAAACGCCTATAAAACAACAGACGCAAAACTTGAATTTTTGTTGTTTGTAGGAAAAACAAGCATCATGCTTAATATCAGTCTCTGCTGACTCAATGGCTTGAAGGAAAGATGAACGAACAGGCAGGCTGACTGACTGAATAACAGACAAACAGATAGCCTTACTGACAGATTGATTGAGTGACACTGACTCTGTCAGCAACTCACTGACTGATTCAATGTAACTTTCCAGCTCCATGGCATGTATACTGAATGACTGATCAAAGGCATTTTCTGTGCTCTTTCAGGACATGAAGAAGTTTGGCGGCCCTAACAAGATGAGACAGAAATGCCGCTTACGGCAATGCCTGGTGAAGTCAAGGGTAAGATCTTTCTTAAGTGACAGCATATATTGCTCTTGTGTAAATCATTAATTTTATGAATTCCCACATTTATACCTTAATGTAAAATTTTGAAAAGCCATGATAATAATTAGAAAAATATTTAATAATCACAGTGACCTGTAAATCAGGGATTGGAATAATTTTGCTAATAGGCTCATGTAGACTTTGCCTGCTGTTTTCAATTCAAATGCTGGCTACTTTTACAGGTTTTGTTAAGAGGTGGCTCTACATACAGAGATATGCTGAAAGGAGAAGAGGCTAGGAGAGAAGATTTTGACATTGATATAGATATAGAGGTACAAATTAAACAGGAAATCAGGGCTTCATGCCAATACTTGCTCTCTTTCCATTAGAAAGTAAATTTTCTTCTTAATATATAATATATATATATTCCTTTTAAAGTAAGAAATTAAAAAAAAATTAAATCATGGACCTTGATGATTAGTTTTCTTTCAATTGCATCAGAGTGTAACTCCAAGAAAACAGCGCAAGGCAGTGAAGATGAAACATGCCAAGTCATCTGAAAGCAGGAAGGTAAATGTACCGTAGATCAGTTTGCTTGTGAGGCTGTTAATGTGGTATGACCATGTCAAATGTAACTGTAATGATTTGATTTAGCACCCTCATTGCACCCTTATCATCATCATCATTTATTCACTTATTTTTGTTGATATTTCTAGTCTAACAACTGCTCTTGCTATCTTAGGATAGAGTTAAAAATATGATGCGGTGTTTGGAAATGTACAAGTGCTCTTGCTATCTTGATATTTCTAGTCTAACAAGTGCTCCTGCTATCTTAGGATAGAGTTGAAAATGTGACGCGGTGTTTGGAAATGTGAAAAAAACAATGTCTGTCGTGCTTGATATATTACCTCTGGGTTGTCAGTAGGTTTTTGAGTAGCAGGTTCCATCCAAAAAGTAGTGGCTATTTCCATTTTATTTCTCTAATATCACGCTCAGAACTAACCTACTAACATTCGGAGTAGCCGGTGCAGTATTCGAAATAGCTGGTGAAATGCGCCAGTTGCCAGCTTATTTTGACAACCCTGTTACCTAAAGGATTACATCCCCAAAGCTACCATTTTATGACCTTTAAGCCAAAAAAGATGAAGAATCTGATTGGTTCTTCCATTGTTTTCTATTCGCTGGAAAAAAGTGATCGCACACAATAGTCAACTTGGCTGTGTTTTGTTGGCTATTCACTCATGGTTCAGGCTCATTGTCTAATTGTTAAATAGAAAACCTGAGCTCACAGTATAATTGCTAAATAATCAGAAGAATGACATGAAACTAATATTGTTACCTATCTAGCCCCATTTAGAACCCTTGATTACATTTATCAACAGGAAAAGCTGAGGCAATCCACTGACAGACCACGCAGACGAAAGAGGATAATGTCTAACGAGGACAAGAACAGAATGTCCACTGAATATGCTGATGAGAGGGAAAAGGATGACATTCCACGTCAGTGCTATGGACCTGGTTGTACTAATGCAGCTCTCTCTGGTTCAAGATATTGTAGTGATGAGTGTGGAATTCAGCTTGCTGTTAGGTAGGCAAAGTCAGAAGCACATGGATAAAGTAGTTAACCTTCCTTGCTTGTGCAGCACAATAAACAGTACAACATGTAAGCACTGCTCAATAGCTTTCATTTGAATGGCCACACACTAGGGTGTCATCCACAGACTTAAAAGTTAGAACCACCTTGTACAGCACAATAAACAGTACAACATGTAAGCACTGCTCAATAGCTTTCATCTGAATGTTCACAAACTAGGGTTTCATCCACAGACTTAGAAGTTAGAACCACCTTGCTTGACATGTACAGCATAACAAACAGTACCACATGGAAGTAGTGCTCAATAGCTTTCATTTGAATGGTCTCACATTAGGGTTACATCAAAATGTAACAAAAGTTAGAACCACCTTGCACAGCATAATAAACAGTACCACATGAAAGTACTGCTCAGTAGCTTTCATCTGAATGTTCACAAACTAGGGTTTCATCCACAAACTTAGACCCCATTTATATGGTCTCTGGTACCCGAGACAACCCTCCCCCGAGTTACCCTGGGCGAGCTAACTTTTCACTAAAACGTTGAAAAATTCTACCAACTGTTTGCATGATCCTACCCAAGTTGTCTCGGGGGCGAGTTGTCTCGTCTCGGCAGGTCAGGTAGCCCTGGCAGGCGGTACAACTTTTCCTCATATCAACACTTTGGCTCTTCTACCCGGGACAACTCATGGCGTGGCAAGTGTCACGTAATGTCCGGATTTCAGGTTTTTAAGCACAAATTTGCACTAGATAAATAGAAATAAACCCAGCAAGACATCCAGTGATTGAATGAATGAAAGAAATTCAAAGGAAGAAGGGCAACTGGCGACTTAAATATTGAAATATTTTATGAATAATCAAATAGGGTCAACTTTAACTCGGCTGACAGGGTCAAGTTTTTGTCATATAAACGCTCGGTAAAGTTGTCTTGGGAGGGAGGGTTGTCTCGGGTACCCAAGACCATATAACTGAGGCCTTAGAAGTTAGAACCACCTTGCTTGTACAGCATAACAAACAGTACCACATGGAAGTACTGCTCAGTAGCTTTCATTTCAAGAGCCATATGCGAGTCTCATCATAGAACTATCTTGTAGAGCTTAAAAATAGTACCACATCGAGCTTACTACTCACATGCTTTTTTGTTTTGCAGACGTATACAAGAGATTTTGCCTCAACGAATGGCACAGTGGAAAAAATCTGCAAGTGTTGCTGATCACAAGGCTGAAGAGCTTCTAACTGAATTGTCAAAACGAAAAGAGGTACCTATACTGAGGGGAAGCTTTTAGCCTAATGTCAGGACTGGCCAGCCAGACTGGTATTTTTTAATGAAACGTTTTTGGGACATTAAAAACGTGGGTGATTTTCGGTTAAAAAAGTGCGACACACGATCAATCACACTATGTTGTGTTGAAGTGTGACATCCCGTATGCGATATATACGATATATATACGATACTCCGTGTGAATCACAAGGCCAGTGACATTCGATATCCGACATGTGATACTAGGATGTGAAATATAAGGTCAGGAAACCAGAGTGATGACAGGCGCTCAACTCTCGTATACAAATTAAAGATAAAACTGTTATGAAGTATATATGAAATAATTCATATTTGAACTGCGAATGTAGATGAAATAGAAGATTGATCATCACAGTGAATTTCAAATTTTAGCAATTGGAAAGAAGAAGTCTGAAAAAATCAGGGCTTCAATGGGATTTGAACCCATGACCTCCGTGAAATACCGGTGTGATGCTCTACCAACTGAGCTATGAAGCCACACATTGGGAAAGAGGTCAATTTATTGAGTTAATTTTTCCCGTGAGGAATGAAATGATGTGAAGCATTATAATGAAATAATTCATATTTGAACTGCGTATGTAGATGAAAGTGAAGAATGATCATCGTAGTGAATTTCCAATTTAAGCAATTGGAAAGAAGAAGCCTGAAAGAAACCAGGGCTTCAACAGGATTTGAACCTGTGATCTCTGTGGAATACCGGTGAGATGCTCTACCAACTGAGCTATGAAGCCACACATTGGGAGTGAGGCCAATTTGCATCTACATCCATTTAATTTAAACTGACTCATGGATGGCGGGTGGAGTGATCCTGCTTCCAATTGGCTGCATAGAATTTGGTTTTGTGCCTGCATTTGGTAACCAGCTCAGATCTCTTGTTTAGTAGCATTGATCTATCAGGGGATAGTATACAGAGCTTGTCTGTCAGACACAAATTGCAGTGTGATGGGTTTCCCCTGTACGAACTTAATCGCGTGACAATGGACCACTAGATCGAAACATTAGTGTTATTGTCTGTTAGGTCCCAGATGTGTTTTGATAGGACTGTGTCATTTGAATGCTTGTGATATTTGAAAGAAAGCTTGTGGTTATTGTACCTAGTTTTTAAACTATGCGCTGTCATGCCAACATAAACTTTAGTTTTGTCGGGTGCAGATGCGGTAGTGACAGTGGCTTTGTACACAGTGTTATTGACAAGCCATTCACCGCTAACGTCATCCTTTCCTAAAACTTTTGATGATGCTTGCCATGTTTATCGTACAACTGTAACAAATAATTATATATTAAATAATTCTGACGCTCGCATAATGTGGCTCACTTCATGTAAGCCACACAAAAAGCCACACAAAAATGAATGGGGCTTTCTTTTGAGAGTTTTCCCATTTTAATAAGATTTCATCAAAAGAGTGAATACAATAAGTTGACTTATTTGGCCAAACAGTTCTAATTTTCTCTTCATGAATGGACCAGTCTAGCTGGCCAGTTCCAATAAATTGTAAGCGCCTTAAGATAGTCAGGTATATCCTTGCATATCAATGTTGCACATGGTAAGTAAATGCTATTAAATTTTTGAAGTTGCAAGGCCGTCAACTAATGCCATTATCTTGAAGTAAATCTAAAACTAGAATTATATGTAGAACTTAAAATTAGAAGAAATTAGTGGGAGTTACTAAAGACCACTACTATTTTGTAAGACTTGCAACTTTTCTTTTTAGGAAGCTCAGGAGAAGCTGTTAGAACTTGATAGACAAAGCAATGAACTTGATGCTTTTATTGAAAAATCCAAAAATGCGACTATTGAAGAACCAGAGGTAAGATGCATGTACATGTACCAGTATGCCATGACAGTAAGGTAGTGTATTATAATAGGGAAACTTACCCTTCAGTACTGAGAAAAACATAAAATGGTATTTCTCTGTCAAAGACAAAGCAGAATTTTCCACTTACGGTGGTTGACAACAGCAGGGTTGTCAGTAGGTTTTTGAGTAGCAGGTTCTATCCAAAAAGTAGGTGGCTATTTCCATTTTATTTCTCCAATATCACGCTCAGAACTGACCTACTAACATTCGGAGTAGCCAGTGCAGTATTCGGAATAGCCGGTGAAATGCGCCGGTTGCCGGCTTACTTTGACAACCCTACAGCAGTTTCCAGCACATTCCACCCTTTTGATAGATCAGTACTACCGCTCTTTAACAGTTGAAGTTACAGTAATGGAATCGTACAAATGCCCAATCATTGGTGAACAAGTTGTAATTATTTTTGTGTCATTACTGGTTACCATAGCACCAGATGAGTATAACATTAATGTTAGTTTTAAGTGCTTGTAACTCAAAAACAAGCTCGGTGACGCCCATTTTTTATTACTGACAGTTTCAGAGCCACCTTAAATTTTGAAAATTTAAGGTGGATTTGAAACTGCTCTGAATTACTGATAATTTCTGTTTAGAGATCTTTACCACATGGCATTATTGTGTGAAACAAAACTTTTTCACACACAGTTTCGTGTCCAAATAGAAACCCGAATCCTTCCAAATATAAGCTACCCCCACCAGAATGGGATGTTAAAGGGAACCTCAGCTCTTGAAACAAGTGGACGTTAAGTAGTCTAAAATAGTGTCTAAATTACAAATTTTACCCGACAAGGGAGATTTAACATTTCATGTGATAGAAACGGAAAAGGTTATCACTTTTAAAATTCCTGTGTGCCACCACGTTGGATTTTATGAAGTCATTGCATTGTCCTTGTTGTTATTAATGAAAGGTTCTTTTGTGTAAAACAATGGGACAACACACTGACGTCATAAAATTCAAAATGGCAAAACGCGAGAAATTTAATTTTCTCGCCTTATGAGTATGAAATGTTGTATCTCTCTCATCCAGTAAAATTTGTAAGTTAGACACTATTTTAGACAACTTCAACTTGTTTCAAGAGCCGAGGTTCCCTTTGAAAATTATAAGCCATGGGATCATTATATTTGATTGGTTATATTGATCATTCGTTTGTTGTTCTCTGTTAGGCACAAGAAACTGAGGATGAGACAGACCTTCAGATCCATTGCATAACTTGCGGTCTTCCATTGGCTCCTAAAGTTGCTCTGAGACACATGGAGAAGTGTTACATGAAGGTTTATACTGATACAAAATTTATCTGTTTTTAAAGAACTAAAACTACTTGGTGGTAACCGCTATGACGTCATAAAGTATTATCCAATAACAGAGTTCTAAATCTATTCATACTTTGTCCGAATGATTGTAGCAACTTTTCTGCAGTCCTGCATCGTTTTAGAAGTACTATGACAGTGGTAAAACTATTTCGAGCCTCCTTAAACTTGGTTTGGGTAACAAAGTAAATTACAGTGCAGGAACTATCCCATGGGTTTTTGTAGTGTGATTTCAGCCACTATGAGTATTACGTCTCCTCTTTCCTCCTTGGACAGGACATCACATGTTACTCACCAGTGCACCAAAAGTTACCCTTCTATACCCTTAGTGAACTGGACTCTGGTTCGAGCCTCAACCAGGGTAGTGTGTGGTGTTCTTGTGCGAGACACTTTACTCTCATGGTGTCGTTCTTCACCCAGGTGTATCAATGGGTACCAGCAAATGTAATGCTGGTGGGGGTAACACTGTGATCAATAGACTGACATGCCATTCGGTGGGGGGGGGGGGTGTACTCCTAGGGACTTCATGCTAAGGAAACCAGGAATAGCTCCAGCCTTGATGGACCACTAGGCTTGTATACAGACTTTACCTTCTTGCCTTGGGTAGCAACAGTCCATGACAGAGTTAATGAAATTTGGATCCACCCGAACACAAAACCATTCAGTGGTAGACAAGTATGTCAACCTGGGACATCCAGTCTACAAGTCCAGCACTCTATTCACAAGACCGCACTGGCCTCCGGTCAATATTATAGGCACAGTTTGTGGCTGCAATACTGTGCATCCTACCATTGCTACTTTACAAAGTTTTAAGCTTTTTTTGACAACTTTCTGATGATGTCTGTTTCAACTGGCCAATCAAAATAAAAGTGAGAAGGCAGCATTGACAGTTTTCGGAGAGCGAAAATTGAACTGGGCAATTCCACCTCTCATAGTTCTGGCACATTGATTACCCAGCTTAATGAAAGCAAACATAAACATCTTGTGTGTGGCAACAGTGCATTGCACAGTATTGTTGCGCTGTTTATTGCAGTTAAACACAACCATTTGGAGCAATGAAATCATGGCTTATTGACTGATTTTCTTCTGCAGAATGAAAGTTTGACAACATTTGGTTCAATCTACAAAAGTGCTGGGTAAGGTTTCTTTTGGCATGTTCTCTTTTTTATGCTCTAGTGTTAACCTGTTTGTCAATTGGATGTTTTATTTTTTCAGACTGCAATCATAACATTTTGTAGAAGGATAGTCTTGACTCAAAACTTGAGTTTCGACTATCAAGTTTCGAGACGCTCAAGGAATCTTTCAAGAAAATAATCTTGAATGGAAATTTTCAGGAAATGATCTATTAATTCTCAAATGAAAAACAATACCATCCGGAAGGACAGTGGTGTGTTTCTGCGGCTTTCTTTTTTCATGTAGGTTGCATTGTTGGATGGGAGTCAATCTTAAATCTCACTTCTATTACATTCACAGTAAAGAAAGAAATAGAAAATAAATGCATGGAACCCAGAAACCGATCTCTTCATGAAAATGTTCAGTGAAGTTGGTTCCTTTATACTTTCGGCTTGTGATTTTGGCAAGTTCCCAAGGCAGTCCATCTTGCGTTTGTCTAATGGTCCGTCACTGTGTTATGCTAATGAACGATAAGTGACATGCATGTGAAAAAATTCTAGTGTTACAGAAGTATTTTGTGGCAAACGTTGGAAATAATTCTGTGCAGAAAATATCAGTTTATGTCTTGTGTTATTCTGTGCTTGAGAATTTCATTTTCTTCCATGTTCACCTTTTTAGAAATTTGTTCTGTGACTACTACAACTCTCAACAAAAGATCTACTGCAAAAGGCTAAGAGTTTTATGTCCTGAGCACACCAAAGAGCCAAAGGTATAATAAAGTTGTTAGGGAATTTAGATTATATTATGATGTTGCTGGTTTG
Source organism: Blastomussa wellsi (assembly GCA_947652115.1). Classification (NCBI taxonomy): domain Eukaryota; kingdom Metazoa; phylum Cnidaria; class Anthozoa; order Scleractinia; family Plerogyridae; genus Blastomussa; species Blastomussa wellsi. The sequence continues at coordinate 6,668,917 of OX393574.1, read as the reverse complement.
CATTTGTCATCACCTAAAATAGCTGTTATTGAAGTTGAGTCTGCGATAATATATTCTTTTGAAAAGACAGCATGTGAACGAGGCAAAAGGGTCAAAACATCGGACAACACAATGCATAATGACCCCTTAGCCTCGTTTGTATGTCAAACCACTGAAAACCATTGTTCCCATAACTTTTACCTTTAACTTTTAAAATGAAAAGAACTGGGCTCGAGATTGGACATCATGGCATGTGCAAACTCTGAACAGTTTCCTCTATTAGTACTCTGTTCCTTTAACACGTTCTTACAGAAAGGCGCTTGCAAATGACCAGTTTTTGGAAGCATTTCTTTTAATCAATCTAAATCTGGATTTTGTGATTGAAGTTTAGGTTTCTTGTTCCATTTATGGGCAAACAAATTTTAGATTGCAACCTAAATAATCCAGCTCCGAAGATGGAGTAGTTTCTAAAGCTGGTTTCATATTTTTTTAACCATTGGAGGGAACTCACATCACGTGGGTAGTGAGATATAGCAAACAGGCGCATTGATTTCCAGGCCCCTTGTCATTGTTGCTCGGTCTTTTAAGACTTTCATTCCAGCTAACACCAAAATTCTTACAGTCTGTATTATTGCTCACTCCAAAAATTTGTTAGTTAAAAGAAATGCAACCTTAATTGACATTCTTCGTGCGGGTAAAATCCAATCAAAAGTCAAGCAAAAGAAGCTTTTCTCGCCCTTTAATTGGATCGATAAATACTATTCAAAAGAATGTGAATTAATTAAAAGTGGTACTCTTGGACTCCTTACTGTTGCACGAACAATCACAAAGTCGATGAAAATATTATTCTGTCTTAAAGGAGCTATACTGCGATATTTTGAGTCATTTTTTGTTTGCAATGAACCATTTTTTTTTTGGCAATGAACCAGATTACCCTTAAATGGTATGGAATCTCAAAAATTAATTATAGTTTACTAAGGAAGACTTCCAGATACCGCCAGCTGAATGTCTTGATACTAAACCAAACAAGAACGAATATGATTTGGTTTTATCAACTGGGTTGATAATGTCAATTGGCCACCGTAAAGAGATTCAAGAGCTGACGTTTCGAGCGTTAGCCCTTCGTCGGAGCGAAAGAACCGGCGAAGGGCTAACGCTCGAAACGTCAGCTCTTGAATCTCTTTACGGTGGCCAATTGACATTATAAACCCAGTTGATAAAACCAAATTATATTGTTATACTTCCCACCGACGCAGCACCACAGTTTCTTTAGAAACTTACCCCCTCTATTCAAGAACGAATATGGTTAATGATGGAGAAGATTGAGACGGATTACAGATGGCTAAAAGTTTCATGATGCACAAACCATGATGTAGATCTTTTAACCCATTGACTCCTACACCGTGACAAACGTTGGTTTGTTTCGCTTCTGATGTCATCAGCTTTGACGAGAATAGGAATCCCTTTTACCCCAGTTGTGCAGGAGGGAAAGAGCTTTCCAGTGATACCCAGATGACATAGATTGGGTTAATGAAGCTTGAAATATGCACGACACTTAGAAATTCCCGTCAAAAACTAGGAGGGAAATTTTCCCTCACTTACCCTTGGCTACTCCGTGTTAAGTATTTCCCGTCTCATTGATGTTTTCTTGGCAATTCTTGAACCGAAAGCAAGCCCAGATAAAAGGCCAACCAATGCATCAAAAAGATACGAAAGAAGGAGAAAGGAAAAGCGAAAAAAAAAATAAAGAAAACGAAAAGCCTAAAGAGGTGGGTCACAATCTCGAAATTTTGATTTGTGCGTATGCCCGAGCTCACGTAGTGAAAAACGTGGCATGTCTTTATTTTGCAAATGCATTTTGGAGAGATTTGAAGCAGATAAATCGCCAGCAGTCAAGTTAAGATCACAGAAGTTGTTATCTGTTAGAACTGAAATTCAGTGCAATTTGACATAATACAAACATTTTACAGGTCAAATAGTTGTAAACATGTCAAAGCGACTTAAACGTTGTGGCAACATATGTTGTTATTTTTTACATTGCCCTGTTATTTCTTTTTTTTAAGATCTCTGCCAGTGATGTATGTGGTTGTCCTCTTGTTACTAACGTCTTCGAGGAAACTGGAGATTTCTGTCGAGCTTCAAAAAGAACGTGTTTGAAACATTACTGTTGGGAAAAACTTCGCAGAGCAGAGATTGATCTGCAAAGAATACAGCAGGTGAAATATATGTTCTTAATATGGCTCTGTTCTCCCATCAAATAGCAAGGAAGTAGGTCAAGCAAGGCAAGAGTCATGTTTTTAATGGAATAGGCATGTTTTATTGGGGTGAGGGTGGGGGATGAGATTTGATGGATAATCCCTGTTATTATTCAACAAATTGTCACGTTGCTCATATATGGTCATTATGCTCTCAATATCCATCAAGTGCGGCTGACAGATTTTCTGCGGTATACGCCAAGTAACGAAAATTCGGTAGAAGTCTCGTAAAGCGCCGCATAATGGCAACTTTTTTTAGCTGTAAAATGCTGTTCGTTGACAATTTGTTGAATAATAAAACAATTATCCTGCTCAATCTTGCGGAATATCGCCTGATTTTAGCCAACTAAGTATCAGGCGATATTCCGCGCGATTTCGCAGGATAATTGTTATATAGATGTATTATTATTCTCTCCCCCCCCCCCCTTCCCCTTGGTAGAAAGTTTTCCTGGATCCCCTCGTAATCCTAAACTTCTTCCCCTCACCCGGTCTCACCCCTCCCCAACCCCAAGTGATAACGTTTACAAAATAAAACTTACCAAGCTAGACTTTCTTAAACAGTCAGTTGTCAATGTGAGTAATTCCCAAATATTGATGAAGTTTAAGTGAAGAAAATTATAACATTGACGGCAGTAAAACCTAGAAAAACTGTGTTTATTGAAATACGGTTACGTAATGTCTGCAAGAAAATGTTGCAGCACTTTAGTTTTAAATTTAGGGTGCTTCACCAATTGTAGGAAAAGTCAAGGCAAGATGAATTTGTATCAAAATAAAATAAAACGCAATCAGTTCCGAACTTGTAGATATCCATACTTTTATAGGCAACTGCTATGCTTTCTCTCCTTTCCCTGCTTTGTGTACCCCCCCCCCACCCCTTATTGTTTTGGGCCCCTGCCACCCCCCCTTTCCTGTCTTCCTCTCATGATGTACCCTCTTCAACCAATGATAGACTAATGTCAAATCGAAACTCGTTACCTGATTGGTTATTCAGTCAAATAAACGTTTGACATTACGAGTATTTCACTAACTGTTAGCAGCAAATATCAAACAAAGACACTGATAATTTCCCTGTAATCCATTGTAGTGGCTGAAACTGGAAGAGGCATATGAGCAAGAAAGATCATTAAGGTACACTGCAGCCCAGCGAGGAGGAGTCCTAGGTCTGCTGCTACACCAGACAATCACACACGAATAAAACAAGCTAGCAATTGCTTTATGGTGTTTTTTGAAAATTTTGTATGAAAAATAACTTATTAATAAACTTTGTACATTTTTCAGCTCACAGTTTCACTGATTCTTTTGTTCATAAATAATATTGAAGCAATAGAGGACTTTTCCTGTTTCTTCCTGTACAACAATAAATAGACCAATTCCAAGTGTTCAGAAAGAAACAATATTTGAAAGCTTATTTTTTACAAGCCAATCGTGAGTGAAAGCGTAATGATACATAAGGGATTACTACGTAAAAACAAGGTGCTGTTACTCCTAAACGAGCGCGGGGTCCCCCCATTTTTTCTTCCTATTACAGAAACAATCGATAGGCCAGGTTTGAAAAAGATCTCAGTGTGGGTTCTATTTCTGCAGTTGAATGACCTTAATTGTCAACTCCAGTTGCAGAAATTCCACTGAGTACAACACCATGAAAAACTTAAAAATCTCAAAAATCTCAAAGAAATCGGACTGGAGCCTGCGATACAATGAAAATTATTACCAGGTCAGCGGTCAACGAAACATCACGTGACCTCGATGAACCTTAAACCTGGCCCCGTAATGTAGTCGTAGGATACTGGTCAGCGGTTTAGACAGCTTTCAATCCACAAGATGGCGACTGGTACATTTACCTGTAACTCTTTGCGCGCGAAAACCCTAAAAACGCTTATAAAAACGCAAAGAAAAGCACCTAAACTTTAAAACTCGGCAAGAGTAATATTACCACAAGAACGAATTTCGTGAAATTGTAACTTTCTCTATACCTTGTGGGCTGTGTTAGGGTCGCAAGGAATTGTGGTAAAATGTACAGCCGCCATCTTTTTTCCTACGGCGGATTAACAAATAAAGAAGCCTACGCCATGTATTATACTGTCAAAAAACACGACGGGCATTTGAGAACACGAGGGAAATGTAGAAAACATGAGCCGCAGGCGAGTGTTTTCTACATTTCTCGAGTGTTCTCAAATGTCCGAACTGTTTTATGACAGTATAATACATGGCTTAGGCTTCTTCATTTGCTTCATGATATAGATTTTATACACCGCGAGCAAAAACAACAACACGCACGATCGATAAACTGAAGCAATTTAATTTCGCTTCTCAGACAACTTTCCTCTCGAACTTAGAAGCTTCTTCGACAATCTCTGCAGCTTGACTCAGAATTTTGTCGGGAATTTCTTCATAGAAAATGTTCGCCGCCATCCCTTGCGAATTTTCACTTGAGTAAAGCTGACGAAAACCGATAAAACACGCTTTTTCTATGTTTTATACTTTGATTAAACATGGGCTTTTGGCCAATCAGAGCACGCGCAGAGCCCTATCTATACTATTATTGACCATAACTTGCAGTTAACTTTCACTTCATATGTGGACCTATTTCTGGAGTGTCTCCGCCATGTTGAAGGACGTCATCGTTGGTCGTACATGACATCTCAGCCACGTAAATTGACTCAAGATTGAAGTTTGAATAAATGCTATCCGAGGACTTCGAAATGGCAGCCTATAAAACGATGCCACTCGCGCGATTGTATCGCGTGCGATACCCTCGCTTTGAAATCGACAAAGAACAGATCGACAAATCTGGAGTTTGGGTCTCCCCTACACCAGAGTTTGTACGGACGGACGCACGGACACACGAACGATCATGTGACTACCAAATTTTCTCGACTTGATGGTTTTCCAAAATTTCTTACTTGTGGTGCTCTGCTGGCGCGCTTGGCGCGCTGGAGCTCCACCAAAAAAGAACCTTTTTCAGTTTCGGAATAGAAATTAATTTCGTTAGTTTCGTGTGGTAATAATATTCTTGGTTTTCACATGACGTCATAAAATTTTAAAAACAAAAATTCGCTGGGCCTGCTTAAATTTCATTGCCCCCACGTGAAAGAAATCCTAAAAATATATCTATTCACAGGTTTACGTTTGAAATACAGCATGTTGAATTTTTCGAGATTTCCACCGTACCTGACATCACGATGGCGCCGTGACAAAGCCGTCGTGCTCTAAGAAAAGGTCTTTTCTCAAAAGGAAATAATGTTTATGTGTATAAACACTAGATCGTGTGGAAAGAGTAATCGCTTTCATAGCAAAAGTGAGTGCAAGATGTTTTCCATCAAGCTGGGCACCGACATGGCGTTTCTATACAGAGCTCTATAAATTTGCGTGAAAGGCCTCGGCAAATAACTTACGAATGGTGTACCGGACAGACCTGAGACTTGAAGATGTTGTTTATCTATTACTATTTTATAACATTTGAATCTATCAGCTTTTTCATTGCATGGTTTCGAGTTTATTTTTTGATGGCGTGATAGTGAAAACCGGCTATCAGATGAGCATGGCCATTTGATTTTATTACTGCCATAAAAGTTCCATTCTGCCAACCTCCGATATTTTCCGGTGCACCGAAAAATCTTTTACGCTGCCACTTATCGAAGTAATTTTTAACAAAGTTGATTCTGAAGACTCCAAAATTTGCTCAGTCCTGTTAAATACTTTCCCTAACAATTAATTTCAATTAGAAAACAAATTAATTATAATCAAATCGCACAAACAGCTATTCGGTGCGTGGTCGCAAATGTTTAAAAATTTAAATTGCAAATTCTTCAATTCCTGAAACCTTCGATACTCGTTTATTATCCGCGTTCAAACTCTCTTCCAACAAAAATCTTCCTTTGCTGTCGCCACCTTCGCCGAAAATGTTTCAAGTTGCAGTTTGGGAATGTGCTGACGTTTGAAGCTGTTCCGCAGCAAAAAGAACTTGAGTTCAAACAAGCCATGCAACATGTGCTTCGGTTTAAAATGTTGCACTGTATTCTCAAGAAATCATTTTCAGTTGTTCTTTAGGTAAGTATTATACACTTAGGTGTTGTAGAAGTAGATGAGATTTCTCTCTCAGAACTTAGATGTATAAATGTAGAAAATCAGCGTCGTTTTGTTAACTGCAGCAATTTGGCACGAAGAGTTAATTTATTCTATGGGCGCCATTTTATTTATGTATTATCTGAGTATTATTATTATTATTATTATTATTATTATTATAAAACGGGAAAAGTCAGTATATATTTTGGGAGCAGATAATATTGTGTAATAAATTTATTATTATTCGTCATTTGTTTATTTTGACTCGCCCTTTGGACTACAATGGGTGCCTTCGAAACAAAAAAACCTTCTGGTACCCAGGGTGCCTTTGGGTGCCTTTATTAACGATTTTGAGAAAGCTAAGAGTTAGTCCAGAAGACTTTACAAAAAAAACCAGTAGTTAAAGGCCTCTGATTTTACGTATTTTCAAGTCAAAATCACGAATGATGTGCTTTAGTGATGTCTAAGGTTATTTTACATGGCTAAATTGCAGCTCATCCCGCCATCTTCTCTGTGCGATATTTCTTTTTCTGCCGCGTTGTAGAAGCGCAACCATGGCCACTTTTAAATTTTATTTACAATGTTACGAACACATACATTTTCACACTGATGCAAACTTTATCGGTTTATGGTTTTACTGACGGTATAAACGATATCAGTTAGCCATCTTAAGAGGTTCTTAACATCTTATGATTATTTTTTCTTTGTAGACTGGTATTGATGTACCGAGCCTGATGCATTAAACCGCATGACGTTTCTCGAAACGAAAACGGCTTCATGTTGAAACAAGTGGTGAGTTCACTGTCCTCTTTTCAATTTTCAGTTTGTTACACTGATCAATCTTTTGGTGATCCCATTTTATGTGAATTACTTGCCATGGGGACATGTTTTTGCGCTTTTCTCAATAATGGCTTACTGTACATATGAAGCGCACTTTTTCTTTGCCGTTTTCAATTCCTCAGTATACATAGAAAACCACTGTAGATATAAAAAAATACTGAATATAGATTCGATCAATTGAGGGGGGGGTACAAAATGCACTTTTTCTGAAGAAAAAGTTTCGTCGGTGTACTGGGTCGAGATTCTATTGTGAAGTCCTGATTGTGGCGTTTCTCTGTTACAAAGGTTTTGTTTTCAGTGAGCGCTGTGTAAGGACTTCTCACGCTACAATGTTTCCAATGGCTAGTCGTTTCGAAACGGATAGCCGTTTGTTAAGCTTTCACCATCTGTTTGCACGGAATAGGATACCATTCCAATGCCCATCTCATCTAATACTTTGAGATGCAACCAACTTATCGTTACTATCTGAAATCAAGTGATATTTTGAGCGCTCAATTTGACGGACATTTTTTTAGCAAAATGCGGCAACTTTAAAGGCTTATAAAATCGTCAATTTATTATCTTTCCTTCTCAAACTTTCAATTTTTCCCCTTAACACGTTCAACTTTAGACAGGCGCACTAAAATAGTTCACTTCATTTACACTTCAGGAGAAAAATCGACCTTTTCCATCCCGCTTCATCCGATCTTAAGCCCTGTTCGTGCGGCACATGATAGACGAACTATCATGCGGTAGTCATGTGAACAACTATCATCGACTATCATGAAGACTTTGAACAAGTTCAAAATTAATGATAGTTGACATGGTTGATGATAGCCGAAAATAGTGCATGATAGCTACTTGTCAAACGGGAGGGAACGGGGGGGCGGTATCCCGAAAGAGTAGGCGGTGGGGGGAGGGGTAGGAGAGGCTGGGGAAGGGAGGACGGTAAACGGGATTCCGAAGGAGGCTGGAACTTATGGAAAAGTTTCGCAAAGTTGTGAAACATTTTGCAATAGAAACAGCACAGACAGACAGGAGCCACTAAAAAAGGGACGGGAACGGAACGGGAAGTAGGAAGATTTGAACCACTGTCAAACCAAAGGATTTAGCGTTGGAGGGGGGGGGGGGGGGAGGGAAGGGAGATACACGTATGCTTTCCGTTCTCTTTGATTGTAGTTTTGGGTTTGCTTGCTTATGTTCAAAATACCTCATTATAATAGTATATTATTCTGTTCATTTCTTGAAGACTTTTAAAGCTGTGCGGAGATGTCTATCTGATGAGTGATGGGTTGTACACCGAAAAGATCTTATTCAACTGCTAGCAATAGTGGTAAGTTTATGATATAGTTCTCTTTACTATTGATCATCTCATGTACAAATGGCATTGCTGTACAGTCGCCGTTCGAAGCACTAATTGCACAAACTATTTTGGTTGCTTAGCCTTCTATAGATGCTTAAAGACCCCGGGGAGTACTATCTTAATTTTTTTGCCGTGAAGGTTCCCCTGACCCAATTTCAAGGATAAAGAAAACGAAATTTGATACCCTATTTAAGGCCCAAACTCGAGAAACGGGTCAATCTTATTTCGTTCCTGTAACGTTAATACTTATCGGATTGTTCATTTAAAATAGACCTTGTCTTTTTCGTTTCACTTGCCGTTTACGTACTGCAATGTTAGACGATACATTTTCGATACCCTATCTAAGGATCACACCAGAACAAAAAGTCAAAAGGGGCAAAAATAATACTCTATTTAAGGATCGAGAACCTCTAATAAACCTTTCTTTATCCCGCGGGACATACCTGTATAGCCCTTATATGGGAGTACCCCCCTGGTTATAGAAATACCCTAAATTCAAACCTATGAACCGAAACCTTTTAAACTTAAAACATCGATTACGTCTATCCATTCAGTGTACCAAACATTTATCAAAAGAACAAAATTCACTGAGTTGGTTGCAATTTTTGTTACAAAACTAGTGCGCTTTTGGCCACTATTGATGTTGCCATGGCAATGGATTTTTTAGTCAGTTGCTCACTGCTAAAACGTGCATGTGTGTAAGATTGGTTACGAGTTATAAGCTGAAAGAAATAACTGACTTGTTTTGTCAGTATAACTAATCATCGCGATCTTTGTTGTACTTAGACAAAACGGATTTCACGATGTTGGCCTGTAGAAAGGTGCCGTGATTGACGCAAAAGGACAGAAAGTGGTGTTTCTTTAACAACAGGTTTGTGCGTTAACAATATCTTTCATCCACATTCATGCACATTCACACAATGTTTTCTGGTTTTACCGTGATGGCGTGATCGTTATCAGATGTAATGGTTAGTGCACTGGACTCCAGATCGGACGGTCCGGGTTCAAGCCCCTGGCCGGGGCACTGCGTTGTGTTCTTGGGCAAGACACTTTACTCTCACAGTGCCTCTCTCCAGCCAGGTGTATAAATGGGTGACGGCAAATTTACTGCTGAGGGGGATAACCCTGCGATGGACTAGCATCCCATCCGGGGGTACGTAGAAATATTCTCTGTCGCTTCATGCTACAGAAACCGGGATAAGCTCAAGTCTGATAAGCTCTAGGCCAGAATGCAGACTTTGCCTACCTACACAAAAGAAGCCAGCTTGACTTACGTTGTTTTTTTCACCTTTTTGTAGTGTGGTTTTGTAGAGTGGGCTTAAAACGAAAAAAGAAAGCTAAAATATCAAAGGCGTGGATGCATCGAAAGAATTTTAGTTGCAACTTAAACTGGATCTGCTGTGTATTGATGTTTATTTGTCTTTCTCCAGGACAGTGCCAGCCATATGCAAAAAACAGGAAATCAACGGAAAGCAACTCAAAATAGAAGAAACACTTCAGGATGGCGCCTAGATTTGTTAATGAGGTAAGTTGATTAGTTTTAACCTACTACTGAGAAATAGGTTTACTTCCGTTTCTTCAAAGTTTCTGGATAATGGCAGTGATAAAATACACAGTTTAAGGGTGCACGACTAAACTTTTTGGGTGGCAACACCACTCAAGTTTGAGAGGCTGCTACATCGCCATTAGCAACGTTGTCGAAAAACTATCACTACAGCTGAATTAGATAAAGATGAAAATTTGTTATGACGAGTGTTATGTTGGCATCGGAGTTGTCACAGTAACGTAATGACGCCATAGGTGTTTTACTTTTGCTCGTATTGCTTGGCACCAGGAGGTTTTTTTCGGATGTCGCTCAAGGGAGGCTGTTTCTTTCATAGCTGCCTCGATGCTGACAATGTTTGAACAAATTCTATGAGAGCATTTGAAATTTTGGTGGATAAAAATACATTAAACATCATGCTTTCAACATAATTGGGTAATGTCTCAAACGACGCGCTTTGGGAATGTTATTTCATTTCATTGTAGTTTTATTTCAAGATGGTTAATTTCAAAAACAAAGTCATTAAGCAGTTTCCAAATTCGTCATTGCCAAACTTTGCGTCGTAACGTTTTCAGCTTTGGCGCGATGGCAATGAAACTTCAGGAAAACTTCTTCCAATCATTCAGCAATAATATGATTAAATTTGATTGAACTGATGAAAAATATTTTGAATGTTATACGCGTTTTACTGGACACACCGTTTTGAAGCAAAAAACATTTTGCTGATATATTTTTGTTAAACGTTTGGAATCAGTGTTTATAAACTTCATACATATCGTAGCCAAGTTTCAAGAAAATCGTTGGAGCAGAAATGCGTAAATCTCATGGTCTCTGATAGAGTCAAGATTCGAGGAAGACCTAGCCCTTACATAACTGATGAGATCAGAGAGCTCATGAAATCTAGGGACCGGTGGAGAAAGATAGCAAGAAGAACAGGTAAACCTGATGCTTGGACCACCTATAAAAACCTTAGGAATGACGTCAAGAGAAAAATAAGATCAGCTGAGCGCGCTTTCGCCGCGGATCAGATCACAAGAAATCCCAACAACTCAAGCCAGTTGTGGAAGACTATTCGATCTTTCATTCCAAAAAAGTCTGCCAGCGTGAGATCATTTAGCAAAGATGACAGGACCGTCGCAAACGATTTTAATCGGTTCTTTACGTCTGTTGGCCAAGTTGCTGTTGACAAGATTAACTCACTTGCTAATGAATGCAATTTTGATCTTTCGCCACCTGTGCCTGATCCTGCAAATTCCCCAGTGACTGATCAATTCAATTTTACGCACGTGGATTGTTATGAAGTCGCCCAGATTGTCAGGTCAATGCCAGCTAATAAGTCATCTGGGATTGACAACATTCCAGTACGTGTAATCAAAGATAGCCTTCCTGCTACTCTCCCAGTGATTACATCCATAATCAACGCTTCTTTCAAGCATGGAAATTTTCCTCGATCTTGGAAATTAGCTGTCGTGTCGCCTATCCTAAAAGATGGAAATCACGAAGAACCTAACAACAATAGGCCTATTTCTCTCTTGCCCATCCTTTCGAAAGTATGCGAAAGGGTGGCGCTTAATCAAATTATGTCTTATCTAGTGTCAAATGAAAGGTTATCTACCCGGCAAAGTGGCAATAAGAAATTGCACTCTACGGAAACCTCTTTAATACGAACTACTGATACTCTTTTAAGTGCGATCGATGAGAAGAAAGTTACCGCTGTTGTTTTACTTGATATGAGCAAAGCCTTCGATACTATAAGCCATGGAATATTGCTCAATAAACTGTTGAACGTTGGAATCTCACCATCTAGCATTGCTTGGTTTACCAGCTACCTCTCCGACCGCCGACAAGTTGTGCGCATAAATTCTGAGTTGTCTGATCCTCTACCCGTTGTATCAGGCGTGCCTCAAGGAAGCATTCTTGGACCCATGTTGTTCAGTATTTATGTAAACGACTTACCACTCGCCCCCCTTTCCTGTTTTACTGAAAGTTACGTTGACGACACAAAACTTTACATTTCTTTCCCAGTTCAAGACTGGGCTAAATCTGTCACCGATTTAAACGCCGATCTTTTACATATTCGAAACTGGTGCTTCAATAATCGTCTTCTTTTGAATCCTGATAAAACCAAACTCATTGTTTACGGAAGTCGACAAAGGCTACTAAACCTCCCCGATATCCGTCTCTCCCTCTTAGGAAAAGAGCTGACACCGGAGCACGTTGTTAAAGACCTAGGTGTGATCTTTGATTCGAACCTAACTTTCCACGAGCACATTGTTAAAACTGTTTCCACCTGTTTCTCAAGTTTGGCCCAGATTAATCGTGTTAAGCACGTATTTGACAGATCGTCTTTAATTACTATAATTAACACTTTAGTATTTAGTAAGTTGTTTTATTGTTCTTCCGTCTGGTCCAATGCTGCTGACACTAGCCTCCTCAAGCTCCAAGCGATCCAGAACTTTGCAGCCCGGATTATTTGTGGATCCAGAAAATTTGACCACGTTACTCCGCTTCTGAAAGAACTGCATTGGCTACCTATTAAATCTCAGTTATACTTCCGTGACGCCGTGCTTGCTTTTAAATGTATGACTGGATCCGCTCCTACTTACCTTTCTTCGAAGTTTCTAACGCGCGGTAATGTTAGTGGTCGCACGACCAGAAGCTCCCAACTGTTGCACATACCATTATACAAAACTAAATCTGGACAAAGAACTTTTTATTATCGTACTGTCAGCCTGTGGAACAGTTTAGACAATGATCTTAAACTTTGTAATTCTTCTTCTAATTTTAAGCGTAAACTTAGGGCCAAATTATTTTCTGCTTTTCTTTCTCCTCGGTCCTAGTTTTTAATCTCTTTTTATCTCACCCATTTTATCGTACTTTCTTAAAGTTTCTTAGTTGTAGCTTTCGTAATTATTTTTAGCTTTATATATCAAACATTTTTATTACTGTAATTATTAATTGTCACTGAAAAGCCCTCTTAGGGAGTGTCAATAAAGTTTGTATTGTATTGTATTGTATTCAACTTCAGTCTTGTGATATTTTCTATTCTTGATGCTCTTTGACTAAACAAGCCACGAACCCCAATTTCTGTGAGAAGCCTCGCCAATACTTGCTAAGTGAGAGTGCCAAGCCGATTGTCCATCGTCTGAACTGTTAAAAAGTATTCGCTAGTTCTGTAAACATTATAAAATGGTCGTTAACTTTCTTCTCATCGGACCTTTAAAGTTGCCTTTTTCAACATTTCTGGAAAATTGCCCCAGTTTTATGTCGGTTAACACTCGTGTCCATATGTCAAAATGACATTTACGCCTTAGTGGCACTTTAGTGATCCTTACATAAGGAGGTCTATATGTGAAAATGACAGACACTTTAGTGATCCTTACATAAGAAGGGTTACTCTATTGACTATGCTTGCGGTTAGTTCCACTCCCGTTTGCCTGCGGTTGGTTTTCATCTGGTCGTTAGGGCGACACAATAATTTGTATATATTTATACCTACAGTATATATAGTTAAAAAATTTGGGTTCCGGCTGCCAGCACCCGGTTGGTGTAGAGGTTAGTGAGTTATCACTGACCCGGGTTCAACTCTCGGGGTCCGAAAAAATTATATTTATTTTCCTTTAAAAAAAGAATTTTATAAGAAAAAAATTATTTTTATAATAAGTCTGAAACGAGATGCTTTTCATGTAATTGGAAGTAAAGGAATGTCAGTTTGACATATGGAGATGAGTGCTAACCTTTTATGTCATACTTCCTGCACATGAATTTCAAGGTATTACAATAATTTTGCATCGACTTCTGCTGCTGTACCGTGCTACGAATTGGAGAATTGTACTTGGGATTGTAAGCTACGCTGCGACTGATCTCTGGCAAAGCATATGGGCAGTTTTGTTTATGTTATTATGAATGCAAAATGAGCACGTGCGGCAGTTATTCCAAAATATTCGCACCTTTATAAGGGGGCGTCAGTCACATACGCACCGACCGCTCCGGGAGAGCGAGGGAAGATGTACGTTTTATTAGAGTAACGCTGGGGTGGAATGTTACTAAATGTGAGATATAAAACTAAAATTGAATTTTTCTAACAAGACAACGGGAAACAGGAACCGTTACTAAAATCAATAAGTGAAATTAGTGTTTGCAACACAAATAAAGTTCATTCTTTTATTTCCAACTTGTATTTTATAAATTCAGGGGATTTACTCACCACACATGCATTCAGATTTATAGTTTTATGGTAGATTTTACAATTGCTGACGGTACCGATGTAATTGTGTTTGACTCCTTCGCTTTTTCCTATCAGCAATATCAAAAACATTAAGCCTTAATTTAAAGCCGCACGTGCTCATTTCGTATTTATTTAACAAATAAAGAAGCCTAAGCCATGTATTATACTGTCATAAAACACGACGGGCATTTGAGAACACGAGGGAAATGTAGAACACACGAGCCGCAGGCGAGTGTTTTCTACATTTCCCTCGTGTTTTCAAATGCCCGTCGTGTTTTATGACAGTATAATACATGGCTTAGGCTTCCTCATTTGCTTTATGGTATAAATTTTATACGCCGCAAGTAAAAACACCAAAACACGCACGACCGATTAATTGAAGCAATTTAATTTCGCTTCTTCTACTTTCATCTCGAACTTAGAAGCTTCTTCGACAATCTCTGCAGCTTGACTCAGAATTTTGTCCGGAATTTCTTTATAGAAAATGTTCGCCGCCATCCCTTGCGAATTTAAACTGGAGTAAAGCTGACGAAAAACGATAAAACCCGCCTTTTCTATGTTTTATACTCTGATAAAACATGGGTTTTGACCAATCAGAGCGCGCGCAGAGTTCTATCTATATTATAAAATAACATAAACATAACTGTTCGTCTGCTTTGCCAGAGATCAGTCGAAGAGTAGCTTACAATCCCAACTACAATTCTCCAATTTACAATTTTCTTTCACAGTGGTAAAAACCTGATATAAAGAGTTGTTAAGTAATTTTTACTGTAGAGTCCATATCTGCTGTGAGATAGGCATAACGAAAATGATTTAAATGTGACTTAGCCGCAGCAGGAGATCAGAATCAACCAGTAATATTCAGCCATTTCAGGATTAAGTATGTGACTGCCTTTAACTCAGGTTCCAAATAGCAAAAACTTGCGGCTAAGTGGGGAAAAATTCGTTTCTTACTGTAGATAAATTATGCCAAGCTTGGTTAGTATGGGGTCTATACATTGAAAAAATCACGAAATATTGCCCAGTTTTCCTTTAAAAAGGGCCCAATTCTGATCGTTTTTCCACACGAGTTCAGTGCGAGGAACAGCGCGAGAAAACGTGACCAAAATAAAAAAGACCCATGCTTGGAGCTTCCGTTGTGCAATTTCTGCTACTGAAAATCCAATATGGCGCTCAAATATGGTGTGTTTGACAACAATATTCAAGTGTCCCTTACTCTGAAACCCACGTACCTTTTGGCTTAAAATCTAGGTAGTGATCATGGGTTGGTATCAAGATTAATTGTATGGAAATTGAAGGCATGTTGCATGTTGCCAACTGTACCACTACCATTTTATAATGCTTACAAAACTAGCGAATTCTTTTTAACAATTCAGATGATCGACAATCGGCTTGGCACTCTGACTTAGCAAGCATTGGCGAGGCTTCTCGCAGAAATTAGGGTTCGTGGCTTGTCTAGTAAAAGCGCATCAAGTATATAAAATATCACAAGAATGATAAGGTTGAATTTAAGAGACCATAAGATTTACGCATTTCTGCTCCAACGATTTTCTTGAAACTTGGCTATGATATGTATCAAGTTAATACACGCTGATTCCATAATTTTCACAAAAATATATCAGCGACATTTTTTGCTGGGTGCGATTTTTTTTCAAAAAGGTGGGTCCAGTAAAACGCGTACAGTATGTTGCCTTATTTCCGGACACTTTTTGCATAAACCGTAATATCTTACCTCAAAAGAACGCAAACAAGCTGAAATTCAGCCACAAGTTAGCTTCCACGTCTAGTAAGTAGGTCGTAAAGTTTCATCGCCTGAAACTCTTTGGATCCTTCGTAATTTTGGAGAGAGTTCGTCGAATTGGATGCCCTATTTCCGGACGATCGTTTACGAGATAAATACTCCGCTTTTCGTGGGAACATTCTTCTCCCTTGTGGTATTTATTTATTTACTTGTGGTATTTATTTACCGGCGGCGTGAGACAAAAGCCGCAAATCCGTCTGTGTTCGCAGGCTAGCCAACAAGCCGACATGTTAAATTTGTATCACGGTAAGACGAGGAAAACTGGCGACTGATTTATTGGATACTGGACTGGACTTGGAAAACACCACTCAAGTATTTTTTTCCAAATAATTATTTCAGGTGAGTTGAAATTATGAGAGGGAATTATAAAAACGCTTGTCTTTTAACAACACTTCGATAAGATTGCGTTTAAAACAGAAACTAGTTTGCTATCGTTAGGTGTCCGGAAATAGGAACACCTCACCAAAAAATGCAAATAAACTCTTTTGATACGAAACTGAAAACAGAAAATTCTTGTATGCTGACAAACCTAGTCCTGTAAGCTTTACTTATGTCTAAAAAAAAGTTTAATCTGTATCGTATTTTGCGAGAACAGACCGATTAACTGTAAATAGGTAATTCGATGCGCGCTAAAAATCGCATTTAAGAAGAAACAAAATTTACCTGCTTCGACCGAAAACGAATGTTCTCGCCCAAACGGAGTGTGACTTAGCCACGAAAGTATCAAACGAAAGCTGACTAGTCGATAAGTCTTTGGAACATATCGATCGGATTTGTTTTATTGTTTCAACGAAATACGGAATATAGGGGTGTCCGGGAAATAGGGCAACATACTGTATAACATTCAAAATATTTTTCATCAGTTCAATCAAATTTAATCATATTATTGCTGAATTACTGAAGAAAGTTTTCCAGAGTTTCGTTGCCATCGCGCCAAAGCCGAAACTGCTATGAAGCAAAGTTTGGCAATGACGAACTACGGAGCCACAAAATCTCCAATGAGCAGTGCAATAGCTCTGCACGTGCCCTTAAAGGTTTTGTACATTTCTTTGTCGTCGTGAGAAAAACAACGTGAAATGACCAAATTCTGAGTACTTTAGAGAACGTGAACCACTACGGCTAAATTTCCGTTTTTCTATTTAAAAATAAACGCCGTCCTTATATTTCTACAAGAACTACGTTTGAAAGCGATAGATTCGCCGAATACATCGCGGAAACTGTGAGATTCGTTGTCATTGCTAAAGCTCCATGCTATCATAGTTGACTATATTCGTAGGTGCAGAAAAAAATATCAACAAAAATTGTAGCGAGAGCTCCTGAGCGCACGCTCAACAAATCCATTTTTCTCGCAACAGGCCAAAGCAATGCTATCATTTTTTGCACACAGTTTCAAATAAAATAAAATAAAATAAACAGCATCTTTATTTAATGCAGCTGTGGTGATCGTTTTCCGACTTCGTTGCTAATCGTTTTCCGACTTCGTTGCTAATGGTGACGTGTCAGCTCTCAAACTTGAGCTTTGTTAACCCTATTAAGTTAACACTTTTCAGTTTTCATGAAATCAAGTTAAGGAGTGCCGTTTCTCTTGACAGCATTTTCTAAATCTGGGTCATGCTTTCCAGTTTAATAATTTACAATCTAGCGACTGCCAGTGATTATATGAAAATTATAATGGTTTAATCACGAAGGCTAATTATGAAAAGGGGATTCCCTGAAGAGATCAAAGCCCGTTTGCAAATCGTAAACATCCATGATTTCTTCCTTCTTTGCAAATTCTATCTGCAAATTATTTCTAAATCAGAAAGAAAAATGAAATGTCAGTAGAATCTTGAAATGTTTCGTTTTCGCAAGAAATGGATAAAAACTGGTGAAAGAAGGTATAATTTTGACACAGTGTTTTGAATTTGACGCAAACCTCGCGAAATTCAAACTCGCTCAGTCTTTACAGGAATAATGATCTTTTCTAAAAGTTTTAATTTATCTTTCACTGAGTACATACGAACAAGGAAATTTCCTAATTTCAGAATCATTTATAGGGTAAGTGTCTAGTTTCCACGAACAAAATTGGATACAAATTAAATTGTGTCGAAGTGGGAGGTTTTAAAATTTGTGCCTTCGTGTTTAAATCTAATAATTTTTCTATTTCACCGATGCCATATCCCTGTCTAGAGAAGAATCTTCATGGCTTTAGGAAGTAAACCAGCTTCTATAGCTGGGTACAAGAAGCATTCAAACTCCTTTACTAAATTCATACGCACGTAGATTTTAACTAAATTGGAAAGAAATAATTCTACAAAGCAACGTTTTATAGCCTGAAATGAGACAAAAAAATACGGTAAATTCAAATATCGAATGGGTATTCCTTTCAGCAAAAGTATAAAATAGTAATGAGTTTTTGTACGATTATGTTCACTGATTTATTTTACTATTATTGTTATGCAGGCTGTGAGATGAAGCAAGCAAGAGTATTCAACCAAGCGAAGGAAAAGCTTTACTAGAGGTAGTAAATAGTAACACTTTTTGGTCATTTGGAAGAAATCAGAGCTAAAATTCTTAACAACTCGCCTAGGTTTGAATTATTTTCAATTCAAAATTCGCTTCGACTTGTCTGTGGCGTAATATTATATTCTAGATTAAATTTTCTTAATTTCTTTCATTTGGCAGTGATTGTTTAAGAACGCTTCCTTGTAACATCTGTTTGATGAGTTTTAATTTTCCCGCCAAAAGACTTAGAAAAATACGGGCGCTCAAAATACGCATGCGCCGTTTTTTTTTAATTATTGCTTCTTGTTAACATCTGTTTGAAAAGTTTTAATTTTCCCGCCAAAAGACTTAGAAAAATACGGGCGCCCAAAATACGCATGCGCCGTATTTTTTTTTTTTCAAATATTATTGCCAATAAAAGATAACTTGCAAGCTCTTGTCAGTCTTTTCTCTTTGATGTAATTATGTATATATAGATTGTATTATCGGTAAATCAATAAAGTGTAGTTTTTCATTCTAATATTTATTATCTTCAATACAATAAAGTGAAGTTCATTGTAATCTTTATTATCTTTCAATAAATACAACAAGTGTTTCAGTGTTTGAATTAACTTTATTCACTTCAAATATTTTTTAATTAGTTAAGTGAAAATCAATTAATTAATCAAAAAGGTGTGAAGAAAAATCTTCCCTATATATACTAAGTCTTTTGGCGGGAAAATTTGACAAAATTTGCACAGCGTTTCCCCTGGCAACTTTTTTGGGCAAAAAATTCAAAATGGCTTCCCTTGAAATTTCCCGCCAAAAGTATGCAATTACCACCTCGTGCAAAAACGTTTTGATAACCAAAAAAGTCGATCTTTCTCAAGCCCGAAAAAATTCAAAGCAAACAAAAATTCGTTTCTATATAAAATTTTGACTTGTCCCGCCGAAATGTTTTAGTCTTTTTTCTAAGTTTTTGCACGAGATAGCGTTTACATGTAAACTAACGAAACGATAAACGAAATTGACGGCTGAAAGAGACTTACAAGTAACATGGCAAGATGAAAGTATTACAAAAATAGAAGATCAATTCGATTTTTTTCATAAAGGAAACTTCTACTTCGACTTGCCATAGGCCGTATTACGGATGTCACGCAAAAATGCAATTTTTATTGCTTTTCATTAAAACAAAAATTCATCTCCATAAAACGATTTATCGTACCGATTTTAGTAAACCTGCGAAGTTTGACAACAATCGGCTACAAACTCTCGGAAATACGAAAGCCCGAAAATGCCAAATTTTACAAAGAAATGTATGAAAAGGGGCAAGCCTTGCCCCCTTTCATACATTATTTTTGCGTTCTCGTATTTCGGAGAGTTTGTAACCGATTGTTGTAAAACTTCGCAGGTTTGCTAAAATCGTTACGATAAATCGTCTTATGAAGATGAATTTTTGTTTTAATGAAAAGCAATAAAAATTGCGTTTTTGCGTGACATCCGTAATACGGCCTATGGCAAGTCGAAGTAGAAGTTTCCTTTATGAAAAAAATCGAATTGATCTTCTATTTTTGTAATACTTTCATCTTGCCATGTTACTTGTAAGTCTCTTTCAGCCGTCAATTTCGTTTGTAACACAAGACAAATCAAACCTGAAATATTTCGATAATCAGAAACGATTGCTGAAAACTATTTGTTTTCGATAGCAACGACTTAATTTTCTCACAACAACATGGAGGGATTTTTCATTGTTTTAGCCGCAAAACATTAAACAATTTAATTGCTTCACTCTATGTTCTTTATTAATTCTTGCGAGACAGAATGACCGAGATATGCTTAATGTCAACTATAAATTCGTGCTTTCAATATTTTGTCCTGTGTTACAACGTCGGCCGAAAATTATATTTATAAAACCTAATTCCTGGTGCAAGGGTTTTTTCAAGATTAACCCACCCGTTTCACGACTGTTGAAGGTAATAAATAACAATAAAGGTAAGTTATACAGACCACAATTAAGACAACGAAATTCAGAAATAATTCGATTTTGGCCGCTTTGTATTGTTTCTGACAACTTTACGCTGTTCTATCACACTGAAAAAGCCACAAACAAAAATGTTTTTAATCTGTTATACAGAGCATTTGTAGAGCTAACATAAACTAACAACAAAATATTTTTGTAGCTCGTAAAAATCAGAATGTTTTGTTTTATTTTTCTCAATAAATACCCGCTCTGAATGAAAAAGACCAAAATTTAGTCCTCACTTTAGTAATTTAGAAAACATTACAATATAACCTTGTCTTAAGATGAAACAAAAATTCAGAATAGTTAAGAACAAATCTTCAAGAAAAGCGAAACTAAATCCGTTGTCGATCTTGCAGTTTGATCGTTCGGGTGAGGGTAGTCCTGACAAGGACCGTTGTCGGTGACAGTGACTGGACGTTTCGACAACCTTAGCGGAAGTCATCATGTGAAGAGTTGTTTGTCAGTCGAATGTTTGCAAGTCTGGTTCGTGAAAACTGATTGGTCATGATCAGTTTTGCCGTGATGTTATTGGCTGTAGCTTGTATCGTCGGTCATGCTTGGTCGGTAAAGTTAGGTCGGTCTGTTCTGTCGATGTCGTGAATTAGTTATTGACTTCTGTTTAGAGAATTCTGAAGGTATGCGTCGGTTTCCTGAAAACTGTTCTACTGAGAGTGTTAGCATTCTGTTCGTGGAATGCGGCAAAGGTATCGTCAACATAGCGGTATCGTTTGTCGGCCAGTCGTTAGGGCGCGTTCCTGGCGACCCCAAAGCTGTTCCGTGTAACTGTTTGTAGCGTTTATCTTTGTACTGGAAGTTAGTAGAAGTCGGGCAAAGGTTCAGTAAGTCCATGATGTCGTCTGTCGGTAGCGGTAGTGTGTCAGTAGACTGTCGGAGAGCGGTCTCAGTTGCATTGTAAGGCCAGTTGAAGTGGAATACTGGTGAACAGTGATTTCACATCAAATGACACCAATTTGTAGTCGTCAGGCATCTGTACAGTCTTGATGGCCGTAATTCCTCTACAGATTGTAGTTTGCGTCTCGATTTGTCGGTTGTAGTATAGTGGCCAGGTAGACAGTTCGTAAGTTGGATACCCACCGAACGAGACTATAAGTCGCATAGGGAAGCCAGGCTTGTGCAGTTTCTGTGGTTGTGGCACCGAGCACCTCAGTCGGTAGTAGCGTTGAGTGTCAATGGCGTCAGTATTCTTGAAGTTATGTAGTTTTACGTTTAACTGTTGGAGTTTGGTCACGTTTAAGTTCGTCATAGGTCTCTCTGCCATTAACAAGTACGTTCATTTTGTCGTAGTAATCAGCCTTGTTCATAGCAGTAACACGTCAATTGTCGGCTGGTAGTTTAACAATGTCTTTGTCGTTTAGTGCTTGTTGTTGTTAATCAAGTTGCTGTCGTGTAGTGTGGTTGATTGAATAGGTCTTGGTCGGTTCTCGTTGCCGAGACAGAACAAACTCAACACTGGATACTATAGCCTCGGTCGGTATCCGTTGAGAAATCACTGCGTGTTTCAGTCTTGTGTAAGGGACGGGAAGAGATATTCCCGACCCAGATTTCGTTTGGTTTTCGTCGTCTTTGTTTCGTAATGGGACTACCCTCATCCGGACGATCAAACTACACAATCAACAGGTGCCCCCCGGGTTCAAACAGTAATATTCTTTTTCGGTTTGCCTTTCAAACAAAAACTATCTTTAACTGTTTCAATTTGTGGTCTGTATAACTGTAAACAGCGACTCAGTTTCTAGGGAAACACCCTGCACCAGGCATCAAGTTTTAATAATAACAAACAAGAGGCAAGAGGACACTGGTAATTGAAAACCCGTCACGTGTTCCGTTCAAACAAGCCAATTCCGTTAAAAAGTAACACACAAGACATTTTCTCCGACCTGCATTTTAAGCACGACAAACACGAAAAGCATACTATAAAAGGGTCTTAGCTATTCTGCCTATGTTGCCATCTAATTTAAATTTAGTTTTGCTCGCGGAGAGTAAAGCTTTGCATAATTCATCGTGTCCCTGAAGTTTAGAAATACTTCCAAATTTTACACGAGCATTAAAACATCCATTTTGTCAATTTCCTCGTCTGTCTGTAGTAGGTTAAGATCCCAGGTATCCCAAGCTCCTTTGGGAGCTGTCAACATGACATTGCGTAACAGCACAAATACAAGAGTTTGTATGGGAATTTAACGATCGTACAAAACAGTTCGAAATATGGCAAAGAAACTCAAGAAAAACTACTTACCCTCCCCTCTATTGTCTATTACTTGTATTTCTGTGGCGTCTGGGGTCGTTTCAAGGCGTTTCCAGTGTGATTTAGTTTCACTGTTTTGATATATGAAGAGGAAAACAGTGGACCTAAACCATGCTGGGAACGCTCTGAAACGGCCCCAGACGACACCTAAATACAAGTAATAAACAATAGAGGGGAGGGTAAGGCGTTTTTATGAAATTTCTTCCCCATATTTCGAACTCTTTTGTACGATCGTTAAATTCCCATACAAACTCTTATATTTGTGCCGTTACGCAATGTCACGTCGACGGCTCCCAAAGGAGCTTGGGTTACCTGTGATCACAATATGAATTCAAATTTAAAACATAACCGATAAAAATACGTCCTTGAATTAAACTTTCTCGTCTTCCGTTCCAGAAAAAATACGAATAGTCGATTCTTTTTTCGAAATTCCGTGCCAACTGAAAACTATTGGAAAAATTTGTTTTCCAGTCTAATTGAGATTTAGTAGAAAAAGCAAAAAGGGATATTCTTTAATACTTCGTAATTGACGACACTTAATCATCAGTTATTAAGGGGGAGACCCCTAACTACAAAATGGTTGCCATGGATGACTTCTAACCATCATATCTTGGGTTCCCTTTCAATCCTGGGATTAGTTTTTTGCCATGCTTGTTCTATTAAAGGCTGCTTTAACTTTTGGCAGTAGTGACCATATTTTGAAAGTCACGTGATCAGAACACAAAAACGCGAAAAACTCGCACAGCTTACATCCTTCTCGGATGAAACCAACTTAGAAAAATGCAAGCTGTGCGAGTTTTTAGCGTTTCTATGTTCTGGTCACGTGACTTTCAAAATATGGTCACAACTGCCAAAAGTGAAAGCAACCTCCAATAGAACAAGCATGAAAAAAAACTAATCCCAGGATTGAAAGGGATCCCAAGATATGATGGTTAGAAATCATTTGTGGCAACCGTTTTGCAGTTAGGAATCTCTTTTATAGTATGCCTTCATGTATATTGACCTAAGCAAAGGAATCCGTTGTTCAATTTCATTTCAAAGAGCCAGTGTTCTCTTGTTAACTTTAATTACTTAGCTGACGAAGCAAAAATGTCGATTACTTTAATGTGGCACCGCAACCAGTATCAATTTCTAGCTGTTGTGTCGTATAATCCCGAGAATCGATCCCTCCTTTTTTATCGCCCAAAGCCAATTTTTTTCTTCAAATGGAATGGTTTAAATTACTTTGCCAATGTAAAGTTGTTTATCTTATTGCTATTCTTGCAGTGCCAACTTAAAATAATGTCACCTTCCTGCGATGGACTCAAGGTACTGAGCGTTGTTATGACAACATTGAGCGATCGACCCAAGACAATTTTTTTCCAATAAAGTTCTCAAGAAACCGACAATTTGGCAATATATCAACACAATAATGACTCTGCTCCGTTATAAGCTAAATCCGAAATATAAACAGCCGATCTAAATAATATGATCGCTCAAGGTTTGTAATAACAGGAAATGGTAGCGGATTAAACGATTTTTAAACCAATTGGATTGTGCCAATTTCTAACATTCCGTGTTTGTTTGTTTTCAGAACTCGATGCAGAAAATAAATCTGACAAAATGAACCAAGAGGGAATTGTTCTTACAAATTTTAACATTTGATCAGCCACCAATTTCTTACTTAATTATTTTGAAATTCAAATTCTTATCTTTGCAGAATGTCTTCCCGGTTCGCTGATTTTGTTATTCCACTTGACAAAATTCTTCATCTCTTTCCTTCCTCCAGTCAAAGTGAGCTCTCCTGAAAAAAGTGATGTGAAACCAATGATAAGCAAATGCTCAAGATTTAAAAGTTAAACTGTAAACTTTTAAAATAATCTATCCCGAGTAATTCAGACAACCAGAATGTATAAAGAGATTCAACGAACGCGCGCGTTCAGCGAACACAAGCCCCAAAAGCTCGATAATATCAATTTTAAGGGCAAATTTTAATTCTTAGCATTCTAAAGTTCCAAAACGTAATATCCGAAGACTGCTTTGCTGTAGAGTATAGAATTGAAGCGACGCTCGAAGCGAAGAGCGAACACGTGAATTCTTACTCGTCAAGGCTTCTCGACAAAATTAGACAAAAATTTCCAAAAGCAGTGCTTACCTGTCGCTGAAATAGCATACAGACTTCTTTCCTCGTCCTTAATTGTCGCCAAGCATCTTCTTCCTTCAAGAGTACCAATTCGTCTTCAGGAACCGGGACGACACGTCTTCACACATCAACGGTTAACATGATTTGACGCGGATTCTATAATTTGCATGCTATGAATATGGATTAGCAACTCAAACCAATCACTGGCAAATACATTCCAAATTTGGCGCCGTTTGAAAGGAAGGCATAGGGCGTCCTAACTACATTTTGCATGCGTAATTGCTTTGCGCAAAAGCTTGTAGAAATGTTCAAAAAAGAAAATGTACTTCACGAAAAAAGAAAGCATGCAACTTAAACAAAAATAGAGGGGGTAAGTTTCTAAAGAAACTGTGGTGCTGCGTCGGTGGGAAGTATAACAATATAATTTGGTTTCATCAACTGGGTTGATAATGTGAATCTGCCACCGTAAAGAGATTCAAGAGCTGACGTTTCGAGCGTTAGCCCTTCGTCGGAGTGAATCCCTCGCTCCGACGAAGGGCTAACGCTCGGAACGGCAGTTGTTGAATCTCTTTACGGTGGCCAATTCACATTATTAAACAAAAATATACTACAAAAAGGAAACGATTCTGTAGAACATAATATCGTTTTTTCATCGTATTTCTACTGATTTCCTAAATAGTGGTAGCTCTTTACAAGGACCTCGAAGATCAAGTACACGAAAACAAAGCATTGATGATTGCCTTAGATTGAATAATGCCGTCTGACGTTATAATCTTGTACTCCATATATGCTTCTCACGTGGATGTACTTTTGAGGGCTTTCTCTAGATTAAAATTTCCGACTTGAATTGTAGATAATTTGGTACACCCTCGCCCTACCTTCTACACCCTCACTCTTCCTCCTACACCCTCATCCTTCTCCTACACCCTCACCCTTCTTCCTACACCCTCACCCTACTTCCTACACCCTCACCCTTCTTCCTGCACCCTCACCCTTATTCCTACACCCTCACCCTTCTTCCTACACCCTCGCCCTACTTCCTACACCCTCATAATTCTTCCTACACCCTTGACCTTCTTCCTACACCCTCACCCTTCTTCCTGCACCCTCGCCCTTCTTCCTACACCCTCATACTTCTTCCTACACCCTCACCCTACTTCCTACACCCTCATACGTCTTCCTACACCCTCGCCCTACTTCCTACACCGTCTTCCTTCTTCCTACACCCTCATCCTTCTTCCTACAACCTCGTACCTTTTCCTACACCCTCGCCCTACTTCCTACACCCTCCTCCTTCGTCCTACACCATCTCCAAACTTCCTACACCCTCGTCCTTCGTCCTACACCCTAACACTACCTCGTACACCCTCGCTCTTCTTTCTACACCCTCACTCTACCTCCTAAACTCTCGTCCTTCTTCCTACACCCTCACCCTACACCCTACAACCTCACACAACGTCCTACACCCTCACCCCAGCTAGGATTTTGCAAATGGGTAGGGGGGTCACACAGTATGTCACTATGTTGGTTCTTTGAATTAGCGGTGCGTTTTCGCCCCCTGAATATTTTGTTGTTTACTTAAAAATTCTTATAAAAGGGGGGGGGGGGGGGGGGGGTCACGGGCGCCCCAGGCTGTGAGTTTATCTTCTGAGTTTATCTTCTGTGACCCTTCAAAATATGTTACAATAACAATATGAATCGTTTGTACTGGCTAGTGCAGTGACCATCTTCGGAAGTGTTCGGAAAAGTTTCCGACTATATCCAACCCCTATTTGGAAATCAATGGTAATCTCTTATATGTTCGAACTATTATCGCAAACGTTCGCATTTGACATACAACGGTCGTCGAAAATCGTCCTTTTGAAAATGGTGGTAAGTTTTCGGAAATACGTCCAACAATTTTGCAACACCCTTTCTGAGACTGCAGTCGGTCAATTTAATTCAATAATAAAAGTAGTATGTGATGTGGTTGCTTGGAGACTGAATATCCCGCCTGGTGTTTTACTCTAAGATTGGTTTCTTTGCATTCTTAAGTATTTGTGTTTATCGATAACTCAACGCAACTGAATTTACACCACAAACTGGAGGGTTACTTTATTGTAATTTAATGATATCATCATAAATGATTTAGAGACTACGTGCATTCGTCAAAATAAACTGTATGTATAAACACTAAACAAAACTGAGACTGAAAATGACTTTGTTTTGGTGATTAGTTAGAAAACGTTCGTGAATACAAAATTGCAAATTTTTCAACTAGGTCTTTTGTGAGACGTTCCTTGTCCAGTTTCCATGACAACCTTTAGCCAAATTCGCGCTTGTCATCACCGAGTCTCCACTTTCCATTCGTTCGTTGCTCTTGTTCTCTAAAGAATTATTGTTGTTCCTCAGGAATATTAGTGGAATATTACACAAAGTTTTTAAAATTTGACTTAAACAGCCACCTATAAAAATGCTTTTCTAGACCGCTTGCATAGGAATAGCAGCTTTACATTAAATGGTTTAAAGTGCTCCTAACACCAAAATATTTTTTTCGCTAAAATACACCTTTGTACCAGTTCGAAAAGCATTGCAACTTTCGTTTCTCCTTTTCATCAAATTCTGGCTATTGATACCATTAGGAAAACTGTTCATCATTTGTTCCACGACCGAGTCAGAAGGGGCGTGGGTCTATTCTTGATTTGACGTCACAAATTGATTTGCATCGCATCAAGTCTTTGTAAACATGCATGCAAATCAGTTTGTGACGTCAAATCAAGAATAGACCCACGCCCCTTCTGAATCGGTCGTGGAACAAATGATGAACAGTTTTTCTAATGCAATCAATAGCCAGAATTTGATGAAAAGGAGAAACGAAAGGTGAAATTTGTTTTGAACGGGTGCAAAGGCGTATTTTAGCGAAACAAATATTTTGGTGTAAGGTGCACTTTAAGTAAATGAAAAATTCAGGCGGAGCACCACCATGCATTTCTGTTGGTGCGCTTTTTTTTTTTCTTTCGTCAGTGGTCACGATGGAGTTCTCTTTTCAAATATTCGGCTTCAGCTCTGAAGTGTTTTTAAATGTATACATTGTCAAGTACGGTGAGAAATGAGATAAGGGGCCTAAATTCGTCACAGGGGCGGATCCAGGATTTTTCTTAGGAGGGCTTGCACCGTTAAGGAATGACGTAATTGATGGGTGCAACTCCGTGAATGCGGTCTGCAACGTGCCATAAAAATTTGGCCGTATTAACTGGGTAGGGTCAAATTCCATGATTGGATCTGACAGATACATTTGCACTTCTAATCAGTTGTAAATTATTTAATAAACATCCAGAAAGCAGAAACTCCACTCCGTGAATACAATATTAATCGAGGGAACTTTGACGAGCATAACTAGTTTCTAAAATCGAAACAAGAACAAGCTTGGCTATATAAATCCTTCCCAAGCACTGTTTGTTTTGTTTGGACAATTACGAAAGCGCATTTGGTTCGAGTGGCCGTATTAACGGGGTAACCGTGACCGTAAGAGGGAGGGGGGTTTCCCACTGAAGTTATATTAGGAAGTCAAAAGTCATCTGGGGGAGGGGTGGGTGCGCACTCCTTACACACTCCCCCTAGATCTACCCCTAGGTTTTGCAGAATTCGAGACAGTTATGCAAACCCTCCACTGTGGATTGGCGAGTTACACAACTGTCTCAAATTCTCCCAGCCCCCTCGTGTTTAATTTAGAAGAGGCTCTCAAACTCATTAATAATTCATCACGTTAAAACAAAGGAATTCAGAACCGTAACCGTGGTTTGGAAATGTGATCTTAATTAGCATAGATTTTTACAATTTTATTTCTTCGTTTTCTCCGTAGTTTTAGTTTCGATTGAGAAGATATATCAAACACTCGAGACAGTGTTTCATCACATTTCCAAACACCTCGAAGTTCGTTAAAAATATTCCGCTTTGCGTCGTATTTTCAACTCTCTTCTCGGTGTTTGGAAATGTGATGAAACACTGTCTCTCGTGTTTCATATATTACATCCAAACACGGAAAAAGTCCAGATCCGAGTGGCAGAGTTAAATGAGCGTGAAATACACACGAAATGCTTAGGAATTCGGGTTAAAAACTCGGAGGAAAAATTGCATCTATCTTTGGCTACTCAATGGCAAGAATTTCCTGTTTGGATGATGCTTTCTCAGGAATTTTTGGACTGAAGGCAAGCCCAGTAGAAGGCCAACAACTTTACACGTCACGGTTCGTGCATTTGAAAAATTTAGGCTAAAGTTTTCAAATTTGTCATTTGTAATCCGTCTCAAACTTCTCCATCCTCAGCCACCATTGTCCCTTATCGTGAAGAAGCTCCTTTAACCAAATCTCCAAACATTTCCTTTATGCGCATGCCCCAGCAAAAATGCCATAAAACATGATGCTTGTGGAAAGACAGGCATGTTTTCATGTTGCAAATGACATTTTCAGTATTTGAGAGCAGATTTAGCTCAACTGGCCATAAAATGTCACAAATCTCCAAATAGCGCTTATTCCAAAAACCTCCAGGTGCCGATGGGTTTAAAGGGACAATTTTACTTGAAGTTTGGCTTAAAAGAACAAATTGGACGTTTTGGGGATAAAATCAAGAGTTTCTCCCAAAACAATTACATTATTTACCCTCGTTTTCCATGAGCGATAGTCAACTCGGCTGCGCCCTGTTGACTTTTTGCTCATAGAGAATTCGGGCTTGTAGTTTACTTGTAAGCTGGATGCAATAGCTCTGGAGGCGGAACAAAGTCAACCAAGATAACGACATATTAACACTACTCAATACTTTATTTGAAATCAAAGCCAGTTTCCACAAACACTGAATATTACAGCTGTGCTTAATTGCATGAAATGATTTTTTTTCTGATTTTAAATTGATTTTGAAACTACATTTTTAGACCTTGCCCAAGATACTGAAATATTAAATTGCTGTTTGCTCTGCTATCTATTCCACTAAAGTGCTCTTCTACAACAGAACTGAATACACTGATCATATTTCTGTGGCAACATAAATATTCAATACATTATGGAGAGATTCGTTCGTTATTCAAAATGCTTGATGAATTCGACACGGTAAACAACTACATTATAACCACGATATAATTACATCTAAATTGTACAATGGAACTCTGTTCATGCCAAAACTCCTTCACGGCCGTTGTTGCGGATGTCACGCAACGTTCGTATTCTTTTACTCTGGGGTTGTGTGACATCCCCCAAACGGCTATGTTGCGTGACATCCCACAAAAAACAGCTGCCTAAGGAACCCGGCCAATAAAACGGGAAACCGTATTATCCCAGGTTCAAAAAGTGAACGTATTAAAGGCAAGCCCACTAAAACTGTGTCCCTTTGTTAGTTCTGAAAATCTCCATCTCTCCAGTTGTGTGCCACGTATTGGAGGTCTAAACTTACCACTTTATCAATTAATCACACACACGCACAACAAACCGACAAATGTGGTTATCTACAACAAAGCTATTCGCTTCACACTTATGTAGCATTGATTATTTATGGTTGATAAGCGAAAAGAGACACGGACCTTTAAAACGTTTTATCTTTACCTTTCGGGTGGGGGGGGGGGGGGGGGGGTAATATGCATACGTGGTTTAAATAACTGAGCATTTTTGTCTGTACAGTTTTAAGTCTGGTTGAAAAACTTTTTCCATCACAGTATTTCATTCAAAACGCAGCAGATATCACAGGCTCTTATCTCCCTGTGTAATTTACTGTTATCTTCCATAAATAACAAACGCTCCAAACTACCAGTGGCGAGCCCAGCAATTCGTGGGGAGAGGGGTGAACAAAAACTTTTTGAGCCTTTGTGTTTTACTTTCTTTCGACATTAAATCCGCCATGACATGCTCACAGCCGTCTCCCAATTCATCACGCGCGAGAGAATAGAATATACGAAGGCTTTTCCACCACTGAACATATACAAAACACGCAAAAGCAAAATTTCAATTTCTTGAAAACCGTGTATGGATTAATTTCCTAGATTGCGTCAACTGCCATTTTTAAGGAACCTAGTTATACCTGATTGATTATCGCGCTGGGCAGCATTGGCTGTCACACAAAACAGCGTGACTGTCACATTGGCCAACGACTCTGTCACGCCAGACGGCAATGACTGCCACGCCAGACAGCACCGTCCTTATACATTTTACTGTGGTTCTCGTTTGACGGAAAAAGTTGCGATCGCAACACGACAATAAAATTGTATAACCTCGAATCTGAGCATGGAAAATCATTTGCGGCATTACTCAGGTATTATTTGCCTTATTTGACTGTTTCTATTTTCTACTTCTTAAGTTAAAAGTTTCTGCGACAAGCCGGTGAGTACTGAATGTCAAGCATCAGCGAGAACTCGACACTCAATTAATGTTTAAATTGATCAGAGCATAAGATGTACTGCAGTTACTTGGAAGCTTGCTGTGTTGTATTTCCTGGTGTCTAATGGAAACCCTCTGCCAGCGCCTCTGTTCCTTGCTCCAGGTGAACAGACTCGAAATACTCGTCATCATCGTCATCAAATGTGACTTTCTCCTAGGATAAAACATACACTAAATACAGTGCACATTGCTTAAAGGCGCCAAAACTGTGCGTCAAGCTATTTTCAGTAATCTATAAGACGACGGGTCCGGCATGGACACCAGAACACCATAAATAACGTCAAATGTCAATAAATTTCTACAAAAATATATAACTGTGCTCACATCGTGGGTGGCTCCACCTGAAACGTTCTGCAATTGTTATGGGATTTAATGGAGCCGAAACCAATTGTTGAATTACAAGCATTTTAGGCATCCTACTGATGAACGGTTATGGCAATTAGATATTTTTTACAGGAGCCAACATAGAGATTGTGGTCTGTCCCCTTTGAATATAAAAAATAAAATTATAGTGTTCCGTGTTTCGAAATGTTCTGGTGTTCCTGGTTTTAGAACATGCCATTCTGTCCTGTTACAGAGCTCTACTTCAATTAAGGCACTACAACTTTAGGTCATGCTACTTTCGGTAATTCTGTAGGACGAGTTGGGCTTAAAGTCACACTATTTTAGGCCATTCTGGCTAGGTCACGCAAGTTCTGGTAATTTCGTGACAAAAGCTATGTCACGCAAGCAACGGGATGACCTAAGACAAATTGGGGTTAAGTGGGGGAAAGGGGAGAAAGATGACAATTCGCTGAGCGCTAACAATGAATAAAGCCAACAAACGTGAATCCTACCTTCCGCTTCCCTCCACTTGCCATGTCCTTGATCTTTTTTAGGATTTTCTTACCACGGTCTTTGCCAGCTTTGAAATGAACCTACGCAAAGGAACAGTTATGAGTTCAAGCGACTGACTACGGAAAATAATCTAAAATCACTTCACAAGTTGTATCGCCGAAGATCATCCGAACAACACTCGAAGTCTACCGAGAACCTTCTGACTGCTTCCGAAGATGACGAGAGTTAACGACTACGGTCATGAAAGGAAGAGAAACAATCTTACCTCGTCTTCGTCTTCTTCATCGTCGTCCACCCCACATTTCTCAACCTGAGGCAGTTCACCCGGACGATCACTGCTTGCAACCAAGCGATGGTACTTGTAAGTTAACCTGCCGACAGGAAATGCGGAAAACGTACACGTGTTAATTGAGTGTTGAATGTAATTGTGCGTTACAACGTTCAGCAACGCTCCATTGCCATGGATGGCAATGGACAAAGTCCAGCCATTAACCCCCACGGAAGGCATCCAGGCATCCGCCACACTGTCAAGCACTGATAATAGGGAGGGGGATAAGACAACAGAACGCACTGACAAAGCTTGACGACGCTTGCTTCCATGTGATTGAAAGATCCACGTGAACATGCGCCAAGTAAATCGACCGCTGACCGCAACCTACTGCGTTATATTTAATTCTATGTCTTACTTTCTGTTCTTGTACCACAGTCCAAACATGGTGCAGATCATCAGGACAACCAGAGCAGCTACCACAGCAATCCCAATCTGATAAAATAAAACAGATACAGCCCCATCAAGGTTTGCACAGGTTGGGACTGTCCTACCACACCAGATAGTATGGTGGACACTCCAATGTGTCTCAGACGGAGGTAGGCCAAAAACAACAACAACACGGATCATCATGCAAAATGCTTAGCCTTTCAATCCTATGGATTGTTCAAATTTGGTACCCAAGCACTGGTACCTGAGCACCAGAAAAAAATAGTGTCGTGTACAGACACTGGAAAGCAAAGCAACCAAGTACTGTCAAGGGCCTGAGTATTAGGCAGTGTTCACACTTGGCAATTCTCGTTGGGCACTAATGTGAACACACTATTCTGTTCCCTAGTAAAAGGTGGGAGACCTTGTACTCGGATACTTGATAGTACTTGGGTACTTTGATTTCCAGTGTCTGAACACAGCACTATTTTTATTCTGGTGATCAGGCACCAATGTGAACACAGCCCAGAGTACTAGGGCATGGCAACCGTGTCCAAATTTTGTCATGGATCCTTGAAAAAAATTGTGTTCACATTAGTACCCAGCAAGATTCGTACTCTGGCACCGTGCCCGCTGAGTGTGCACACAGCCTAACGAGTATTTCTACTCCCCACGGGTGATATGCTAGTCTATGGTAAGTTAACCAAACACTCCAACTACCCCCCCCCCCCTAACCCAACCCCCTCTTCCCCCCCCCAGAGCCAAACATTTTCCTGGTTGCAACCATTGACATTTTTCTCAATAGCTAGATCCAAATGCTTGCCCGATGAGGCAGGAAAATTGTACAGTACTTGGTTTTACACGAATAGGGCTTTTCGAGCCACTAAGCGGAAATAATAATATAATAATTCTCCCATACCTTGAAATCCTTTAAGGCTGAGCCAACAGATTGTTCCCAAAGTGGGCATTTTCTGTTCGTTACCGGAGGTAAAGCTACTCCATCACGACAAAATCTGAAACGATAAAGAAGTTCAAAGGATCCATGAGCCAGCAAATGGAAGAGATAGTTGATCAAAGTGGCCAGGAGCCACTGAACTCTTGAAATGAAATACTGGTAAATACATAATTCATATAATTATTTATGTTAACAAAATGCTCCTTTGGGCCAAAAAGATGTGTATCGGATAACAAGGGCAGGAGAGGAGAGGAAGGAGAGGGCGGACGATAACTTACTTTGGTTGTTTCCACATGTAAGTGACAGACCTCTTTCCGCTCTAAAGAAAAATGCGCCCATAAGTTAATTTGTATATGTAATAGGACTACATGCTGTCCAATTTGGAAATAATTGGATGGGAAAAATTCAGAGGACTGCTAAATTGGCAGTCCGAGAAATATATGAACATGGCAAATGTTTCGCCCTCCAAACAAGTTTTTCTTGACAATTCATTGGTTTCTGGAAGGTATCCAGATTTTTCTTAAATTGGACAGTTTGAGCAAAAACTGTCCAATTTATTCTAAATTTGGACAGCTGGCAAAATTAAAACATGCATCTGTTGACAATAATGGATTTTGATGTAGCTATATAATTAAGTGAATTAATATACTAACCGAGTTTCAGGGCCGTACTGTAAATTATGGCCCGCGTTTTTCCCCTTCGATTTACAGCCCAAGTGCGAAGCGGGCAGGCAATAATTTAAAGGGGAAAAACGAGGGTCCGTAAATTTAACGGGCCGCATTAAAAAAATACGGCCCGCAAATCACAGCGCGCATACCAACTGAAGAATATAATATAATGTTTGCAAATGTGATGAATCACTCTCTTGCGCATAAAAATCAATGCTAATCAAGATCACAATTCTAAACCATGGTCATTGTTCTGGTTTTCCTTTGGTTTAACTTGAAGAATTATTAATAAGTTTAACAAGCGATCAAACTAACCTCACACGAGGATTTGACTTCGGTGTAATCAACTATTGTACAGACGGGGCAAGCAAGGTTTGTTCGCCACAAAATCTCAAACCTGACAAGAAAAAGCTTAAGGTTACTGAGGTAACTTGATTTAATTCGCCATTTTTACATTGAGCAGGGGAGTGGGTCGAGTTGGTAGGCGCAAAGCATGCTGGGGCGGGTTTAGGGGACGCGTTTCAAGATGGCGGCAAAGGAGAAGGCAGGTGATACGACAATAACGCTTACAGAACATAATGGCGTCCCCTAAACCCGCCCCACCATGCTTTGCGTCTACCGACTCGACCCACTCTCCCGCTCAACGTAAAAATGGCGAATACGCCCATGGTGTTACTCTGATTTTAGAATGGTTTTCAATTGAGTGTCGAAAGTAATTAGCAAATTGCTTGGTTTCGCATTACCACGCTCAGTGATTGGTTTAAAAAATCGCACCTTTTTTTCAACCAATCAGAAGTAAAACCAGTAAAACTGTAAAACCGGTTGTATGTAATAACTTTGACTTTTGATTGGATCACTGGATTGCCTCTGTCCTTTGTGACTGGCCAAAGTAATTTTGGTTAAACGACGCTCAATTGAAACTCGCTCTGTTAATAAGGAAATCCTCTTCTCTTGATCACACTTGTACTATAAACCACACAACTCTAAAGAATCATGTTATCACACTGTCCATTCGTGATAGCAAGTTTAGATGTATGGCTGATGAATTGTCCATGTGAAAATAAAGATGATCTCATCTTCGCTTCATCCGCAAATCAGATTCGCAGGGAGTTTTGATTAATTGTATCAATAAAACAGGTCTTACACAGCAAAAAGGCGAGGACTGTAAGTGGGTGGGATATTGAAGAAACTTAGATTTTGTGTTCATCTTAACTATCGCTGCGTGTTAATGAAAACCTCAGAACTACAGGGGAAGGGCCGATTTTCTGTCAACAGTCACTGGCTATTGTTTTCACAATCCATGTGAAGCAATTTATTATTAACAACACCTACCGACAACCATCACAAGTTCCATCTGGGCACTTGGAAGGCAGATCAAGTGCACCCTACAGGAGACAATAATCACCAGTTATTGGAATGTTATTACATAATAAGGTGCATATAGCCTGCGAAGCAGTAGGCCTTATGCTCAAAATCAACCACCAAGCCTTCTTACTTAATGTAAAAAATGTAAATTTTGTTTGTAGTGGTCAATGCACTAAGATATGCCAAGCTAGTTCACAGGCATGCCACTCAAAGTGAAGTGAAACAAATATTTCAAATAAACAGCTGGTGGGAGGCAAACTAGTTGGCTATTTACAAGAATGACTGAAGAACTGAACTAAGGTCTGCCAAGAAACAACTTGAGTTAAAGGGAACCTCGGCTGTTTAAACAAGTTGACATTAAGTTGTCTAAAGTAGTGTCTAAATTACAACTTTTACAGGATGAGGAAGATACAACATTGCTTTGAAATTTCCTGCATGCTGCCATTTTGGATTTTATGACGTCAGTGTGTTTCCCATTGTTTCACACAAAAGAACTTCTCATTAATAACAATACGGACAATGCAGCGACATCATAAAATCCAACAGGAATTTTAAAAGTGATAGTCTTTTCCATTTTTATCACTATACAATGTTATATCTCCCTTGTACTGTAAAATTTGTACTTAAACACTATTTTGGACTACTTAACGCCAGCTTATTTGAAGAGCAGAGGTTCCCTCTCATGGTCAGAGCTGGAAGTCCTCTGGATTTCAACTCCGGTGCCCCAACCACTCGGCCACATTGCCTCCCTAAATTAATCTCAGTTTTCTTCCACCTTCATAAAGTTTCAACACGAGTATCTTTTCTCACCTTTTCTTCTTTAGGAATTCACTCAAGATAAATTTTACAATTTTGCACATTGAAAGTAAGGCTTGGTGGTGAAACTAGACGAATTGAATTGGTGGTGAAACTAGACGAAGTTGAATTCTGCCCATCATGTGAGATAAACATTGCAACACAGTCTGTAATAAAAGCAGTAGTAAAAAGAAAAAGCTGTATCACCGTTCCTGCGGTGTTGTCACACAATACTGTTGTCCAAACTGATCGGCCATTAGGACAAGCTCGAGTAGCACTACAACAACAACAACAGCTTTATTTAATTAATTAAATTAAATTTATTAATTAAATTTATTAATTAAATTAAATTAAATTACACTAAAAGAGACACACAGGACAAGTTGCAGCTTTTCAGTTTTTTGATGTACAAAATGTTACAACTAATGATAGGGGTAGACAAATGAAATGCCAAAGAGGTAATTATACATGTAAACCAAAAAGGAACAAGTATGGTTAAAGGAAACCTCTACTTTTGACACAAGTCATTCATGTCAACTCTCCCGGATACAGAATGAATCTCCCGGTCTCCCGTACGGGTCACCAAATCTGCCGGATACAAAGGAAAATGCTTTGAAATACGAGTTTTACTCTAACTCGGGACGAGTTTTAGGAAAGTTTGAAATATTTGACGCATTTTTGTAGATGAATTGGCAGAGCTCTATTTTCAACTCCGTTTTAAGGCATCTTGACGCAAAATTGGCGGTCTCCCGGATTTCAATTTTTTTAGGTTGGCATCTCTGAAAAGTTGACGTGATGTTCTTAGCTTTGCCTGTAAAAGCTGCATTATAGAGGTTTCGTATCCAATATTAACAAGCTAGCACTAGTTCACGCTTAGAGAACGAGAAATACTCATTGTTTTCCCTCTAGACTAGTGATGGGTGCAAACTTGACTGGGTGCAAAACCTTCTGCTACCAAAACATTTCTCACAAAAGTGGCCCAAGCTTTTTTAAGCCCATCTCTAAAGGTAGTAACGCAAAAGCAAGTCGAATGACAGCCAAAAAGGCTTTGTTCAGTTGCCACTGTTTTAGTCATAATGTCTCTGTCAGTCAAAAGCTCTAATTTCCAAATGCTCATTCTTTTCCTTGAATGGTTATTTAACAGAACAAAGTGACAGCTTTTAATTTGTTCGAGAAAGCATTAAAAAATAAGAAAAGTGTGAATGGCTTACGTGCTGCCATGGAACTTGAAGAGGAAAAAAGTTGAGGTGTTTTTTACAGGACCTGCAA
The DNA here is from genome assembly GCA_947652115.1 of Blastomussa wellsi. Lineage (NCBI taxonomy): Eukaryota > Metazoa > Cnidaria > Anthozoa > Scleractinia > Plerogyridae > Blastomussa > Blastomussa wellsi. The sequence continues at coordinate 6,631,013 of OX393574.1, read as the reverse complement.
TATAAACAAAGAAATGATTAAAGTATTCCTGGAGGATAGAACAACCCTTTCTGATAGCCGCAATTTTTTCATATGACACAAAGTTTTGAAAATTTTAGATCAGTATAAGCAAAACTGTCTGATTTATCGGCCAGCGAAATCTTGTTTCCATGGCCATTTTCGCGGCAAAAATAGGAAAACGATACTGGTGATGTCATGCTGTTGATATCCTGCAAGAGCGTGTTGTTGACAGCTCAATCAAATAAAACCCTGTAATCTGAAGCGTAAAACCCACGAGACAACACGTCCGCTTGAAGGAGCCTTCAAGAATAGCAAATAAAGTCGTAATATCCATCCGAGTTTTCCAATATTTATGTTCTCTTATATTTATGACAGTTTAAATAACAATTATTCCATGAGCCCGCGTTGGATATGAAGTGATAAAATAACCAACGAGCGCGTAGCGCGAGTTGGTTATAATCGCTTCATATCCAACAAGGGCGAATGGAATAATTGTTTTAGTAAATTCTCAAACCGGGTTTTGCCGCCGATTTTTATTTCCACAATTTTGCAAAGCGTAAAATAAAAACTTGGCGCACTATTTTCCATATGACGTAACACTCCGACTATTGGCTCATAGTCGGAGTTTTTTAGCCAATCAAAAAGCTAGAAATGCAATAGTTGGAGCTGAGAATATACTAAAAGGCAATATTGTGAGACTTTAGGAGGCGTAACCAGAATAAAATTATAAATCCAATTAATACCTCCTTTTTCAGCAAACACTGAAGTTTCATTGGTTGAGTTGTCACTGATGTCCTCATAAATACCCAAAAGCCGATCTGCCAGGCTGAAATAGCATAACAACAGCACCATTAGCGTATGAATTCCCAAGTGCAGTAAATTAAAGAAATGCAAAAAGATAGAGTTGGACAAAGTAATTACAAAAGGAATAATTATATGTGACCGACAAAAAAATGGTACTTTCTGCTTCTTAGCTGTTTTATTTTTTGCACATTTTTATGTGCTAAAACGTAACTGAGTTGTGCACATGGGCTTCACTTTATGCAAAAATCCTTTTCGGGGGCTGGTTTGTGCTTTACATTCAAGAAAGAAACAACAAACATTTTAAAACGGATTTTAAAATTAGCATTTTAATAAAAAAGAATTTGTTAAGCAGATCACGGCAAAGCAAAGTTATTCCTAAATATTCCACCAATCTCGCCCAGAGCTTGCCATCCATTTCAACTATGCCAAGCGTGGATTGACACCTCTGGCAACCAACTGGAAGTCCACAATTCACAAACTTTTGACAAACCTGACAAATCCAATTGGCTAGAAATCTCAGTACCTTGCTTATACTCAAAAAGTGGGACCTGTGACCTGAGATCTCGATCCTTTGTGCAGTCCAAATGGATCATGTACTCTGGGGACAATACTATTTCACAAGTTACCTCATGGTCTGAGTAGTGATGACATGAGGATCAGGAACAACAGTCATGCGACAAACAGGTGAGGTCAGATTGAAGGACTCCTGTCGACAGACATCAATCACAACATAATAATTATTGTTAAAGGGTTGGGTGTGGGTTACAAGTTGGCCTTATGGTTAGGCCATTGGACCTCACATCAAGAGGGCCAGATATGGCCCCTTGCCAGGGACAGGGCATGAAGCAACTCAGGCTAACCCCCTTTCCCCCTTGGATAGAATTATAGTTTATTGCAGGGTGGACACAGGAAGGACTCTCACATACCGGTATGCACCATTATTTTAGTTTTGTATGATGTGACAATAAAAGCTGAACCAAACGTTCAGAGTAGAGTTTCACATTATGGGTGGTGTCCAAAGTATATACATCATATTAACCAGTGCAAGTGCAGTGAGTTTGGTGCATCAGTAGTGCATGTATAGTAACAAAACTAATATAGTTAAAGGTAAACTCTGCCCTACATGGCAGCAGGCATAAGACCAGCAGGTAAGTAAGGTCTACATACGACCTAGTGGACCCAATGCAGTGGCATGACAGACTAGGAGTATTCCCCCCCCCCCCTGGATGGGATTGCTAGTCCATTGCTGGGTTACCCACCAGCATTGTTTTGAAGGTACCCATTAGTTCATAAACCTGGGTGGAGAGAGGCACCGAGAGGGTAAAGCCCAAGAACGCAACACAGTGCCCTGGGCTGCAGGGTTTGAACTCGGACCATCTGATCTGGAGTCCAGCACACTAACTGTTAGGCCACTGCGCCCCAACAAATAAAACTATATGGAGCCACTTTACCTTTGACTCAATGTGCAAATGCTACTCTTTTCATGGATTAAAGGGGCTATGTGACAGTCATGGTTTGTGCACTTTCAAAAATTCAGCCTACGGTAAATTTCTAAAATTCATCATTTGCAATGTATCTCGGTCTTTCACATCCTTAGCCATCATTGTTCCTTTTTGGGGTTTTTCTTCCTTAGTAAAACTTGCATTACTTTGAGGTTTCCTTCATTTTAAGGGTTCATCGCAAAAAAGACTCAAAATATTGTGACAAAGCTCCTTTAAGGCACTGCAGTCATACACACCGATTCGCCAGAAGAAAGACTGATATTGCTGTGACAAAGCGCCATTTGGTACGGATGACCACAAAGACTCATATTGATGAGATGATAGTAACGGAAACCACGACTCGTGAATGAAGGAGCAGTGGAGATGCTGTGACTCCTAACAAACAACAAGAATGTGGATTATTAGTTTTGATTCATCACTATCCTTTGATTTCTGTGTAACCATAGTACTCTAACAACATACCAACAAAGTACACTTGTCATTTACTTTCATTTTTTGGTACAAATAAAGGGATTATTGTTGTTGTTGCTGTTACAACACGCTTTATGTGTGTATTTAATTTGTAGAACGATGAAGGGACACAAAGGTGTTGTTTCAGAGATAAACATGTTTGGATTAGTGTGCTAATCATGACACAGCATGCAAGTAAAGACGCATAAACAGAAATAAAAAATTAATTATTTTACGTCAGGGTCTGAAATTGCGACTCAGTGGTCACCAATGCGACTGTTAGCGACCAGAATTTCATAGCTAGTCGCCAACAAGCGACAAAGAAATTAAATAAAAAATTTTGTGTTTGCTTTCAGCAAGAAACTTACTCCTTGTCTTGTCAAAGTTTTCAATTTCCATAGAAAGTAATTAAGATAAAAGTAAAGGTAAGAATCCCATTAGATGACCTTCACAACCATTGTAATCCATGCACTTTGATTGACATTTAGTGGCCACCATGTTTTCAGTGGTTTCATCTAACAGCTAAACCGCTGGTGCATTGCACAAACATGTGCTTTCCTTTCAAAGAATGAGCAATATGGCCGCTTGTTCGCACGTGGCTTCTCGAGGCTTCGCACTGGTCAGTCTTCAAACTATATAAGAGCGCTATCTATTGAACGAACTCTCTTCAACTGAAATGCAAGCTACATGATATTGTAATCCCTTTATAAATGAGAGTCTTAAAGAAATGTTTTTCAGAACTCAGTGTTCATGTTTCGCTGTGAGGCAAAAATTCTATGAACCCCTTTTTGGTGACCAGAATTTTTTATTTGGCGACTGAAAAAATGTTCAGTCGCCACTTGGCGCCTGCATAAAAAAGTTAATTGCAGACCCTGTACATACTTTTTTCCTGGCATTTTTTAAAAACCATTACTTTAAGGAAATCTCAGAGGACACCGGTAATACAAAAAAATAAAGGTACAAATGAGTTATGGGATATAATTCTCCCTTCAAAAAGGAATCAACTTGAAAAACATCAGTTCTCGAGAAACAAGTTACACATCAGACAGAACTGTTTTATTTTGAAAGGTTACTCTTTTTTTCTTAATTTTATAAAATCACGGCTTATGAAAACTAACATTGATAACAATGATCAATTTGTACCAGAGTAAGGTAATGATATAAATAAACACCTCCATCAGGGAATGATCAATATGTCTTGATGTGCCTCAAGGTTCTCCAAAGTGACATTAAAAAGTGTAGGGGAATGACTAAGAAGAATTCACACTTTCATCAAGGTTAAAAATGTAATGCTTCAATCTTACCCCTGGAGACCAGTAAGATTGAACAATCGGGCATGCTTTGCAGAGTAAAATTGGCAATTAGAATGACATATAGTTGATCCTTCTTCACTGAAAAACAAAACACAACAGCAACAACATACTCAGCATTAACAAATGTTTGGTGGATGGCATATTAGAGCCTTACAATAATTAAATCAACTGACCTTCCATAAATGGCAAATTACAAATTTCTTCACCTATGAAATTTAAAGGGTGCTAATGACCCAAAAGAGGAATTTAAGGAAACATTTCCTTTAAAGGTAAAGGTGTAAAGTCTTGTGCCAAGTGGCTGACACTGCCAGAGCTTATCACAGTTTCTGTAGCACCAAGCGGCTAGGCTTATGTCTACTCCCCCAGGATGGGATGCTAGTCCATTGCAGGGTTCCCCCCCGACAATATTTTGCTGGTACTAATTTATATGAAAGTACTGTGAGAGTAAAGTGCCTTGACTAAGAAAGCAACACAATGCCCTGGCAGAGGCTCAAACTCAGACCATGCAATGCGTAACAGACTGTTTAATTGTTACCTTGTCAGCCCTGGACCACAATGAATGCAAGACTCCAATCCATAGGGATTAGTAGTGTTCAAGTACGTATCTGTTGAAAACAAAAATGCAGCATTTTTTACAATGATTACAGACTGAAAGATAAACATCTTGTGCTACAAACCTGTATGCACTTGTTAATTGAGCAAAAGAGTTGGACTGGAAGATCTTTAATCAAGGCATGAGGCATGGCACTCAGAGAGACTCCAACACAATGAATATACTGAGATTGCAGAAGTTAACAAAATCACTCCTGTAATCCTAATCTTGGGTAACAATCATTCATTACATTTTTTATTAACATAGCAATGCAAGCTGTAAACACTTTGATAACCTGTTTCTTCCAACAAATTCCATAGTTTGTTAGTCCAAATGTCTTTTCCAAGTTCACATCAATTTATGTCTTATTTGACAGTTTATGTCCAAGTCAGTGCCAGACACTTCCATGTTTTTCCAAAGTTATTAATGTTGTGTTGTCTAGAAACAAATTAATCACCTTTTGGGCAAGACACACATTCGTGATTTTTCATGTCCACATATTTTCCCTCCCCGCAGCTGATACATCTGCAAAGAGACAAGCAACTACTAATTATTAGCAATACTGAAAACAAATTGCAAGAATAGGGACCTCCAAAAATACTTAGTAGTAAAAGGCTGACTTTCATTAATTTTTGTACATAAATTATTTGTAAGTTTAACCATAGGTACATGACTAAGTAAGTACAACCAAGGAGAGAAAATTTGTCTTCTTGTGCTTATGCTTAAATGGGCACCATCATGAAGATTTTGCTGTTTTAGAATAATGTAACTCCATTATTCTGGCAACTACTGGCCAAAATCATGGTTTGGGCCTATTTCAATGCCCCAAATATTCCTGCAGAATTATCAAGATTTTAAATGAAATTTTAGCAAGAGAGTTAATAGTTTGATTGTAGTACTGCAGTCTTGGGCAACAAAAACTACTCGACTATTATTGTTGGGTTTCCAATGACCCATAGACAGTTTTTAGCTTCTTAATGTGGTACCAGAATAGCATGAAAATGCCCCTTTAAGCTTTAATATATAAATGACTAAAAAAAACAAGTTCTAGTTTACATACCCTCCTTTTGAAGAGACTGGGCAATCTCGGCAGTGATCTGCACCTCCATCAATGGTATTGTTAATGGTCACGGAGTAGATCTTGACTCTGGATAATAAAAAACCAAATAAATCAGTAAAAACAAATGGACAATTGCAATAATTTTTGTTGACATCACTGTTTACACAAAACAAGTGTTACCAAAACACAAGTAACTATACTAAGTTGCACTCAAAAGTCGCAAAATTTACTGACTCTTACAAGTATCGAACTTTATTGTTCTCTTCTCTGTACATTCTCTGCCACTTAAACAAACCAGTCCAGCCAGTTATGCAGGCGACATTGTAGCCAAGTTCGAACTTTACTCTGATTCGATATTATAACTGCTAGATAAACAGCGAATCCCCAAGGGTCAAAAATTTACAAGGAAATTTGCCATAATATTTACATTACAACTTAGCACGCAAAGGAATATCTTTGCATTTTTCTTCAACAGATCGTCACAATCTATCATAGAATCACTTCAGTCACAAGAACTTTCAATTTCTGACACAATGGTTACTGCTGTGTGTAAATAGTTCACCCCTAAGCCAAAGTAATATTGTTTCGTTTTTGAGGAAACGAAACAAAAAGGAACAAGGATGGGAAAGATTGAGACAGATAACAAATGACAAGTTTCAAAAATTTAGGATAATTTTTTCCAACTGCACAGACCATGCCATAGCTGACGCAGCCTACTCTTCTACCGGTAGTTCAATTTGAAACCCCTGGGTATCATAATGACAGTCTACAAGGATGCCATGTCAGCCATTTAATAAATTTTACATACCGATCATTGGCGTAAGTATGTGACAATCCATTAAACTCAAAAGAATATGAACTTTGTTTTTGGAACGTCCAGCTAAACTCAGTGCTTCTCTGAGAGGAAATTATGTAACTGGGAAAAAATCAAAATTAGAATTCATTATTTCGTTTTAATAAACTTTGTTTATTATTACAGATAATTAATCAGTTAGGGTTTCATGAAAATGTCAAGCACATGTAATGGAGTGCTCAGTTGTACTAAAAGAAAACGATGACAGTAAACAACTCCCTGCAAAGAAGGAGAAATTATCATCACAGACACCAATTTTTTTTTCACTAAAGCAAATTTTCACGCTTTTTAGTATTCCAATGCAAACATTTTTTTTAATTGGTTGAATCCTCATCCTGTGGCCTGTTAAAGTATGCAAAAATGCTGGTTGATGACTGGGTAATGAAGGGATATAGGGTCTAGTGTGATGTCAATCAAGAACATGAAATTTGTATAAATCATGGTATTTCACTTGTTTCCTCAACTTTAAAAAGCGCTTGCAGGTGATGAAAAACTTCTACCCAAATGCTTTGTAAATGGTTGTAACAGCACTTGGAACTTGATATCAGGCTTCACACAATACCATTTTATGGTACTTGATCTTCTCAAAGCAACAAAATGAACAAAATTTGTGTGGTAAAGTGTCTGGGTGAAAACATAGACGATTCCTGGTGGTTTTAGATCCACATGAAGCTTCCGGGCCTAGTGGTCACCCATCCGTTGATATTAAAAATACCTGTATTTCTGTTTTCCATTTGTCCCTTTCCATGTTTGAATCAAATTTGTTCCCTTGAAGTGGGGTTTCTGAATATTTGACACAAATTAAAGCAGGTTAATGATACTTGGAAATGCAACAATGAAAACTAGTTTGCATTAAGTTTGAAAAGCTCCACTTGTGCAATGCTTTCAGTCTGAATTACCTCTTTGAATTTAAAGGTGCAATCTCCCTCACAGATCATCTCAAACACAAACTCCACAGCACCATATTGGCCTGGCTTTGGTTTGTTGAGGCCTTCAGAACTTCCAAAACCTTTGACAGGAAGTCGTAATGTCATGTAGATGTCATCTGCCTGATTGTTTCCACTGTCTAGATAGTTTCCATGTGGTTGCCAGCCCTGTTTTGATGTACATCCACGGTCTTGAGGGAAAACATAAATTTTAATGTCAGTTTTTGAAGAGGACCTTGTCTGTTCATGGTCCACCTCACTGGATTGTTTATGTCACCATCTTCAGATAAAGTTTAGTTTGTTCATATTATTTTGTATACGGTAATATTATTTATACATATTTTCAATTTTTTTATTCCTCTGGGTGGGCACCTTGCATGGGTCTCATGGTTTCATTTCTGGTGGTGTGCCGTCAAGCCGCATTGTCAACTTATTTGACAATATCCAATCAGCGCAAGGTCCAGAATTTAGACATTGATCACAAGCCGGTGCAATTGAGAAATACAGCATGTACATTTAAAGTGCGTACAGGGGGAATCAAAATTCAAAATTCAAGGAATTTTCAAGAACTTTCTCAAACGCATTAATAATTCACCATGTTAAAACAAAGGAAATCAGAACCGTAACCATGGTTTGGAAATGTGATCTCAATTAGCATAGATTTTTTACGATTTTATTTCTTCGTTTTCTCTATAGGTTTTAGATAATTATATCAAACACTCTAGAAAGTGTTTCATCACATTTCCAAACACCTCAAAGTTCGTCAAAAATACTCCGCTGCGCGTCGTATTTTCAACTCTCTTCTCTGTGTTTGGAAATGTGATGAAACACTGTCTCTTGTGTTTGATATATTACTTCCAGGATCCTAATTTAAATTGTAAGGACCTCCTTTTGATTCAACTGAAGGTGTGAGAGAAACAAGAGAGCACTGGGAATGAAAATTTTATGCATTTTGCTAGCTATTCAAGAGGCTTGTACTCTGTTTTACATAAACATTGGCTTCACATGTTTCAGTACTTTAAAACGTAAAAGCATTCATTTGATATTTTTCAATGTTATCAACAAAAATCAAGGACTTTCAATGATGAAAAACCAAATGAAGTTAAATATAGATTTAACTGAGTTAATAACGAGGAGCAGGTTTGCTCAGTGGTTGGTGTGGCATTAGCTCTTATTGGCCAGCCTTGCGGTGCTGGGGGGGCCTTTGGTGTTTGTGGCATTGCTACTGTCATGCTGCAGTCCTGGGCTACTGTCAGGGCATTTCTGGTGTTCGCAAGGTCAGCGGAATTCTGATGCGTTTTATGCGTGCGCCTTAGTATGTGCTTGTAGCCTTGCTCAGCATACAGGGCAGGATTTTGTAGCTAATAGTTTTTAGACCTGTTCCCTCCCTCCTCTCCCTTTTTCACATTTATAGTTTTTAATCTGTGTAGTGCTGCTTATTATTTTACTTCGTAGTTTCTTCCACTGAACTTCAAGCTCAGTGTGACAGGTGCTAGGGCTGGGGCTAGGTTAGGCGGGCAGGGTCTTGTGGCTGGGTTGCAGGTAGAGCAGGCTTTTGGGGTGTATCTGGTTTGGGGTTGGAAACTCCAGCCCCAGATTCCTGGGCAAGGAACTGATGAGTCTGACGTTATAAAGAGAGATTTCAAGTACTTTCAAGGCCTTGAAATCGGACTCTGAAATTTGAGTATTTAAGACGTGTACGAACCCTGGATCTCTTTTAAACAGCCATAGGCAGCTCTTGGGCTGTCTTTAAGTGAGGGTTCTGGTAAATGTCTGTACCCCTATAAAGCACCCACCAAGAATTAAGTCCATGTAGTCCAGTAGAAGTTACTAGACTGCTTGTAAAGCAGTTGCCTCTGTTCTGGGAGCTAGGGTCATTGTTCTTGTTTCTTGTTCAATTGTTCTCTTGAAAGAAAGTGAGCCCAAGGTTGCAATCTGCGAGCCGACCAGACCACATACAGTGCAAGTTGCTCTCAAACACTTGTTATTCTACTGGTCCTCTTTTGCAGCAGTTGCTAAATACAGGTCTCTTTAGACAGGGGTGTTGTTCCTGTTGTTTGTTCTCCAGTAATGTTCTTTCAAAGGGTAAAATTCTCACAAGACCTTGTAGGAGGTCAGTGCTCGACACAAACTTTTCAGCTTACTAGCCTCGTGGCAAGTGACAACTTAGATGTTACAAGTCAAAAATTTTTTTTTACTAGCCCAGCGTTGGTGTTGGCTAGGTCTGCTAACAGTTGATCCCTAGCAAGATTTGGAAGCACAAAGCAAGCGACTTTCTTTGAATACATAATGTTGGTAATTGCATTGTTCTGAAATCAGTTTCAATAATAAAACAATTTTTGTGGAACATAGTCTGGTAGCATGAAATGGCCATGATGAAATTCTGATCTTCAGTTTCCGAGCAAAGTGTTTGTGTTTGTCTTGTTTGAGGAAGACAGAAACTGCTTCGGCCAATTTCATTTTGTTTACTAGCTAGCCAAAGTGGCTAGTGGAAATCGAAAACCTACTAACCAAAACTAAATTTCTACTAGTCTGTGGCTAGTTGGCTACCGTTAGTGTTGAGCCCGGGGAGGTGCTACCTGACCCATTTAATTATTAGCTACGATAGAGTCACTTACCAGACATTGAGAAACATGAAGCATGCATGGGTTCCGGAATAGTGCGCCACCACATCAAGTGATAACTATAAACTGCTTCAGTGGAGACAGGACACTTCTTGCATTCTAATGGATAGAAAAAATTAATACTAAAATAGTTTTCAGAGAATTAAAGCCCTTGTTGCTGCCAAGGTGTTAAGGCAGAATTTCTAATTATATGCCACCCAGATGTATGGATTTCTGAATTTCTGGATGTCCACAATGCAGCCTCAGCATCGAGGGGAGCATTGTTGTACATGGCATTTATGATGTCTTATGATCATTGATCTGAGCAGCAACCAACTGCAAGGATTGGCGCACTTGGCAAAGAAATTTTATGATAACTAATTTTTTTCAATTCTGCTTCGACTGATTGCTATGTCAAATATTTGCTTGTACAAGAAGCGGTATTCAATGATCAGTCACGAAACTGGGAGAATTTGCACTCTAAGTCTACAACTAATAGTTAGTGTTTGGTATTTAATTATACCTGCTTTGCCATCACTGAAGTGGTCAACAGGACAGTAAGCACATGCTCCTGTGCTGTTTAGATGCATCCCAGGGTTACAAGGAGGACAGTCAACTTTTGCTCCTGATGCTGGAAGTTTGTTTGCATTTTCTAAGTCTTCTCTGCAAATTTTTGGCTCTATCCACATGTATTTCACTTGGGTCTTGGCAAAGGGGAAAAGAATTAAATATCTAATTAGACATCTGAACAAGTCTTGGATTTTGGCATCTCCTTAGGAAAGTCAAAAATAATACGAAATAATAACAAGGAAAAAGCAGACTCGTGACCAAAAACTCATAAGCTAGTGGAAATTTCAGGCATCTTTTAGTTAAGGCCTGATTCGGGCTGGCCCATTTGACCAGGCCGGCTTGATTTGCCAAGATGTCTTTCAGCCCGGTCTTTCACAAAGTGAGTCAGCCCAGAACTGGCTGTTGTAATGAGCCACAGGAGACTGGGACCAGCTTGATTTTGACACAAAGTGGCTGCCTGCCTGCCTTAGAGATTATATTTGTAAAAATGTAAATTTAATGTAGCTAAATGTAATTAAGACAAGGTTAAACTCGAGACAATGCTGGCCAGCAGTCTCATCCCCCGCGGCTTTGCAGAGGCACAGTAATTTTACAAGTCTCCTCTCGAGGTCAAGCCAATTGCTCACATCATCTTTCGCAAGCTGGTCAGCGATCGCTTTTGCTCCTGTCCCTCCCATACCTCTTTGTAAGTATGGGTATGTTTGGTGATTTCTTTCCACTGAGTTTTGCTCAGTGTGTTGGTGCCTGGTGGTTGCCGCTGACAGGGTTCGTCATGGTTACCATTTGCACTTGTGGGCGGCTCCCACAGGGTCTTCAGGCACTCATCTATTGGTGGTGATGACTTAAACTTAATTTCAACATGCAGGTGATTAAACAGCTCATTTAGTACTCATGACTGCAGCATGGAGTGATGACAATTTTATTGATTCAATGAGTAAATAAATACAATAAAACGATAAGTAAAAGTCATACCTTATGCTCACTGTCACAAGCTGTTCTTATGTCATAGTAGTCTTGTTCTGTGCAAGGTTTTCTCAAAGTGCAGTTCTTTGCTCCACGGCCTGGTGGGCAAGGCAAGCAAAATAAACATTAAGCTCTCCATCTGAAGCTTCTTCTACTGACTGAAATAAGGCCACATGTACGAAGTTGGTGTACAAAGCAAAAAACTTGGTGTAAAATTTGTTTTAGAATTGCAAAATATTCATTTTTGCTCTTACATAGTTATATACACCATGGCAAAGCAAATTTTATGTATAGAGGGGGTAAGTTTCTAAAGAAACTGTGGTGCTGCGTCGGTGGGAAGTATAACAATATAATTTGGTTTTATCAACTGCATTGATAATGTCAATTGGCCACCATAAAGAGATTCAAGAGCTGACGTTTTGAGCGTTAGCCCTTCGTCGGTCCCATTCGCTCCGACGAAGGGCTTATGCTGGAAACGTCAGCTCTTGAATCTCTTTACGGTGGCCAATTGACATTATCAACCCAGTTGATAAAACCAAATCAAATTTTATGTAGTTTATTAAAGAGTAAAAGTTTGGTTCAAAAGCGTCTACGAAGAGCCACAGTGTTAAAAGATGTGAACTGCTCTCACATTCTGGAATGCTGCATAACAAATAAGCTCTTTTTTCAGAATTTTCAATTGTGCCAATCGCCAATGTGATTCAGGCCCTGGTGTCATATGTGGGCTGAGTTTGTTGGTACTCTACTCTACTCCGAGAGGTTTTTATCTGGGTTCTCCAGTTTTCCCTTTTCCAAAACAACCAACATTTACGTTTGATTAGATTTGATTTAATACAATATAATTTGATTTGACTTCATTTGTCCTGTAGTGTCCCCACTTAGTATGTAAGTGCTAGACACAGTTGACACTTAAATGAAGTTCAGTTTTGGTGGAACATTTTCAATTTCATCTAAAATTGCGCAAATACCACGCATAGCAAGCATAGATAGGTCTCTCTGATTTGTCAGACTAAATGTCAGTTATTACCGGTAAATTACAATCAACATCTGGGGATAACATAAAAAACACCAAAACATGTACTGTACGTAGCATAGAAATGAGAGCTCTAATTGCTTAACGTCATTAAACAACATTTATTAATAAGGGATTCTGATATTTCTCGCCCTGAATTTGTTATCCTTCCAATATTTTTTCTGGAATCTTTCTTCTCTACTTTCTTGTTTGCTTTTCAGCGAAATTTGTCCCGAAAATGCCTGTGAAATCAGCTGCTTTCTCCATGAATTTGTCTTTGCATGTTATGGTGTTAATGAACCGAAGGTCTCGCATTAGGGTTATGTAAGAACTCGTATTAGAGTTCTGTAATCGTCCCAGAGGGGAAGTTTTTAACGGCTAATCTAGCCTGCATTATTCATGTATTTCTCAGTTTAGTTTCGTAGCATTGAAGTTAAATTTTGGTCGGCCATTTTATTCGCGTTGTCCGGAAATTGACTTGCGTTTGGACACAACACTACAAATCCTGTAAAATTTGACTTTTCTCCCCGTGAATTATCAGAAGCCCTGATTAATAATGTATGAAATATTTGATATCATACCAGCATATTCAGTGACCTCATTGCACATCGAACACTCCGTGGCATGAGGAGCGGAAAAAGTATTAACTGGACACATTTTGCAACTGCAAAACAGAGTAAAGATCAAGTTACTACATCTTCGGATTTTATTTTGGGGAATGGCAAAGGGCATAATTATCTCATTACAACACACTGTCAAGGGATGCCACAAGTTGGTTCGCGCGCAAATGACTACAAATACCTTAAAGGGACACTGACGCCATTTTTGGCATGATTTTGAAAATCTCAAAAACATACATCGATCTTTGGAAGCTGAATTCAATAATTGTTTTATTTTGTAGAGCAGTACTCGACAAATGATTTGAGTTCCCATTAGGAAGTGAGGATGGCTAACAATGGCGAGGATGGAAACGGATTGTGATATGGACTTTTGAAAAAGCGTCAGGACATCAGTTTTTTAACGGTTCAAGTTTGGCTCAAAAATCATTACAATTTTGCAAAAACGTTGCTGCAGTGTGGCCTTTCTTCAAGAAATTGCTTTTAATTATTTAGTTAGAGCTAATTAAGTTCTTATTACATAAATTTAGGGACCATTTTGTGAATTTATAACAGTTTTAGGCAAATATATCATGACAGTGTCTTTTTAATACATTTCCCAGGTAACACAAATAATACTGTAGCATCTACTGAGAAAACAAAGATTTGGAAGTTTCATTCTGTTCAATAACGACTTTGTTTCTATAAAGAAACAAATTAAAATATATTAATCAATTGAGACAACTAGTTTTCCTGTTGCATATAGTTTCATCTGTACCTTCCTTGTGCCTCCTCGTTATTGTAAAATCCTGCTTCACATGGCGTGCACTCTGATGTGTATGACACCCCTGAAATGACAAAAACCCAGTTAAGTTTTGGTAATGCTCTTTTAAAGCATTACTGTAATTGAAGCTCTTATCTCTGTTCTATGTAGAGGTTCTTTCCACATGGCATATACGGACATGAGACCTTTTTTCAAGGACTTTTAATTAAAGGACTTATCACATTTTTTCAATGACTTTGTTTCCGCTAAATTTAACATAATTAAAAACGATTTCCAGTCCATATTGCTCGATCTCTGCTTGCAATGTTTATAACAGCTGACAAGGTCCGTCAAATAACAGCAATGAACTATGCAGTAAATGACACATGAACAAGGACTACTGGGGAAAATTTAAGGACTTTTCAAGGACTTCTGCAAATTTTCCAATTTTCATGGACTTTTTAAGGGGTTGATGCTTTTTCAAGGACTTTTTAAGACCTGTGTGACCCATGTTCCAAAATGCTATACATTTTAAATCATACCTTTCTAAAGTATCTTACCACTTATTTTTCAATTGTTAATCTAGGATGTTCTTAATTTTTTCTTTGTTCTGTAGCATGAGAAAACAGAAGTATTTTTGGCTCAGCCCTGGGTGGCGAGAACTACTACATGTACGAGAGTAAAGTGTCTTGCCAAAGAACACAATACACTGCCCTAGCCAGGGCTTGAACCCATCCTAGGTGTCAATATGCATTGTTAAACCAAAGGAAAGCATGCTATATTAATCACTTACAATCCAGAATAGACTAAAACTAATCTCAAACCTTGTATTTCAATACTCTTGATGTACACAGGCTCTCTATTGTCATGCGCTCCACCATACGTAATAGCAGTTGCTTGCCAGATGATCACATTTCTTCCAGCTTTCAAATTAATCTGCAACAAGGGATGTGTGAAATTGCTGTTTTGCGACAATTTGCCAGGGTCTGCCTACCCTTAGAACTTGTTATCAAATAATTACTTGTTTCCCTTGAATCCCAACTGGCAGAAGGCTGCCCAGTTGGTTAGCCTATTTACAAAGTAAGTCGGGCCCACCAAAAACAAATCCAGCTGGTGGTAGAGAGGAGGATTTGATTGGGACCTTCAGTTTACACGTCTGACCCTAACTAATAGGTCACATTGCCTCTGCTGTTTCTACACCAGGATAGCAAGGCTTTTGATTAGATTTTAGGTAGCCAGGGTCCGAAATATTGCGACCAGCTGGTCGCCAATGCGACTGAAAATTGAGTGTTGGCGACCAGAATTTCAAAGCTAGTCACCAGCAGGCAAGTAAATCTCCTTAGCAAGTAATTACGATAAAAAGTAAAGGTAAGATTCCCATTAGATAAACTTCACACCCCATGACAACCGTTGTAATTGACGCACTTCGCAGATGCCATGTTTCAAGCAATTTCATCTAACAACTATACTGTGGGCTTAATTTTGTTCAGATGTGGCTTGGAATGAGCAATAAGGCCACTTTGTTCTCACATGTCTTCTTGAAGGCTTTGTACTGGTCAGTCTTCAAACTAAGAGAGCTATCTATTCAGCGAAAACATGATATCTCAAAGCCTTCATACATATACATGCAAGTCTTAAAGAAACATTTTTCAGAACTCGTTGTTTTTGTGTTTCACTGTGAGAAAAAAAATTTTCAAACCCCTTTATGGCGACCAGATTTTTTTCATTTGGCGACTGAAAAAATGTTCAGTCGCCACTCGGCCCCTGCATAAAAAAGGTTATTTCGGACCCTGGTAGCTGGTTCGTCTTAAAGCGAAGGAATTCGCATTTTGTATCATTGTTTGCGGGATGTTTTACATAATTATAAAGACAATTGTTATATTAATTGTGCAGAATTTATTTTACTGGTGCTTGGGTCAAGGGCGATTTTTTGCAATTATAATAATATGAAATGAACTCCCCTTTGAAGGGAGCTACTGCCAGTACTTAATGCTTCTCGGTGATGCACAGTTCAGGACAGCCACCAAAGTTCCATCCAATGCTGGGTCATAATGACATTCCATTTGATGAATGGGTGGTTGACAAATTGACATCAGTAATTGTAAAATTCATTAATAATTCAAAAGGAATAGATCCAGTGAAAAGGTACTATTCAGGTCACATGTCTTAGCAGTAGAATTAACTTTTGATACAGATCTCTACTGATTAAAATGCAAAACACGATGGAATCAAATAACAATACTGTGCATTCAATTCACTGTGTCATTTTTAGAAGTACGATTATTATAAAACATTCACGTCCAATCTGTATGGGCATTTACAATGGCTCACCTATTGGATCATCATTGTAAACACCAATACACAGAGCTCGAAATTGCGACTCACTTGTCCGATACTAAAGGAAGCCACAACTCAACTCTTGTTTTTTAAATCTTTATATAGGGAAATCATTCAGATCTGGTAGCTACATGTAGTATACAACTCACCTTTCCATCCTCACTAAAATAATGTCTGAATATTACTAGAAAATCATAAATATTGAATGTTGTTTGAAACATTGACACTGCATTTACGGTATGCCATATTGTTTCAGCGATCGTGGTTTGTGGGCGTGACTTAATTTTTTTTCCACTTGCAACAACTAAGAGGCACCAATTCTGAAACAGCACAAAATCTCCTGTGATATTATTTTGGCTCAATACTCTAAAAGGTATTGCAAAAGCTCTCACTGAGAACCTTTTGAGGCTGAACACCCCAAGAGGAACTAAACTCACCTTTTTTTTAACCCGCAAAAGGTACGAGGAGCACCCCACTTTTTTGTAAGGGAGTGCCCTCAGGGGTGATAAGTACATGCCAAAATATGGCCGTGTGAAAGAAAATATTATGAAGTTAGTGATATATTATATATCTCATTGTGAAAACATTGCCTATTTGAACTGCCCGATAGATGAAAGTGAAGGCTACGGTAATCATATTGAAGTTGTTTTCAGTTTTGACGTAACTTACATGTTTGGGAGAAATTGGGTCACTGTAACTGATTCAGCGTACGACGAAGTCATCTGTATTAGTCCACAATCTCTAAAGTCATTGGATTGACAGTTTGAAAAGGCCTAGTGTTTTTGCTATGAACTCATTGGCGCCTGTGCCGGTCGCAACCGGCCGCACGGAAACCACCCCAAAAATGCCTGTGCCGGCCTCAGCAGGCCACAAAAAGCACATGTTGACAAACGGCCTTTCCCTCCCTCCCTGGAGAGTTTTTGCTTTTCCTATTGTTCTATGGGTAATAAGGGCAAATAAAACAATCAGAATCCCTTTTCTGTGCAGATCTTTAGAGACTTTTAGGGGTCCTAGAAAGGTTTTTCGTCTTGACTCGAGCGTTGAAAATGTACAAGAAGATAATAGGCCGCATTACTACGGATGTCACGCAAAAATGCAATTTTTACTCCTTTTCATTAAAACAAAAATTCATCAGCATAAAACGATTTATCGTACCGATTTTAATAAACCTGCTAAGTTTGACAACAATCGGTTGAAAACGCCAAAATTTAGAAAGAAATGTATGAAAAGGGGCAAGCATTGCCCACTTTCTTATATTTCTTTTGGAGTTTTTGCGTTCGCATATTTCCAAGAGTCTTTAACCAATTGTTGTTCATCGTCCACTTCCTAAAGGTTATTTAGGAGAGCTAGTGCAATATGGGTATTGTGCATGCTTTAAATGAGACCAGTCATTTGCCCTATACAGTCACAAACAAGTCATATTTAATTTAAAGAGGAAAGAGACAGAAACCAAGATTGTTGCCATAGCAACATCAAAATATGTATCAAGGTGTATTTCTTAGGGTGCAATGTGCTTGCAAAGTTCCAATTGCATTGCATCATTTCTTGCAGAGATGTGCCATATTGACATAGTGGAAATAAGGTTGAGCCCTCATTACGTGTCTGCTGTATTGCCCATTGCACATGACTGAGCTTTGATACGAAATACGAGGGTAAATTACAAGTCGGTTCTGCCTGACTAATAAGTTAGCGACCAAAATTTACGATCTGGCGACCAAAATTTCCCTGTCAATCGCCAGGTGGCTCCTGAATGCAAAAGTTAATTTTGAGCCCTGATATTACAGATCTCCCACTCATATTTTATCTGCTACTTAAAAAAAATAATTTTCAGGAAACCTCATTCTATTGTTAGAAGGCAAGAATCAAGCCAGGGTCAACCCGACCAAACTTTCACTTTTCACTTTCTTCAAGTTGGTACAGTTTTAATTTTTTCATATAATTTTAATTACAGAAAAAATCCACGGCTCTATTTTCTTCCTAAAATCTTTCAAAAAGACTATTACCTTTGCTGTGAGCCACTCATTTTCCTTAGAATGCGGAGGAAAAGTGTCTTCTTTTTCCAGGTTGCTAACTTTACACTGATCATTCCTTACCTAGAAATTAAATTAAAACTATCGATTAGTTGAATCCTGATAACTTAAACCCCCAAAAACTGAAACGGCTTGTAAACTGAACTTTAATTTTCATTTCCAACCAGGTGCAAGATGTCCAGAAATCAAAGCTGAAATTCTCGTAAAATTTTGAATCTTTTAATAATAGTTATTGTTTCTTCTTAGTTGATATTTCTTTGCTTTCACCACTTTTAGCATTCTTCTCCTTCTATCGCAAGACAATAAAGCACAATTACAGCAAGCTACAGGCCATACTTATTAAAATATTATTTATCAGGCACGACAGTGTCCCTTTAAAACAAAACATGGACTAGATTACAACTCAAAGTTAGCTAGCTACCTCAGGGAGGAAAATAATTATTGTTAGCAAACAGCACTTACAAAGACACGGAAGACAGTGTAGATATCATCAGTGAAGTAGTAATCAAATGAAACATGACCATCCTTTTGGAGCTATATAATGACAAAGAATAATCAAAAGCAATGTCAACAATATGAAATAGCGAATATATAACAATTATTCCATGAGCCCGCATTGGATATGAAGTGATAAAATAACCAACGAGTGCGTAGCGCGAGTTGGTTATAATCACTTCATATCCAACAAGGGTGAATGGAATAATTGTTTTAGTAAATTCTCAAACCGGGTTTTGCCGCCGATTTTTATTTCCACAATTTTGCAAAGCGTAAAATAAAAACTTGGCGCACTATTTTCCATATGACATAAAACTCCGACTATTGGCTCATAGTCGGAGTTTTTTAGCCAATCAAAAAGCTAGAAATGCAATAGTCGGAGTTGAGAATATACTAAACATGTATAAACCAAGAAAGTACAGTCATACATGTACAAATTAAATCAATCCTTAAAAAATGCCCTGGAACATTGTTTAAAAAATAGGATTCAAAACCACTACACATTTTAATATTTGTACTTTATTGTATTAAAATTTTCAAATTTGGAGGTTGCATAATTATTCCACAACACTTTATTTTCGTGAATTTACAAAATGTTGTATTCAGAATCATTTTAATTTTGCAATTTTAACAATGTTACAAGTATGGTTATTTCCTTGGCAATGCAAGTCAATTCATTATATTATGAATAAACTTTTAATACGAAATTGAATGACAAAACCTCAACAGTAACAAAAACATGATTCAATTACTTCAAGAGGCACTGATGTTTTCTACAGTAATCACTTATACAATAAGCTTAATAGAGATGCAATGCGGTTAATACGGTAACCATACTTTCTTTATAGACCTTTTATTGCACATAATGACAGTCATTTAATTTTTTGTCATTTTATGTTCACAACACTTTAATTTTAATGACTTTTTAAAATATTATTGCAAAAGAATAAAGAAAATTTTATGCAACAAGGTACCAATAAAAATGAGAGGAGTATAAAACAAGAGCTATCCACTAAGTATTGTTAACTTGTCAGACCTTATTAAGTAATCAAAATTTTACCTACAATTTAAAATTTAGTTTGAAAAACTCAACATTACTACATCAAGACGATCAATGTCCTTATCCCAGTGCTCGGAATTCAAAAAAAATCCAGGTTGTCCTTATAGCAAATGCCAGACAATATCGGAAAACCAGCCCTTTATTTTTCCTAAAAACTGGTTGCCCGGACAAAGTTTTAGTTGTCTCGGGAAACAGCTAATGTCGAGCACCGTTATCTTCCAAAATATTTATTTTTTATTTGGATCTGAGTAGCCGGCGTGCCCAGGATGACTAGACGGTGATTTTCGCCAGGCGCCAGGGTTTACGGAGATCTCTGGTATCCTCCCTATGCGTAGTTGCTGGTTTTTAGTGCAGAGTGCACTATTGAGATGATGTGTTGTGGGCTGTCATCTTTAACCCACTAAGGCGCTAATGTGTAAACTTGAATGTTTGTTCAATTAATTTCAATTACTTCATTAGTCTTGTGGAGGGGTGGGGGGCTAGTAGGGCCTGTGTGCACTGTACCGCGTAAAACGCTGTATCTGTGCTACTCCTCCTTTAATATCAAAAGGTATATATAATATATGTTTCAGAAAACACCATACCCTCCTTGTGGTACTGCCCTTTCTGCAGTTTTAAGAACAAAGCGATTTGCTCCCAACGCATGTGCAGAAGATAAGTTTGCACGACTATACTGCACACTACAAAGTGGAGGCTAAAGTAGGTAAATACAGAATCACACAAGAACATCTTGTGCTCTTCCTTCCTTCTCCTTTTAATTGTGATTGCTTATCTTTTGCGTTGAATAACCCAAGCTTGTGTAAAGAGAGTTGTAATGTGTTTGTCAGGGTTCAAATAAAGAAAAGACACGTATTACTGATCTCCAGCGGCGTGTCTATTTCTCCCTTTAATGGACACGAAGAAGAGTCCAAAATGTTCAAAGTTAGTTCAAAGGTAAACTTGTTAAGGTATCAGTATACCTCAATTTCACTTGAAAAATCTAAAAAATTGTTTTCAATTAGATGTTAGGGAATTTTGTGGCCTTTCTTTTGCAAAAAAATTGAAGAGAAAAGCTTTTTTGGTTTCCGAGATAAAGGAAACAACGATTTTTAATTTAAATTACTGCCAACTGCGTGTTGACAAGTAGGTTTCATTAACGTGTCATCACTTATTTATTTACGTCAAATGTCACGTAAGCGTCGCGGCGAGTCACAACCTTTCACACGATATCGCTTCGATTCTCCGGTAATAGTTTTCAGGTTCTTCGTTTTGCTTTCTGTTTGTACGTGTTGCTCCTTTAATTTGATGAATTGACGAAAACGAAAAGTTTCGTGCTCGTTTACTTCGGCAAAGTAGCCAAAAAAATGTCGAAAAAATAAGGTTCCATTTTCCCCCTCGCTCGAAGGCTACCGATTTGGCAGCAAGTGATCGGGGTCAGATTATGAACAAGAAACATGGCTAGACGAGCACCGTTGCAACAACATGAACGATAAAAGCCATCATAAAAATCTTACTTTGCGTTTTACCTCTGGTGATGTAAATTACTTGATGAAATTACTTTTGTGTGATGCAAGCCAAATGCTTCTGACCTGGAGGTGCGCTTAATATAATGCTGAGCCAGACTGACATGGCGCTAAGCTTGCTGGTTTTGCTTCCATGATCTTCCACCAGTTCGCGATGTTCTTTGCATCTTAGCAGTATGCTGCTCGAATTAGATTTCCTGGAAAATATAGTCACAAGCGGATTACGGTGCCATGAACGTTTCACGGAAAAAATCCGAGAACCAAAAGAGAAAATTTACGACTTTTGGTCTCCAGTGAACAAAAAAATCACACAAGGCCGCGGGATCTTTATCTTTGATGTTTCCCACGAATTCATGGCTGTCCAATGTAGATTGTCATCAACGCCATAGTTACGGTAAGTCGATCCCTGAACTAATCTGTCAATACATGATTAAATCTAACACTTTACGTGTCATCGATCACCGAGAATAAACAAAACCAGAAAATCTTTTCACGTCCGTATCTTGAAATGCACGCCCGTTTTACGTTCATTTACAAGCCACTTTAGCCGATTTCACTGAAACTTTGCTGAAATGTTCCCAGGTAGCTGTTCTACAAAAGTGTGTCTCCGATTTTCGAATTTCGTTTTTGTCAAAAAGTTAATGGTTTTGTTTGTTAAAGGATATCACAAGATATTCGATAATTAAATTAGTTCTTGCTTATCATTTCAATGAAAAAATGCTTTTTTAATGAAACAAAATCTTTTCTCTTTCAATCTTTTTCATCAGATATTTAACCCACAAAGTTTCTGTCTGCTCATATTTGGCAAGCAAATAGTATAATTATAACTAAAGGCAAGACAGGCTGGGAGTAGGCGTACTGTCACCTATGTAGATGACCATCCTAAAGGCTGTTGCAGACACAAACGTTTCCCTGTTTGCCCGATAACACAAAAAATGTTTCCGTATTTTGTTTCAGAAACATTTTGTGTAAATATATGCAAAATATGTTTCCCAGTTTGCTCGAAAAGAGCAACAATGTGTCCTTGATCGTTTGCTATGGTCTTGCATGTTTACAAGTTCTGTTGTAGATAACACTATGCGCTATCTGAGATTGTCTCACTAGTCTTAATTCTCCAAACCTGACTGCTTTATAATGTACTGATTTTGTACTGAGGAATTCCATGTAGATCTATGTTAATTACGCTTGCAGCTGAAACTTACAGTGACAGCAAATGACAACTCGGAGGTGCACTCGTCTCCTGATGAAGAAATACTGTCCCCATGTGGTGTCCAGCCAGTCCTGTAATGAATGATCAATATAATTTGATAAGTCAATTTGATGGACAAAATACGGCACTTCAAATCCTTAAAAACACAAGCTTGGAATTTAAACATTCCAGTCTTGTGCAGCCTAAGGACTCTGGCTACTTTGGACACCAATCATGTTTTCGTGTACATCCTTACAGTGTTGTGAATTATTGGGAAAATTCGGCTCCTTCTGTGGGTACTCGTCACAGATGACGTAAAAGAAAAGAAACAAATGACGATAAAGGCTGCCCTAAAAATTAAAAAACTATAAAGAGCAACGGTACAACAAAATGACAACATTTGCATACAGCACCAAAAGGCCCGGAAATTCAGCAATTCATTGCCACCATTTAACAGAAATGTTCTGTCAGGTATTCCATCAACCAGTGAATCTGTCAGTTATGCCTTGATGGCATGTTTCACATGAGCCACATTGAATAAGATGAATTAAGTTCATGTGCAGTGTGACGTCTGAATCAATTTGGAACAGTTGAGATGGAATGCGGATTATTTCAGCCATTCTTCCTGCCTGGCTCAGTCTGGAATAACCACTGTGGACTGGATTTGATTTTCTGGATTTGAATCTCCTAAATGGACCTTCAATTACTGTAAATTGTAAACTTAGATTTTTACAATTTAATGTGGCTAAATGTAATTTAGGCAAAGTTAAAATCGAGACAATGCAAGCAGCAGTCTTCTTCATGGCAGCTCGTGTTGCTGCGGGGTGACCTGGTAAGTTGCAGGGGTTTTGGTATTTACAGGGCTCAGGTTTCTGAGAATCATTGTGCATTCACTGTTTGAGTTTGCAAAGCCTTCGGTGCTGTTCTCCCCCGCCCTTCCCCTCCCCTTTCAGGTAGGTATCAACATTTCCACTGAATTGCTATTCAGTGTGATGGTGCTGGATGGTGGTCGTTGCCGCTAACAGGGTTGCCATGGTTACCTTGGCTCTTGGTTCATACATTCTCGGTCCCACCATCCGTATAAGCACCAACCCCCAACCTCATCTATTGTTGATGAGTTTTAACAGCACATTACATTTAGGCATTGTGAAGAGTAGCAAATAAATCAAATCTGGTCTAAAGTGATTATTCCAGACTGAGCCAGGCAGGAAGAACGCGTTGACCTTGGTGTAAAAACCTGTGACTTTTTTCTTTGTTTTTGAGCTATTGTTTCTCTGTTCCATATTGTTTTGAGTTCTTTGTCGTTTTGTGCGTTCTTTGTTTTAATTCACTCGTGAGTTTCACAGGTTTTTACAACGAGGATGAGCCGGAACAATGGCTGAAATAATCTACGTTCCATCTGAACTGTTCCAATTTATTAATTCAGACACTGCACTTCACATGGACTTAATCAAAAATCAGAATAAATTACTGTTTTTCTTACTTTGAACAATTTGCTCCATTTTCCTCCTTAAAATATTCACTGTCATAGCCATATCCTTGATAATGCTCATCAGAGATGCGGCTCTCAAATCCAGTTGGTAATTTGTCCCAGTTATTGAAGCGGACTCCACCACCCACACTATAGGTACCCTTGGGGCACTTCTTACACTCCAGCGTTTTACTTCCGACATCAACATAGTGACCTGGATCACATGTGTAAACTGGAAGGAGAAATAAAGTCAATATGATAAAAATTCCAGGACAAATTAACCTTTTCTTCTTTATTTAACGACAACATCAAGTGGAGTTTTCTGCTTTTTGGGGAAAATGGCTCTAAAATTATGAGCATTAAACAGGTCATGACAAAAAGGCTATCTAATAGCCTGAGACCAGTTAAGGGATGGCTTGGGAAAGCATCTTCTTATCCATGAAGTGGACACAGGGTTTGTACTCTTTTTTGGACTAAAAATTCAAGGACTTTTCAAGGACTTTCAAGGACACAAAACTGAACTGACACAGAATTGAATGGAGTTAAACACTGATTGCAAGAGGGTCTTGTCTAAGAAGGTATCATGTTCAAGAACACTAGGGCTAAAAATAATTTCCGTAGAGTCTCCGGTCACAATGACCGGCCAAGTAAGTTTTAGCTTGGTCACACCTTGTTTCTGGCCGGACAAATTAAAATTATACTCTGCAATTTTCCCCTGGTAGTCTAAAGTTAGGTCCCTCACTAAAGCAACATTGCTGTTGAAAAAAAGAAAAAGGAAAAAAAGCTCGCCGTGTGTTCAGACATAGCGCTGCATAACAATGAAAATGACACAGCAAATGAAACATGAATAAACATGAAAAGAAGTGAAAGTTTTTCCGAGCTTTGGAACTAATTTACGTGGTGGAAAAAGTGAACAATTTTTTAACTCGAGTCTTGCGGTTCGTGAACCTTTTTCCCCTGCAAATCTATATCCGTTTCAGCTTAACAACACAGCTAGCGAAGTGCATTCTGATAGTAAACAACACAAACTTTATTTCCTCAATATGATCGAATGTGACTGGTCAACATGACCGGCAATGTGAAAGTTTGACTGGTCAAGCCAAACACTGTCTGTTGACTGGCTGTTATTTTCAGCCCTGGAGAACACTTATAAGATTTACATAAAAATTGTTTGCACACACTAAATTCTTTTTTGGTCAGCACTAACCTGCAATCAGGTGCTCTTACTTTTAGCGATGAGAAAACATAATTACGCCTGATACAATTATTTGACGACTCGCCTATAACTAATCCAGAATCTGGACTTTTTCCTGATTGGTCACGAAACAAAGACAATATTAAACTGTGTGTCGCGATTGGTTACCCAGGCCATGAAATTAACTTTTTTTCAAGGAGCCATCTGGCTCCTAAATTTTCCAAGCGGTCACCAAGACCAAAAAGTTAGGAGTCATTTTTTCATGTGGAAGGTGTCGCCACGGTTTGGAAAGTATGGAATGTTGCGATCCTGCAATATGCGTTGTTAGCACAAGGGACATTTCATTTCACAATATACAACGTAACGTTTGGAAAATCCAAGATGGCAGATGTTGACATGTTCGCTTTGTAGCATTCGTGATGATTCTGCTTAACAGACCTCATCGTTCGCACCGATTTGTCTACCTTAAAGCTTTATTTAGTTGAAAAATACATCAAGGTAAGATATACAAAGCCCAAAGAGTTCTGGTTGCCAATTTGGCGACTAAATTTTGATTCTTGGTCGCCAGCACGGTAATTTTGCTCGCATTGATGACTGTATTAGGCGCAATTTTGTGCCCTGTTACCCAAGTGACAGTGCAACATCCAGTCTAAAAAGTTGAACTGGATGTGGAGAGCGAGTTTTGCTAGCTTTTAATCTACCGATAGTTTTGTTCACACTTAGCTATAAGATGAATAAATTTAACTGATCACCTTAAGTATAGTTTCTTAGGCCGATTTTCAAACTTTCGTGCTGGCATTTATTGTTGAACCGCTGACCACTGCTGACACATTTCGCTCCACTGAAAACAGATGTGACTGGACTTCAGGCGTCAAAGGATTTTTTAATTTCGTGTTAGAAAGGAAGTATTAATAAACTATTTGGGCATTTTCTGCATTGATAACCCTTTCCGAGGAGACGTTAAGCTTCTAAATGGACCTGACACAATCTAACTTACTATTTATTTTATTTATGCAAATAATTGATGTTTCACCTGTGAATGACACCGTAAACAAAAATTGACAGATACTTAATAAGGGGGCGGCAGACAAAAATATTATATGTAGAACGCCTGATCGCAGGTTAGGTCAGCACATCACGCATTTTCTAAACTATTGATTCAAGCCACAATTTTTTGTTAAGAGGAATGATGCAATTTTTGCATTTTCTTCCCAAAGAATGTAGGAAGGTCTGTTAAAATTATTGAGAGATAAATTAAAGCATCTCAAGTAATGAGGGAAACACACAAAATAGCTTGTTTAATTTATGAATTTTTATCTTGCTGCGAATATGCAAAATTAATAATTTGCTAGATTCCCTGTATAAAAAAGCCGAGTGTTCAAACCATTTAATATTTAGTTATTATTAATCAATAATAACAAGTAAAAGTTGGTAACTGATTTTTTTTTTTCAAATCGAGAGCCCATAAGG
>OX393574.1:6556757-6599257 GCA_947652115.1 Blastomussa wellsi | reverse complement strand
TCTTTAGCAGCACCCTTCTTGAGTTTTTCTAAATATTCCTTTTGAGATTCTGCTAAAACTGCTGCCAGAATGCTTTCATCCTCCCACTCGGAAAAACCTGAAAGAAGGTTAGGGAAAGCCTAGTGAACATAACGTCAACACCTAACTCTCATTTCTGTAGCATAACACCAACATACTGACACCCATATATACACTTAGACTATGTTTACACAGAACCGTTCTGGAACCAGTCCAGAACGGATCCAAATGGATCCAAAACTGGACCTATTTTAAGTGCAGCAAGTAACAGATAGAGAAACAGACGCTGTGCTTTGTATTCTCATAAAGTATGCTGTTTAAAGGGGAATTGTCACACCATTTTAGCAACGCTTTTAAAGCTAAAACTTGTCTTTGCTCAAAGGAAAACCAGAACTAACTAGCGGTATTATGTTTTGTTCTCCCTGTTAAATTTTCATTTGATATCTTCTTGCTAGATTGGCACTTACTTACAAGTAACTCACCCTTTGTCTTTTCAAAGCTATCAAATGTAATATTTGGAAAATTGTATTGTTGTAAATTAATGCTGTATGTTCTTACCATAGCCAGTTGGAGGCAAATAGTCCAGGTAGTTGGGTCCTTCAGCACCACCAGTTGCCCCAGGGGGAGAGGGTGGGTTAGATGACTCAGTGGAACATCCTGGCTTGGAATCGTAATAAGTTGCCCTGACGCTACTGGCAGTACATGTGGTTGTTGTATTACTAGCCACTGGGCAAGCTTTAGTCTCCGATGTCGAGGCGCTTGCAAATGTCTCATGCCGAGGGGAACTGGGTGAATGACGAGGGGACTTGCTTGGAGGGGCACTCTCAGCTGCATCTCGATCACGTTCCCTGTGATGCGGGGATGAAGGGCGCTTTGACTCGGTGCATGTTGAAGTGCTACTGGTTGCTTTAGGACTGGAGCGAGGCTGCAACACAAAATGTATGTAACGTAAAGGTTATGGACTGGTCAGTAATACATCACACCCATCATCGGGACTTGTTTTCAAAGATATGCAATTTTGTCAAGCCCTAGGATTTCACGGTGACAATCATTTCTGGTACCGTGTCATTACCATGCCTGCAAAATAACTTAACCGAAAAATTGTTTGATACGAT
The DNA here is from genome assembly GCA_947652115.1 of Blastomussa wellsi. Taxonomy (NCBI): domain Eukaryota; kingdom Metazoa; phylum Cnidaria; class Anthozoa; order Scleractinia; family Plerogyridae; genus Blastomussa; species Blastomussa wellsi. Next base: position 6,598,124 of record OX393574.1, on the reverse strand, counting down.
CTTTTTTCTGCTGCAGTTGTCGATGAGGGAGGCAATTCTTTTATCATCAGTCTGGGATATTTGAACTAAAACGTTGCTTAGTGCCCGCCATCTTTTATCGCTCCGAAAGTGCATTGCACCCTAATGGTAGCCCACATGTTGGCTGCCTCGTTTCGGTTTACGGAAATTACCGTCGTTACATGAAAACAGGTTCCCATAAATTTTCACGGAACTGAAACATAGTTACTGATGGGTTCCCATGATCTCTCGGCATGGAACCGAATAATTGTTATCCATGAGATTTGAAATCCTAGGGCTTGTTGTCAAAAAAAAATGCTCACAGGAGTTCAAATTAAAATGCTTCAAACAGGCGTAAACAACTGGAAAAGTGGATGGTTGTGGCATATTAAATTTTATTGGACCTGGCAAGTTGATTATCATAACCAGCGGCATATGTATAATCATTCCCAAATAGCTGGTTGAGCTCTGGTTGTCACCAGCTCATTTTGAAAACCTTGCCAATCATGATTTGCATGATAATTATACCCAATCGTATGTTTTGGTGGTGTATTAGGTGAATATCGCCGAGCCAAGGTTTGTATTTTGCCGAGATGCAAGCACACCAAAATCGCCAAGAAAGACCAAACTATCCCCGGCCGGTAAAACTATGTTGATGAAGTGTAAAGGTACAATAACGAATTAACCATTAACCAAATTCGGCCGAAAAATACCCAGCAACACTAGGCCAGTGAGCAGACTTGATATCACAGGAAATCACGACAACAAACAAGGCTTCTGATTGGCTAATTGCAAATTTGGGTTTGGTAAACCAGAAAGGTAGACATGGAATGAGCAAAAAGTGATAAGCTCCAATGGAAGTATTACCAAGGTTCTTGTTCCTCTTGCTCGTTTTTCCCCGTCTCTCAGCCATTCCAAATATGACTCTCTTGCTACTGCTTCTTCCATAGCCTCATTTGTTGCTTCCCAATCAGTACAGCGGAGTTTATCTGCCAACATTTGCTAAAAGTAATAACAGACAGAGAGACAAGTCATCATTTAAACAATTAACAGCTTTGTAACAGCGTCATGTTGTTTTGAAAATATGTTGAGCTTGTTTCCAAAATAATTATAAGCGACCGCGAGGTCATGAGGGTGAAACTAGGCCTTTAAAACCCTGACCCTTAACTAATACGACTGTACAGTACTTACCATGCAGATGCAGATGGCAATAAATTTCTGCATAAAATGATAATAACAGTCGAGAATAGTTCTTAAGAGCTTTGTGCAAACATGGGATTATGGCCTGACTTTGACATATTTGTTGGAAGGATGAATGCACATGAGAACTGGGTACCAGCTAATTTCACCACATGAAAGAGAACTTAAATTGTGAATAAAATGGCTTATTTATTTAATATTTATTTTATTTATTTATTTACTAATATTCATTTGCCACTAGTGAGTGAGTAGCAAGTGGCACTGGGCTTATAAGGGAGGTCACTTTGGTTATCAACATATTTGTAATTAGCCTGTGAATATGCAGCTGGTCCAATTCAGTATCATGTCATTAAAGAGGAAGTATGACAGAGTTTATCACAAGTTTTGGTGAGAATTAGCTAAATTTAAACTTTGAACGCCTTGTCAATATTCAAATCGTTTCTAAATCACTAATAATTTTAACAAAACAGAAGGACGAAGGAAAATATGTTAGCACTGATTTCATACGTGATGCAATGGGGAAACTTGAAAACATTAGCCAGACATTTTCAAGTTGGCGTCAATCTCGATCTTGGCCATCCACTGGCAGAAATATCTACAAACAGTTTCTATATATTACGACAGTCTTTCAAAGGCTCTTTTATCACTGTCATGCAGCTTCTATTGACCACAAAGCATCCCTTGGATTTTCTGTTACTAAAAATAGCGTGATACTGCACCTGTAAGCCTTAGTTTTGTCTTGGCTGGATAATGCTACCCACCAGGCAAATCAAGTGTTAACAAACCAGTTATACTGCCCAAAGGATAGCTACCCGCAGATAAGCCGCACCCTGAATTTAAGTTGAAGTTTTTTGAAAGAGATCAAACGAAATCCAAGGTTGAGTCTTGAGACATCTTCATCGAACGTAAACGCATCATAACATTGAAACGGAAAATACTTCAAAGTCTTACCCACGATTTTAGCGCTTTAATATAATGGAACTTTGAAATATGATTGATCTTTTTCTGGCATTTGTCAACAGGAATTTCTTCTTTCAACACTGTTTTTCCATAGATTTTTGCGTGACAACAACGTGGAACGTTGTGAAACGTTCGTAGCTTAGTAGCCAGGCATTAGCTCGGACGTGTTTGTTTATTGCTTAAGAGTGAAACAAGATGGAGGCGTTCAAGTTCTTGGCTATGATATGTACAAAGAGATTTGGAAGCAATTTGTCGGAGATAAACTTGTAGCACAAAGAGAGTTTTGTAATCAGTTCGACAAATTTGCTGTCAAAGTGCTGAACAACGAGGAAACAATGGGCCATCTACTGTGAACACTCGAGAATAGTGTACCGAAAATGTGCGCGGTACACTCTCACTCACTCTCTCACGATTGATTCCACTGATTCCACACCACGAATATGTATTTTAGCCTCTTTAATGTCGATGTCCACTCCTTGATATTTTCCTATTCGATTTACATTGTGCCATGATCAAAAAAACAACTCTCTCCGATTACAACTGTCAATCAAGATAATCACTTAATAAAAACAACAGATACAAATGTCTCTTCCGGTCCTAATTATTAAGTCACCGATTTCCGGTCACACTCCCCTAAAAATTAACGTTCTTAATTTTTACTACTCAGAACGCAAAGTTCAATCAAGTGTAGAATCGCTGTCTGCAATGAGCTTGATTTTCGCTCTCGCGTCGTCAGCTGCTTTCCTCTTTGGTACACTCCTGATTGGCTCTTGGTTCTCACTTTCGTCTTCCTCTGCCGGTTCCTTGCTGCAGCTCCTTATTTCAAGGGGGCACACGAGTTGAAGTGGGCGTCGGATTCTGTTCCCGTGGTGAAGTAAGACAACTCCCCTCACAACACCATCTCTCCCCTTGACTAGTTGGATCACTTTTCCTTTCTTCCACTCGTCTCGGTTTCTGCTCTCTCCTACCACTAGTACTATCTCTCCAATCTCAGGTACTTGTTGCTTGTCCTTTCTGTTCACTCTGTGCGCTTCCATCAAACTGTGGATATACTCCTTCTGCCACCGGTTCCATGCGTGTTCTCTGGCATTCTTCAGGCGTCGGTATAGCTTGGTGACTTCCTCCTCTTCAATCTCAATATCCTCCAAGTCATAAGCGTTTTGGCCCCACATGAGTGTGTTTGGCGTCAAGATTTGTGGTTGGCCCTCATCACATTCAACGTACGTCAGGGGTCGATTGTTGAGATGCTTCTCGATGTCCATGATCACCACTTCAAGTTGTTGAAAGGTAAGGTGTGTGTTTCCTAGCGTTTTGTACGCCGTCTTCTTGACTTCCTTGATGAGCCTTTCGTACATGCCTCCCCACCATGGAGACTTGGAGAGGTTGAACTGCCATGTAATCTCTTGCTGTGCAAGGAAATCTTGCAACTTCTCACTTTTGCGAATCCTTTTGATCCATATTGCCGTTGTCTTGAATGTCGCAGCGTTGTCTGAAATGATGCGCTCAGGTCTTGTTCGTCTTGTTATGAAGGCGTTTAGCTTCCTTTGGAATTCTTCGGCTGTCTGGCTTTTGGTAAGTTCCAGGTGAACTGCTCTCGATGTGGCACATGTGAAGATAAGTACATATGCCTTCTCCTCCTTCGTCTTTCCTTCTTTGCATTTCAGCGGTCCGGCAAAGTCTACACCCACGTACTGGAAAGGGCGACTGACATTAGTACGAAACTCCGGAAGGGCGGAAGTAGTTGGTGCTCCGTACGGTTTGGTGGCGAACACCTTGCACACGTTGCAGTCGCGAATTTCCTTCTTCACCAGGGTGCGGAGTCGAGGTATCCACCATTCTTCCCTCAAGGTCGCCATTGTGTTGGCCACACCCAAGTGCTGTATTTGGGTATGAACGTGCTGGATAAGCTTTCGAGTCAACTGTGTATCTTCTAGGTAGACTGGATGGTATCCTTGAATTCTCCCATTGCATTTGAGGAGGTTCGTCTCCTTATCTCTGACTAACTCCCACCCAGGCCTCTTCAAGTCGTCTGGTATCCCTCTTTGTGCTCTTTCCACCCAGCGTCGTTTGGCTTCTGCGAGTTCTTCGGTACCCAATGGGCCTGACATCTTCTTCCCTTTCTTTGATTTGGCGCGGCAGTTGGTGTTGAACCTCAGCGCCCAGGCAGTGATCCGCAGTGTTTTCCAATACGTGTTTCGCGAGAGTAGTTCGCCCCACTCATCTGTCTCTTGGTCTTCTGTACTGCCTGCTTCCTGTTCCTTGGTCTTGGCTGGCACTTCCTCCCTTGTGTACGCCACAATATCCTTCAGTGGCCTCTCTTCCTCTTGTGTCTTAGGTGTGCAATTAAGGATTGGCTGGGGTGGCCAGTCCTCCCTTGTCAGTAGCCAGCTCGGTCCTTCATACCATTCGTTCTCTTCCATCTTGGTCAGGGGTGCGCCTCTACTTCCCAGATCAGCGAGGTTTCGTTCTGTGGGGCAATACTTCCATTGGATTTCGATTTCTTCCATTATCTGGGCCATTTTCCGCACTCTGTTTTCGACGAACACCTTCCAGGACTTTCCGGGATTTAAGATCCAGTACAAGGCCACCATGCTGTCCATCCAGATCGTGATGTCTGACAGTGGCCATCCTCGCAGGGCATTGTGGACATTCTTTGCCAAGTTCGCCGCCATTTGACCACTGATCAGTTCCAATCTTGCTATGGTAGTGTCTCGCTTGGAGATTCTTGATTTTGATGTAAGAAGGCCCTTGACCATGCCTGCACTGTGTTCTACGACTGCTATTGCGGCAGCACAACAGGCCAGATTGCTTGCATCAGCGAATATGTGAATGTGTACTGTTTTGGCCTTCGGTACGTTCCTCATGATGCTTCTTGGCACCGTCACGCTCTTTAACTGTTTCGCCCACTTGGTCCACTGTTTCTCTAGGGGTTCTGAAATCTTTCCATTCCATCCGTTCTTTTCGTCACACGCTTCTCTGTAGATCCGCTTCCCCTCCACAGTAGTCGGTGACAATATGCCAAGAGGGTCGTAAATGCTGCCCAAATGGCTGAGAATCGTTTTCTTGGTAACGTGTTCTTCTTCAGCATGTTGTCGCATGGTAACTTCTATGGTGTCGTTTTGTTTGTCCCATCCGAGTCCTAGTATTTTGCTTGGATTGGCCATCCCGTCACTCTCTAGTTCTTGAAGGTTGGACTCCCATTTGTGTACTGGAAATCTTGCCTCTTCCAATATCTGGGTGGCTTCCGACTTGAATTTGTCCAACTCTTCTGACCCGTGACCAGTTTTCATAAGGTTGTCCACATAGGTGTTTTCTCGTAGCGCTTGAACTGTTTCTTTAAACTCTTCTGTTTGTACGCTGCAATGATGATGAAGGGTGGCTAGTATGAATGGGCTTGCCTCTGCTCCGAAAGGTACTCGCGTGAACCGGTAGTGTTCTTCTCGTCCATCTTTCTTGAAAAGGAAGCGGAATGCATCCCTGTCTTCTTCCTTTATTCCAACTTGTAGAAACGCCTTTTCTATGTCCCCGAGTAGGATATCTTTCGACATTCGCGCTCTAATCAGTATGTCCCACATGAGAGGCTGTAAGGGCGGTCCTCTATACATGCAGTCATTGATACTGTTCGCGAGATAGTGTGGTTTGGCGCTTGCATCGAACACCATTCTGACCTTTGTTGTAGCCGCATCCTCTCTTATTACTGGTTTGTGTGGCATGTAGAACACGCGCTCCCCTGTTGGAAGCTCAGGAACCTTTTCAATAACTCCGGTTTCTTCCTGGGTCGCTATGATCTTCTCGTACTCTTCTTTAAGCTTCGTGTTCTGCTCCAGCTTCCTCTCCACTCTTTGTAGGCGTTGTCTGCTCTGTACTTCATTGGTCTCTGCTAATTTCCGTCCTGGTATCCAAGGAACATTCACTTCGTACCTCCCATCTTCTTTTCTGGAAATGTTCTCTATGAATTCTTTGTGTACGTCCAGCTGAGAGCTCTCTCCCCGGTCTTCCACTCCTAACACGTCCAGGCTATACAACTGTTCATAGTCGCTCACTTCTCTTGTGTACAGGCATCCGTCTGTTGCACGATCACCGCCATGAACGACCTACCCAAAGGTCGTCCCTTCGACTATCGGCTCCCCAGGTTTCCCCTTAAACACCTCTTCTGTCTTGATTCGGCAGTACGTACTGTCTCCCAGGATCACATGGATTGTGTAGTCATCTCCCGTGCTCTTGTAGAATCGTTTGTCCTTTGTGTGCTCGTACTTCCATTTCAGGGTGCTTAGGTCTGGTCTTCTGATAGTCGTGAAGTCTGCCATCTTAGCTCCAGTGACTTCGATCCGTTCTCTCGCCTGTCCATCCACTGAATCCATGGTTAGGTCGAAGATAGGCATGCACTGTTTCTGTGTTCCGCTTAACGTTACAATTTGCCGAGTTTCATGACGTACTGGGTTTAGCTTAAGCCTTTTGATTGCTTCTGCTGAGATGAAGTTCCTGCCGGATCCTGTGTCAAGGTACGCCCATAGTGTGGTTCCATTGATCTTAACGGGGATAATAGCTGGGAGTGTCTCCTTGGCGGATGGCGTGTACACGGTGAGTACAGGATTCTTGTTTCTGTCTCAGATGCTAGTGTGGTGTCTCCCTTTGCACTTGAAACAGCCACGGCTTCGGCAATGATGGCCAATGTGTCCTCCTCTTCCACAGTTGTAGCACAATCGGTTATCCGTTAGAAACTTCCTCCTGCTCTCCAGTGTCTTGTACGTTTCACAACGGTCTCCCCAGTGGCCCTTTTTGCAGTAGAAGCAGACGGGTGTGGATTTCGTTTGATCTGATTGCTGGTTCTCCTCTCAGAGTCTCTCAAAGTCTCTCTCTCTTGTTGTTGTCTCGGACGGTTCCTGGCTGTTCTTCCATTCTGTTCCTTTTCAGCCACCCCTGTAGGTTGTTTATCAGATGCTCCATTCTCCAGCTTTCCCAGTTGTCGTCAGTCCGTACCAAGTCAGGCTTCACGTGGGGTAGCTTGTTAAGCGTAGAGATAACAAAACCTTGCAACATTTCTGCCTCTCCCATCGTTATCAACGCGTCATAATTTCTGCTGAGATTTTCATAAAATTCTTGAATTCTTGTAAAGTGGGTTCCTCTTACGCTTGGAAGATTGACGATTTCTTGTACGTGTGCATTAACCACTAGCTTGTTTTGACCATACTCGGTCTTCAATCGTTCCCATGCTATTTTGTACCCGATCTCGCTGGGTTTGAGATTTCCGATTTTCCCACGCACTGCAGGGGTAACCATCTCCAAAAGATAGCTGAATTTTTCTTCTGGACTTATCGGTTTCACATGGACTTGCGTGACGAACATATTTTCAAACCGCACCCAGTCTGTGGGCGTTCCCTTGAATGGCGTAATCTTTAATTTCGGTAGTTTAGCGCTTGTAGCACGGGCGTTTGTTTCGATTTCCAGCCTTTTCTTTGCCATATCCAACTCCGCCTCGAGTTTCTCTTGTAAACACTGCCGCTCGTATTCCTGTTGTCGTTCGCGAAACTCGATCAATCGCCGTTCGTCTTCCATTTGTTGTTCACACCTTGTGTCTTCTTTCCGCCGTTCGCTTTCCTCGCTTTGTTGTTCCTGTTTGTTCTTTAAGGTTCTTGCAAGCTTTTCCTTGTCCTCAACCAATACAGCGTACTTGGATCTGACCTCTTTTTTCCACTGTCTCACCGAGCGAGATGACAAACCACGATCAATTTTCAATTCCTCTGTTTGCGCAACAAGATCCGATAACTTGGCGATGAGTTTTCCTGCCCTTTTGTCGGCGATTTCCATCTCTATGTAATCTCCAACTTGAATCATTTCATCTGTTTCCTCCAAAAAGTATTTTAGTTTGTTGATTTCCTTGTCTATGTCCTTTTCCAGGCGCTGTTCGTCTTCGCTTGGGCCCTCGGTCTCCGGATCACTCATGTTTGCTTGCCTCGCGTTGTTGTACACAAATGTTTCCTCGATAACAGTTCCGATCCTGGTCCCGGCACCACAAATGTACCGAAAATGTGCGCGGTACACTCTCACTCACTCTCTCACGATTGATTCCACTGATTCCACACCACGAATATGTATTTTAGCCTCTTTAATGTCGATGTCCACTCCTTGATATTTTCCTATTCGATTTACATTGTGCCATGATCAAAAAAACAACTCTCTCCGATTACAACTGTCAATCAAGATAATCACTTAATAAAAACAACAGATACAAATGTCTCTTCCGGTCCTAATTATTAAGTCACCGATTTCCGGTCAAATAGCGTGGTATTCTCATGCTCGTAGAGGATAGTCATCGACGCTGCAAACAGCTTTGCAGGGAATGGAAATTCTCTGCTGTGTAACGTTTTCCTGTTTGAGGATTTGTTTACAAAGATGGTTTAATGCTTTTAGCGGCAGCAACAAATGTAAGCGCCGTAATATTAAAAGCAGTACGCTTACATCAAACACGGCTCTTTTAGGAGTCAAGCAATGACCAGCACTCTCTTGCAGTTTTGTGTAATCTTTATTTACATACTTTTCCATAAAAGTGTCAATTCATTGAAATTCATGGCACCTTTTTCAAATGTTCCCGCAGATAAGCTGCACCCCCGGTATTTATCTGGTAGATAGCATTATCACCAAGAACAAGAGCCAAAAAACAACAAAAAACCAAGAACAAGAGCCTCTCCTTACATGTACGATGTTCACCTCTACAAGGATCGCTATTATTTAGGGCACAATACAAATAGTTGAATTGGGTCTGCTGTGAAACGACTCCAGCAAATGAGAGACTGAGACTTTAATCTGGGATCCCTGGCTTTTAAGTCCATTGTCCAAATCCTCTTGGCCACACTACCTCACTTAGTTTGTCAATAAGCAATTTACTGTCTAACAAAGTTATGAAATACAAATATTACCTGCTCAATGTGCCATTCCTCTGACTGTTTAAAAGCATCACTAACCAAGGTCCCCTAAATACATGTAATATGATAAATAGTCAGCCAAGGGAAGGATACAGCCGGTGACCTAATGGTTAGTGCGGTCGTCTCCAGATCGATTGTGTTGTGTTCTTGGGAAGACACTTTACTCTCACAGTACCTCTCTCCACCCAGGTGTATAAATGGGTGCCGGCGAATTTACTGCTGGGGGTAACCCCGTGATCAGATGGACTAGCATCCCATCCAGGGGGGAGTGGAAATACTCCTAGTCGTTTCATGCTACGGAAACCAGAGATAACCGCCGGCCTGATGAGCCACTTAGGCTCAAATGCAGCCTTTACCTTTTACCTAACAACTATTCATCAGGTAATTTTAACTTAAGTCATTGCTCAGCTCCATAAGAAATGGGGAACATTAAATTCATGGTTGTCTCTAACGGGCAGCAGCCAGCAGAATTAACCGGCTACTTGGGTTGTTTGTGCTGGCTACTTTTGTAATTTTTTATTCCAATACTGACGCAAATATACGAAAATGATAATCACCATCCGGCTACTTCCAAAGTAGCTTTGCCAGCTACTTTAAAAGTTGTGGACAACCCTGTAAATTACAAATTGCAGGGCTGCAAATAACAGACGGACATCGGAAAATGGCAAACCAAAATTTGTCAATGTCCGATTTAAGTCCCGCCTATAGTTGGACAGAATAACCGAGCACGAGGGCCGTACTGGGGAATATTGGCCCGATGTGGTGGCAGTATGGACCGAGCGCAGCAAGGTCCATACAAAAACGACCGAGGGCCAATATTCCCCAGTACGGCTCAAGCAAGCAAGCTAGGTTAGTAAGTAGTTTATTATATGGCACTCTGGTAATGCATGCTTGTTAAAAATGTTCTTTCGGTGCTTTGAATTTAGTGGTTTTCCGCTGTAATGGTGAACAACTCAGAAATAAAACAACAAGCTACCACTATTTTGAAACATTTTTTCTTCAAATTAGAGTATTCTATGAGTTTTCTTTCCGTCTGCAGTTCTATTTTCAAGTTTAAATTATCCAACTTTAAAAAAATAAGTGGCTTAGGACCGTTTCTAACCCATATGGAAAAATCCTGGCCAAGAAAGAACCAATCAGTACGCTCGGATTTTCCTTGCCATATAATAATGTTTTGCGTTGAAGATGCTTTTGTCAAGGAGTTCTGTGATATGACGTCTGACCTCGCTGCTATGTCTGATCAAAATGGTGATTTAGTCAGACATGTGTCGTTTCAAGGGAAAAAAATTATTTGAAGCCTTGAACTACACATGATTGTACAATCTACAAGTTGTAAGCCCAGACCGTTCACTCACCCATGGTTTGTAGCCAGAAAGTCCAAGTCCTACACCAACAGAAGGCTTGTTAGGATTAAGAACTGCATTGTAGTGGACAGAGTTATGGTAGCTTAAACGGATTGGTTCATAATCAGTCTTGTAGGAACTATGAAAGATGTTGATGGGTTCTGCAAAGAGGAAGGCATAAATTTCACGTTATACAATAAACAATTAGATTATGAGCTCAAGATTTCTATCGCATGATAGTTGACGAGGACGCAGCTCAAGTCAACTATCATGCATAGAAATTGAGAACGAATAATCTAATTGTTTTAGTATAAATCTACTAGTCATGACGACTTTTGTCTTTTCTGGAACAGCCTCGACCAGTAAACTGTCCAAATCTTCTTCATGGACATTTCGAAAAAAAACGTGAAGAAGCGGCCGCCATTTTGTTGACAACCGCACTGCTACGCTACTCACTGTCTATCACAGAATAGATAGTGGGTAGTGTAGCCAATCAGAGAACTGCATTCGTGATAGAATGTTAGTAGATTTATACTAATTGTTAATAGAGTTCAAGGTGTTTCAAACACAAAATACATAAGTTACCGGAAAGTGTGGCCTGAACAACAAAGACCTCAAGTAATATTTTCCTAAAATAGTCCCAAACTAGTGAAGGTTAATACCAGAGCTTGTGTGAGATTTCAAACTGGTAAGCCCTGTAAGCAGTTGTAATTTTAGCTTGTGGACAGTGTACATTAAAGTATGTTATTTTAAAGTGGAAAGTACAAAGTAATGCCCACTTTGAATAACTTATTCTGGATATGAAAATGGTACTCAGGAAACCAGGCGAGTGATCCAACTGCTTGACACTCATAGGCAAGCATTAATTCACAACCCTGTATATATGCCTCTCTTAGCCCTGCTATTGCCTGCCTTTTGCTACGGGCATAATTTTGTGTGAGCAATATTGATGCCCTTCCCTGCTAGCAGAGGCTCTTTTCCTGGTGTTCGCTGACGGGAGAAAAGAGACCTCTGCCATGGGTCGAAAATGGCTTTGATATAACCGCTGTCCACAGTCTTGGACGGCTCTATTTAAAACGCATGATCCTTGAGTTGTTCGCTGACTGCAACTTGAGCCTGTTGCGTCTCGTGCATTTCTTTACATTAATTCCGCTGTGCTCCGCTGTGCTCATCTGCGTGCTCGAGATAGTTCAATCGTAAAGAGTTACAAAGTTTGCTTTCTTCCATTTTGGATAACCTCGACGATGGAAAGGTAAAGCAATTGAGTGAACAGGAAAGGTGAAAATTCTGTCATCGAACCCACTTGTTGTGGTTGTTTCACTGCTGAACCCTCTAATATCTGACCAGCTTGAGTCAAGCTGGAGCAGGAGCTTTTCGACAACGATGATAAACTGTAGGAGCTATAAACATCACATGATGGATTGGTGGCTTAGCTGCAGATCATGCTCAATATAGCCATTTTCGACCCATCAACGACAGAGGAACCTTTTCTCCCATCAGTAAACACCAGGAAAAGAGCCTCTGCTAGCAGGGATTTCGTTTGAGGCCAGACGCCAGACACAACGTCCGGTTTTTTGGAAATGAAAAATCTGGTAGTAAAGTCTGATGGTTTAAATGAAATAATATTTTTCCACGCCTGACGTCCGCTTGCTTAATTTATGAATCCGGTAGTTTCAAATGTTACCAAAAATTGAATAAATGCCCGTGGAAAACAAAGAAAATCCATATTCAAGTACACAAATGTAGGCAAGACCCACCTGTGCTATACTGATAGACCTCAATCGTCCTATTATACATCTCACACATGGCCTGCATTTCAATGTGGTTTCCATGGCAGTGATTTTCACGCTTACGCTTGATGTAGCTGTTAAAGTCTTCAGTGACATACTGTGAGAAGTAGTCAGCATTCTTGACCTAAAATTGGAGGTGAAACACATAAAACATGTAGTGCATAAAAAATATTACAATGCAAGTGCTGTGCTATCTGCAAATAGCTCTCAAGAGCCAGCTAGAACAGGCAAATTGAAAACCATAACAATGAGGTGTGTGTTTTATACATTAAAGAACAATATAATGGTCTCTCTCAACTATACAGGGCAAAACTACAAGGTATTTGAATTGTGGATTCTGAAGCAGAAATTATTTGAAGTTTAGTCATAACTTTCAAGACACCATAGTGTTTCCTTGTTTGTGTAAACTGGCTTTTTTTTTGTTGCAGAAACAAATTTTGTTTCCAGTAATCAAAAAATGTTTCTGAAGTTCTTCACTGAAAACATTTTGCTTCTCCAAATTTGCACACCTAGGTAGTAATCTTGGGAAACAATGCTTCCAGAATGTTTAATATTTTGTGACAACCTCCGTGTACAAACAACAAATAAATATTAAATGCATTTATACAGCACCATACTCCCTTGGTGCTTTACAATATTGTAATTAATTTAACCACTACATGTACATTATTCAATACAATGCAGGCTAATAATAAAAACATAATATAAATCAAACAGATATGTCTAGTGTGATGATCGCCTAACATACCATATAATCCATGCAGTGCCTTCTAACCTCCGAATGCATCTCTTGATCACCATATACCTGATCAGCTGAAAAAAGAAAATAACATTCCACCATTAAGAGTTTTATTGAAAATGCATCACATCATTTATAACAATATAATATGATAGTTACAACTATTATCATTTAAATTTCAATATAATGTTCAATAGTGCCGATAAACAATTTTTTTATTTGCTGACTGGAATCTACCTTGGGTCCTGATAAGAACATCATATTAAGTTTTTTCATGGCAATTTTCCTTCGCCAAGTTTTAGCCATTTGAAAACGTGAAATTTGATTTCCGGTTGGGTCAAATACTGCACCACACCAGTTGGATCAAATGCCGTACCACAAGGGAAACTGGGGATGGGTGGCCGAACACATCAAAGAAAATGAAAGAAAGAAATGAAAGGAGGCACTTTGTGACAACAACGAGCAATTTCACTAAAATTCCAGTCAATATTTTTGCCAAAGGCTATTGAAGAACTTTAACAGTGATTCAGACTTATTCAAGGCAGAATCAGTCTCTTGATTTGGTGGGCTGTCGTGGTGACTGCTGAGGGATAGTGAGAGCGAAGGCGTAAAATTTTAGTCAATATATTTTGTCAAAGGCCATTATTGTCAAAGATGAACCTACCAGAAGACTGCAGAATTTAACTACTTTAGCCAGATTTGGGTGATTCAAATTTACCCACCAAAAGTAGCTTAACAAATAAATTTTATTTTTGCTCAGGACTTCCAGTATCAATGAACATTTTAAACATTTAACTGTACATTGCAGACAAAACAGTTGGATCTGTTTTACAACATTGCACAGAATTTCTATGTTAACAAAGGAGAAGGGTTGCATGAAAATAGTACAGCAGGTACTAGATCTAGCCACGAGTGCTTGTACATGTGATTCCAGTTTTCTTTGTACAGTGATTATCCCAGTTCTACGGAAGGTCTAAGCAAGCTTTCAAACTTATAATTTAAAATAGATTGAATTTCTCTGTTGTTTCAAGAAACTTGATATTATCGAAACAACTGCCCTTGGTATTTACATCTGTCGGCAAAACAGATTCGTACAATGCATGTAAATGCACAATAAGCCGATAAGATGTACGTACAGAAAAGTATTAAAGAAATATGATAGTTTCTCCTCGTACACATATCATTGACACAAAGACACAAGATTTTCAAAACCCAAGAGTGGACTAAGCGTGTTAAATCTTTCTACCATGACGTTAGATGATTAATATAACGAGAGATTTAGTATAATTAGCTTACGTACCGACTGCTCGAAATAAACAAGCTCCATCTTGGGCCATTTTCTTGATAATAAAACCTTTCTTTTCCTTTAATGCTTGTTCAAACTGTCTTTCCACCTTTATGAAATGAAAAAAGACAAACTCAGGCGTCAATGCTGGAGTATTTTCTCCCACAGACATAAAAACAACGGCGAAACGAACCTCTTCCGACGACAGAGCCTGTTCTTGCAAACATTCGTGTTCATCGGAGCTGTTATATCCTCCCTCTTCGTTGTGTCGTTCATGGTACTTATGTCGATGAGGAGGGCTTCTATGCCGTCTTTTAGAATTACTAGCAGCTACATCGGCCGCTTCTCGGCTTTCAAAGCTATTTCCAAGGTACTGTTCTTCGCTGAGGCTTGAATACTCTTCGCCCGAGCGATTTCTTTCTGTAACGCTAGAGGACGACGACCAAGACGAATTACCGCGTATTCTCGCTCTGTTCTCGTTGCTTGAGGTCGTGTCAGTTTTCTTTGATTCAGAGTGTTTCTTCTTTGGTAAAATAGTCATAATGGAGCAATAAAAAATGGCTAAAACAAGGAAAACACCACAAGAATCCAAACCCTTTCAGTCCCCTTTCAGTGTTTTCAGAAATTAGAAAGTTCTGTGATCAGCGGTGTGACGTCACCAAATAATATATGCGCAAAAGAATGCGCACAAAACAGATATCAAACTCTCGATCGCGAAGCTTTGTGGGTATCCAAGATGGCCGCATGCCATCTCTTCTTGCCGGTGGGGTAGTCACTGGGGGACGGCGCGCCACAGTTTTAGCAGTCAAAGTCTCATTTAATTCAAGGGTTTAAAGCATCATAAAAAATAGCATATTATGGCTCCTGCCAGGGGTGGTTACAAGTATTATTATTATTTCTGTTTTAATTTCTTCTCTTCGCCGTGGGGATCAGTCTACCGTTTTTTTGCCTGGTGACAAGAAGCAAGGGCGGATCCAGTAATTTTTGATGGGGGAGGGGGGGGAGGGGGTGGGGGAGAAGGGTGGCGTCCAAAGTTAAGCAATAAAAGGCAGACCTGCCAACTCTCACTCTGCCGTGAGTCTCATGATTTTTTGTTTTTTCTCACGGTCTCACGACAAGGCTCCCAATCTCACGGCTTTTTGGGAAAAATCATTCAGAAATGAAGTCAATTATCTTGTTGAATAAATATGGAAAATTAATGTGGAATACTAGTGCTATATAACAATTATTCCATGAGCCCGCGTTGGATATGAAGTGATAAAATAACCAACGAGCGCGTAGCGCGAGTTGGTTATAATCACTTCATATCCAACAAGGGCGAATGGAATAATTGTTTTAGTAAATTCTCAAACCTGGTTTTGCCGCCGAATTTTATTTCCACAATTTTACAAAGCGTAAAATAAAAACTTGGCGCACTATTTTCCATATGACGTAAAACTCCGACTATTGGCTCATAGTCGGAGTTTTTTAGCCAATCAAAAAGCTAGAAATGCAATAGTCGGAGCTGAGAATATACTAAAAAGATATAAACTAAAAAAGGAGAATACTGTTCTTGCTATTTTGTACCGAACTGCTGTGATTTTTGCTTATGCTTAGAACTTTGTCTCGATAGAAAATGGGTTTGTTTAATCTTCATCGGAAAAAATCAGAATGGGTGAGGGATGAGGGGTGAGGGGTGGGGGTGAGGGGTGAAGGGTAAGGGTGGGGATGATTGTTTTCCCCTTTCTCCGTCTACAAATTATTTTCTGTACGTTAACTCATTGAATGCAAGTACATGACGTTTCAGCGTCGTACAGTCTCCATTTAATATCACATTAGATAAGGTGTGAAAATCCGCCCGAGTATTTAAAGTTGGCCTCATTTTCTTGACGAATTTCATTAAAGAATAAAAATCAGCGATATTAAAGCCGACCGACGTTTTGGGAACGCTATCCCATCATCATTAAATTTTAACTTAATAATGATGAAAGATTAAGCGCCCAACCTCGAATATAAAGCGCCCACCCTCAAGATCCAAAAATTTAATACGCGCCTAGTCGAAAGCCCGGAAACTTTTCGGCCCGTAAAGCCATTTTTAGTTATCTGTATCTAAAACAACAGAGAAGTGTATAGGCCTGAAACTTTGTATGAAGGGAACCACTGTTCATATCAAAAACATATGAATAAAACAGCTCTTTATAATCATAGAGGGGGTAAGTTTCTAAAGAAACTGTGGTGCTGCGTCGGTGGGAAGTATAACAATATACTTTGGTTTTATCAACTGGGTTAATAATGAGAGATTCAAGAGCTGACGTTTCGAGCGTTAGCCCTTCGTCGATGGAGATGGAGCTTCGCTATTGGCCGGTGCCTGGTAACATGAAAACAACGGAATAAATTAGTTGAATGAAAAGCGTTCGTTGATACCGTGAGGATTAAGAGTGCCGATTTGAAAAATAAATTTTTGTTCTAGAGTTTTGCGGCTTTCCGTGTTTCCTTGGTGAAGGGAAAGGCCGCAGACTGCCGTATGTTGCTTAGAATGATTTGGGACGGGTTACGATGCATTTTTGTCGTCTTTCTCTACGTCCCGAAGGTGTTCTCTTTTATAATCATAAGTTTCGAGAGTTTGCTATGGCTTTCCGGGTGCGAAAACTTTACGGGACCTTCGAGAAATGGGCCCCAGGCCGCTTAATCGAATAAATACGGTAACTGTTTTTTACATTTTCTTTTCCTTTTTAAACCTGGACTATGGAATTCCTTTTTACGCTCAGATTATTTTTATGTTGTTCCGGAATAGCCCGTGTTGCGGGTTTAAATGACGGCCCGAAAATATGTGAACCCCACGAAGACAATGAAGAAGGAAAAATGCCGATAGTACATCTGGTATGCACGTATATGATTCCACTAGTACGCAATAAGGCTGTTTGTATTGCATCGGACACTTGATTTATTAATCTTGTCTTTTGCCGCAGCATCAGCGTTGCCTGCACAGTCACCGCAGTTTTACGCCAATAACTAAAATCAACCAGTCCTATCGCCCCATGGTCAATCCCATATTTGTTCGGAATGCTTTCCCGCGAATTTGTGTATTGTAATGCCTTCAAAAGTGAATGAAAAATATATTTCATCTCGCATGAAAACCCTCTCTAACTTTTTATAGGTTTGTCAAATGACGTTTAAGTATCAGAATCAATCAATCAATCAATCAATCAACTTTATTTAAAAAACGGTAAATGGCTCAGCAAGCTGGAATCGCGTTCTCTTCCATACAAAATCTCTTTTTCACATCGCTTTTCTGTACTGTCAGACCACGGGCCGACATTTTCCCAGTGCAGCCCTCTCGCTTGGTTATTTTATATTAAGATGTACCCCTCACCCCTACCCCTCACCACCCTGGGAACGAGGTTGAGCAACACGTCAATGACAACTTGCACACTTTTACACCTTATGTAGCAAGTTGTGTTGTTTCCATGTAACGTCGCACAACGCCGTTTCAATCTCATTGTGGTTAACATCAAAAACGATATCGCGAATATGATCAATGATCATTTAGTTCAGTCCTCACAGAAGATACAATGAGTCAAGGAATATCATTGGCTTTTTCATTCTAAAGGTCCGATTAAATGGGAAATTTCAGCTCGGTTAGCTGGGCAGAGATTTCAGCTTGGCTTCCAGAACATTTGCGATTACGTGACGGGCACCAGGCTAAACTAAAATTCGCCAAGAAAGGATAGATAGATAGATAGATAGATAGATAGATAATCTTTATTTACCCACGGACAATTCATCAGGAAGCCCATAGAAGCGTACAAACAATTTTCTAAATCTCGTTCAAGTCTCCAAGTTTTTCTTTTAACATATCATGACGATGATCCACTGACCACAAGGGCGGTAGGTACCGCGGGCGCATAGTATCCAGAAAATGCTGTCTCCATGTCTTCTCAAACTCGAGCAGTTTCCCTTCTCCGCGGACCTTTTTCACGACTTCTTGCCCATGCGACACAAAATTTGAGTTCTCCCTGCGAGTTTCCAATGTTGCGGCTTCTGTTATCATCTCTGGAGTCAGATGGGAGACGTTGAAGTAGTCCTGGACGATCTGTGACAGCTGTTGGTGTCTTTGCTGCGGCAGTTTGTCTCTAGCATAGTCCAAAGCCTTTGCAGCTGACTTGACTTTCTTAAGTTCTGGATCTTCAACGAGGCGTGCCAAACTCGCATTTCCTGTTAATAGAAAACAAAATACACGGAACCTTACTTCATATTCTCTTTGATTATGTTACACTGGTCCTGACGTTTGTTCGTTCTTTCCTCTCCTGGGGCGAAAAAGTGTTGCGGCACTGGAAGCGCTCGATTTAATCCGCTATCGCGGGCTCGACTACTATTCCTTCCCGCGCATGCACGGGCTCATTTCCTGAACAGCGGCAGGTAATACCCTCTAGTGTAGCCCAGCGTCTTTGTTCCCCGAGCGACCCTAGACCGGAAGTCCGAAAATATCCGACTTCCGGTTGAACTACACATGCCTAGCTTTCAAAAGCTTGGCCAATCTCGTCCCCACAGCCCGCTTTTCTTTTGCCAAGATCTTCGGAGCATTCCCGTAGTGTTTTGTTTTGATTGTAAGCCAATCAGATTAACCGAGAAAACTTCGAGTCTGCGCAGAACGGCCGGAAATTTCGAGTCGCTCGTTTCATGTTTCGTCAAGCCTGTAAAGTGGGAAACGAAGACTCGAGGTACGAGAATGCGGCAGGTAATCAAGTCTACTCCGCGACTCGTTTTTACCGAGCTTGTGAAACTTTAAAAGAGAATTGAGTTTAAAAGCATGTCTTACGTCTACTATTTGTAGACGGCTGCATGCAGGTTGTGAAAGGCTTGATTTACGAACTTTTAAATTTGGAATTGAACCATTGACGGACAACAGAACCTCGTTACAAGGTTCCCAACACTTTTGGGTCGCTGCTTTCGACAACGTAACAAATCTACCATATGGGGATCGGTCCATTCATATCTATGATCCATCTGATGAAATAAAAATGTTTTAATTAATCAGTCTATCTTTACGTCCAGATAACAAGTTGAGTACAGGTAGAAAAAAAAATTAAAAGGCAGTAAATTGCCTTTGGAGTAAGAGTGCTACGTATGCTGCTTTCCTTGTACCTCTTGGGTAGAATAAACGTTGTTGTTGTTTCTTACTAAGAAATCATATCAAGTTTTATGGAGTTCGCTATTTTCGAATGATCACTTTCAACGTTCGCTACTTTTGCGATTTGATAACTAGCGGGAATGGCGCAGTGAGAGCGCTCGCCTTCTACAAAAGTGGCGCGTGTTCGCGGCCGGTTGTTGTCGCCCCGCCCCAGGGTTTTTCTCGGGGTTCGCTGGGTTTCTTCCCTCCCCAAAAACCAACACTTACAAATCCCAATTCGACCTGGATAGAAGACCAGCCTGGGCTCATACGTGGCTTTTCTCTAAATATCGTATGTTTGTTGATTTTTTTTACTTTTATTCTATCGCCACTTTCGAAGGTTAGCGCTACTTTCGGTGTACGCCGCTTTCGAAACTTAATACACTCCTCTTTTATTCTGAATTGTTTTAGCGTTTTAGTTGTTTTGTCTGTCGTTTCACGCAAAATATTCTAGTGATCTAAAAAAGCATTCAAGAGTGTTCGAATCTTGACGGTTTTTTTTATATATGGTCGGAAGTACGATATCTTCCACGGAAACAACTAAGGTATTGAGAATTTGCTTGCCAATTATTCACTAAAATGATGACATTAGTGCACTATATTTAAAAAACAACAAGTTCAGGTCTTCAGCACCCCGCCCCTTTGGTTTCAGTTTCTCAAGAGGCCAAGAATGATCGTACATTTTTCAAAAAAATATTCACATCATTGAAAGGAGGAAGTTGCTACAATTTAAGGTATGACAAGTGCATGCGGTTGCTTTGAAATAGGAATGTTCCGCTTTCTAGGGAGATTTTAAAACTATATTCAACGAATCGTTCTAAAACTTGCTGCATGCGGGTGCTAATTCCGGGATTCTGTTTAGTTTAGAGGTTTGAAGTCTGTTTGCTGGTGGAGAGTGAAGTTTGTTCCCGTAACGAAACAATACAGCTCGTAAATATGTATTCGCAACAAACAATGGACGTATCAAACGGTCAAAACATCACGGATATCGTCAAGAAAGTCCTGTTGTTTAACTGTGCCGTGAATATTCCTCTTGCTTTAACAACTATCATCAGTAACACACTAGTATTACACGCGGTGTGGAAAACGACAGCTCTTCGGTCGCCATCTATGGTTTTATTCTGTGGCTTGGCGCTGTCAGATCTTGCCGTTGGTTCACTTGTACAACCACTTTTCATCGCAAAAGATTTAATAGGATTGTACTCTCAATCGCAAAGACTGAAAAACGTATTCTTGAGCGTTTACAACGTACTCGGTTTCTCACTGTGTGGAGTTTCTCTTTGTACAGTCACCGCGATTAGCGTCGATAGACTTATTGCTGTGCAGAAATCCTTACAATATCCAAGTGTCGTCACAATTCCGCGAGTAAGACGCATTCTCGTGGCGATATGGATTTGCTGTGTAACTTTAGCCAGCACGCAAGTATGGCAGAAAATGATTCAGCTAGTTGCACTTGGAATTACAACATGTGTTTGTCTATGTATCTCAACTATTTCCCACGTAATCATATTCAAGACTATTCGCCATCATCAAAATGCGATTGAGATTCAACTGTTAGCAGTTGAAATGAACACGGGAAAAATGAGCAATACCTCGCGCCTAAAAATATCTACATTCAATGCTTTGATAGTTTTTCTGGTACTGATTGTCTGTTATCTGCCATATTTAACTGTTTTTGTCGTGACTTCAATTAATCCAATCAATGTATTTCTTGGTAGATCACTGACTTCAACTGTTGTGTTCATTAATTCCTGTTTAAATCCATTTTTGTATTGCTGGCGATTATACGAGGTACGAAAAGCTGTTAAAGAGACTTGTTGTAAACTAATTTGCTGCAAAAAAATTATTTCGTTATCTACGTAGCTCATCAAGCGGTTTTCATTTGAGGAATAAAGCAATTACAACAGCCAATCACAGCGAAGAAACGACACAAAATAAACCAATAAGAAATCAGCAAATACGCGTTATCTGTGCCAAGCGCGGGAAAACGCACGTGATCAAGTCATGATCGGGCTTGATTTCGCATCTGATTGGTTGAGTAGGTGACGCGAGAGTTAACCACCTCAGTCTCTAATCTAGACACACTCAGTTAAAAGCCACTCAAAAACTGCTTGAAGTTATGCAAGAATTGAAAACCACGTGAAACCGAAATTGGCGAAACCTGTGACGTTTGGAAGGGTTTACTCGGCGGTAATAGCAGAATTTGACCATCTGAAAGCAGCGGCTCCACTGAAAAGTTGCTGCGTCGGTGGAAGTATAACAATATAATTTGGTTTTATCAACTGCGTCGATAATGTCAATTGGCCACCGTAAAGAGATTCAAGAGCTGACGTTTCGAGCGTTAGCCCTTCGTCGGAGCGAATCCGATAATTTAGACTCTCGAGATTTTAAGGAACTTTCTTTTAGGTGCAAACATAGGTCAAAAAAATTGCGACGTCAATTGCATATTCCTCGAACATAATACGTCAGTCGTATAAAATACACCCTCCTCCCCCCTAAATGGGAGCAACTCAGGATTTGGAGTCTCCAAAAAGGCTGTTACGCAATGTATTCATTGATGGCAGTGCTAAATGTATAGTGCTAAATGTATAATGTATAGTATAGTATAGTCTATTAAGTGTCGAAAGTAATTGGCGAATTGCTTTCGTTTTGCATTGCTACGTTCAGTGATTGGTTTAAAAATCTCGCACCATTTTTTCAACCAATCAAGAGTAAAACCAATACCAATCGTGACTCGCGGGCGCACGTTTTCCCGCGCTGTGTCGTCTGTTATACATGTACTGGGAATTTTGTTATAAAGGAGTTGGTTTTACTGGGGTTCCTGTGATATTAAAGGGCCGGATCCAGACTTAGTTTATTTCTAAGGGGGAGGGGGGGGGATTTTCCGGCCGTCAAAATTTTCGCCAATAAGGGGGGAGGGGGATGCGGGCCCCCCAGGCCCATCCCCTAGATCTGCCACTGTGTTATACCGGGGTTTTGTTCCACTACATTTTACTGCTAGCAACTTTGGCTGGGAAATAGAACGTTGTTTGTTATACCAGGGACAGAAAGAATTCATTACTTTGGAGTTGTACTATATCAGAATCTTATGGCACATCTTTTAAATTTCAGAGAGTGAATTCTTACCAAACGGGGCGTTGTACTTGTTTGCGAGTTCCCTCCGTAACTTGTCGTCATAAAATGCAGACAGGCGGTGGCAGTCAGGGCACATAAGTAGAATGTCATGGGAGTGGTGATCTTTCATGACAAGCGGGAAATATCGCCGATAGTCATGTGGCACAATATTTTTCCTCATGTAGCTCTGATCACTTCCACACACAACACAAATATTGTCCTTGAAGTTGAGGTAGTAAGAATCTTCAGTTCCTGGCCTTCCCGAGGGTTCAAATTTGAGCTGGACTGTGTAAGGATCTAGGCCAGTCAGCATCCCTGCAGAAATAGGAATTAATTTTTAAATATTTTTTAATGTGTGCTGTTGTACACAAACAGGTTCAAAACAAACAATGAAATTGCCTTGGAAAGTCTAATTAAAGTAATTAAAAAAGGCGATTTACATGAGACTTTTGTAGCATAAACTTTTGTACAACAACAGTCTTTAAAGGAGTACGTCACGATATTTTGAGTTATTTCTTTGACAACCTGAATTACCGTTAAAATTTAGGAAACCTAAAAATAATAGTTTGCTAAGGTAGAAAAACAACAAGGAGGTGATACTAAACCAAAAAGGAACAAGGATGGCTGAGGATGGAGAAGATTGAAATGGATTGAAAAATTTAGGTTAAATCTTTCAAAGTGCACGAACGATGATGCAGCTCCTTCAAATGCATCCGTAGTCTTTTACAACTAAGCATGAATAAACTGTATCTTGTACAGGGTGATTTAGATGGTACACTTTGTGGCCTGAAACTTTTGTACTATTAAAGTCCTGTACAACTTTCATCAGACATGTAAACAATTATCTAACACTTAATTAAAGGTTGCCATGATGGTCACAAGCGCTTTAGTTGAAGTTTGATTAGCACAGACATAATTTGTCCTTGACTTGTTGTTAGATTGTTATCTGCTGCATGGTTATACCCTGTCAATCAGCCCTAAGAAAGAGTACTGGTATCTCTACATTTAGTGGGCTGGTTAGAAGGAGACATGCACTATATATAGCTAGCGGGGTTGTACTACACTGTAGAACAAGCTCTCCTAACAGTGATCAATAATACAACTTCTCCTAACCCTTACACAAATAAATCAAAGCACACAGGTGATGAGAAATCATGACCTGATCAAGTTAAGAAAACGCTATCAATCAAAATCTAATTTCTCCCAAGAATAGCTTTATGGTCGTATGAACAACAGTAAGGAGAATACTCATGTTGAGCTTGAGACAAAAAATGGTTGACTTACCAATTCCCTTTTCAATATACCAATCTGCCTTCTTACGATCTAGAGTGCACAGTCTCGATCCATCAGGAGCAGCGAGCATGCAGTTCATGTAAAGCGGAGATTTTCTTATCGTGCCCCTCTTGTAATGCTTTCTATCTGATATTTGGACCTCAACATCTTCTTTCTTCTTGTCTCTTTCCTTGTTTGACACTGGTCTTTTCTTATCCTTGAATGCATGATCAATAACTCCCTGGCAGAGAGAGCTTGCCCTTTGACAAAAGAAAGGGTTCTGCAGAAGATTAACAACCTCTTCTTTAGTGAGATATCCTTCATCTTCTCCATATCCTGACTCCCATTTGCTTAAATCTGTCACGATGTTATGAACATCAGACTCTTCATCTAAATTATAACCCTGTATGAAATCTATGAAATTCAGTAACAAATCATCACAGTTTTTAGAATCACTGCCTTGTGTTCTAGAAGAGCTTTCTTGCTTATTTATTAAGATAACATTATTCAGATCTTCTTGACTGCTGTTTTCTATGTAACAATTCTGATCTCTGATGACTTCTGACTCCATGCCAGACTCTTCTTGCTTGTAAGTTGTGTTACATATTTCGCTACCACTTGTGATTTCCTGGACTGACAGATTACTATCTTCCTTGTCCTGATTCAACCCAGGCTCAGAATTTCTAACCGTGTTCTTTTCGGCACAAATAGAATCTTCAGAGCTGAAAGCAGTTCTAAGCTCTTTTCTCTCCTCTGCTTTTGACTTTACTAATCTAAGAAATATGTGGCTCGCAACTAAGGCATCATTCATTGCATATTCCATCTGCCTTCTGTCAAACTGCTCTGCCTCCCAATTGCTACAGCGAATTCTCCAGGACTTGTCCATTGTGACACCTAGAATTCTCTTGGCTAATGCATCTAAACTCATCTTCTTGTTCCTGTTAAACAAAAATCAAGGAGTAAATTAAAGTGGTGTAGGAAAATTGGAACCAGTATCCAGAAATAGACTTCAGGGAAAATAACTTTCCTTGAGTTTATAGCAAAAAGTTCCACCAAAAATTTACCTCTCATTAATTTCAAGGAAAATTAACTGCATCCTTAATTAATAGGCTAGTCTCAAATTATGCTTTATGCTTTTGGCTGAGCATATCATCTTTCAGAAACTTGAGTTTATCTTGGGGCCCTTACCATTAGTCAGAACAAGACAGCAAGACTAGTTTATGTTTAAAAATGAATAGGCTTTTTTGATAGTGCTCATCATTGGAAGAGTGACCACAATTTAGGAATTCATTGATCTGGCTGAACAATAATGGAATTCTGTTCATGAATAGGCCAGTCCGGCAGGCCAGTTCTGACTAATGGTAAGCGCCCTTAGGCCTGTTCAAAATGTCGCTCTACTGCCATGCCAAACTAAATTTTAAAAATAAATTTGACGTAGGCATGGCAGTTGCGCAACATTTGAAACCATCCAGCTTGACAGGCTGAATTAAGTTCGGTAAGACTGCTTAGCACGACAGGCCTTGCCATGCAGCACAGCAGTGGTGCGACTTTATTTCAAATGGGGTGCTCTTGTCATGCCAAACTTAATTCATAAATTATTCTAATATATTTTAGGTTATTATGCAGCTTTTACATGTATGTTTGTTTTGTTGATTGAATTTGGTGTGACTGTATTAATCTAGACGTTTGAAACTGGCCTGCTATCACCGTGCCAATGCCCAGGCCAAAATTCATTTGAGTTTGGCACCCTCACCTAGGCAATCTATTGGTAACGATTTAAATAAATCTATAGTGTACCTTGATTGAACACTGCTCTCCACTCTGCATCTCTGTATCACATGTCTCAGGTCTACACATCCCAGCACATTAACACCAAACATTCCAGAAAGTCTCTTAGCATCATCCTTAATACCAACGCCAAATTTAAGGATAGTCTTGTCCTCCAAGATCTCCCTTACAGTCTGAGGTAGGTGGCCGTCCATTTTGCACAGTCGAATAAGAAAGCAATCGCTCAGAGGAGTTGCAATTTGAAGTAAAGCTACAGGAGTGTTTGCTTGACCTTTCTTGTTCACCCACTCACAGTCCATTCCAAGAAAATTCAGTTTAAGCGGGTATTTTGATCGGTACGACTGCAGAAGTTTGTCGCACGAAGAAACACTGTCAACGACAAAGACACGCGAAGTCTTCGATCTTCTTGGCAGGAAGTTGCGATCAAACGTTCTCCACACATGTTGCACTGGACCAAGTACAACAATGCCAAGAAACCATCGCAGAAATATCAGGAAAGAAATCCCAACTGTTCCAATATAGGAATACAAGCTGAATCGATCGCCTTCTATTGATTTTTCGGGAGATCCGTTTCGGTTTAAATCGGTACTGGTGGATTCGCCAGCATTTATACACAAGTTTACGTTATTTCTCTTCCTAGATGGACCTGCGTTTACTTCAGATGGCCTCATTTTTCTCATTGAAATAAGGAGTCGATGAAAAGCACCTCGTTTACCGGCAGAAAGACGCAAACAATCCATCATCACATGGCACAACAAGCCGCCATGTTTTCCACGAAAAACTTGTTCCCAGTCCCCGCCGAAAAAGAATAAAGAGAGAACCACAGGAAACCCATACAAGCAGTACGAATTGTATGGGAATATTGAAAGCGTCCTGCCATCAAAACCTATTTAGAGTTTCAACTAAAAAATAAAAATTACTCGAAATAAGTTTTCGATAGTATGAAGCTTGAATATTCCCATACATTTCTTTACATTTGGAACATACAAACAGACACAATGCGTGTATGGGTTGCCTGTGACACTTGAACCTGCTGGGAGCAAGCGTCCTAAAACTCGTCCAAAATATTTACAGTACAGTGGAAGGTGGCTCACATTCTTAAACTTTGTTGCGTCGGTACCATCGGCGTACGAGCCAGAGGGGCCTGGGGACGGGGTGCTGTAGCCCAAAGCAGAAGATTAAACTTATGCAAGAAAATGTTACAGTTGGACAAGCACATCTGTGTCCACAATCTCCATTTGTATCCTTCACTTGAGAAATCAATCTTTAAATGCAAACGAATAAAATAGGATGGCTATTTATAGCACATGGATGCTTATACAAATTAAAAGAGTTTTCTGCAAGCCCTATTAACCCTAGCCCTATTAACGCCTGCGTGGGATGCTAAGCAACCAATATCCATGATGAGGTTGCTGTGTACAGAAAAGCAATATCCGCTCCTAGAGAAAATTAGGTGAATGGGGATTCATCCAGGACCAAGAAAACTGCCAAGGTGATCTTCAGGCGGGTGTTGCCTAGTTCGAGGCGTTAATTTTTTTTCGTGGTCAACCCGTTTCGGATCACGTGATCTCCGCCAGATAGTCACCGACACGAGTGCTGACGTCATACAATACCGCGCAGGCCTGGGAAAAATTGGCAAAGGAGGATACATACAGTTTCAGCTCAACAGTGCAATTCACACTGCAGGAATTTTTTCTTCACTTTACTTTGCATTATTTTTTTTTTTCATCTTCCTTACCCCCAATGGTCTGTCCCAAAAACGAACGGGATTGAAACGGATTGGAAATGACGATTTTGAAAGATTTAGGCTCAATTTTCAACGAACGATGACGTAACTTCTTTAATGCAAAGGATCCCGCCCTTAAAGGCCAACAGACTCGCACGCAGACGTAAAATGTGAATACAACAAAACAAGAGTCCGCCATTCTTCAAGTAACATTTACTGAAAACATTTAGTCACACTCTCATTTAAACTTTTACAAACCTGACACTACACTTCTAATGCTGGCTAAAAACGAATTCTTTGTGTTCCATTCCAAGTGATCAAAATCTGATTTTTCACAACCATATAATGTATTCTCAAGCAAAAAGGTTAAAAGAATAAAGAACATTACCAGCTTAGGAGTATTGTCTTTCAAAAATGTTCTAAGAAATTCCCCCAACTCGCCACCGATCCAATAGGGCTAACCGCAGTGCTCAGTAGGCTAACCGGATTGCTTAATAGGCTAACAGCAGTGCTCAGTAGGCTAACCGGATTGCTTTGTTGGCAAACCGCAGTTTTATAATAGGCTAACCAGGGGGATTTTGTAGTCTAATTTAGCTAACCAATCTCATTCCCAGTGCATTCCGAGCTAGAGGGCCATTCGATGGATGTTATTGATCGCGGCCATATGTTACAGCAATATGTTTTAGGTCCGCCATCTTGGTTTATCGCAGGCGGATAAATATCCGGATTAACTGAAATACCAGTTTACACAACAAAACATCACGGATTCAACAGTGTTCAGAAACGAAGTATTCACTTTGGATTTGGGATTCAAAATCTCCGGAGACACGACCAAACCGGGACATTTTTGGTTCGGATTCACCTGCCTGTGTGTAAACGGCAAAACGAATCCGGTTCCAAAGCATCTCGGATTCGTCAAGAATCCGGAAAAATTCCTTCTAGTGTAAACGTAGTCTTAAACTAGACTGGAAACAGATTTAACCTGAAACCCAATTTAAACTAAAAATATATACAATCCTCCATTTACCGAATCAAGGTCAGAATGGGAAAAAGCCGAACTGATTGACTGCGTGGTACTCTTAAGAGACGCTCTCAATTACCACAAAAAACGACATGATCTATAAAATTTCGGAGGGGACGTGTATACTCCTGATTGGTTAATAAAAGTCGGAACTGTGACTATTACGAACAATTGTAACAAAAGTAAAACGTTTCGCATGCCCCCCAAAAATCTCCTTTTGGTTCTCCAAGCTCAAATATGTTCTTGCTTGGTGACGGCAAAGCTCCCTTAAGAGATTCTTGGTAAAAACTTCAACAGTTAAGAATGAAGAAGATAATTTACAAAGTGGATTCTAAGAGTTTGACTGATGATCATTCTTCAGCCCGTCTGCATAGTTTCTTCTTCCTTCCTCGTCTGGAAATCGCGGATTTCTTTATAAACCAATTCTAAAGAAAAGAGAAGAAAAATAAGATTTTTCCCAATCACATCACTCCAGAAACATCCGAGTTTCGACCTGAAAAATTCCATTCTGTTGACGTAACTCCGTAGTGCCTGTGATTGGTTGTTGCCTGGTTACAAACTTTTCCGCACGAGCAACAGCAGCCAATCAACGACAAGGAATGAATGTTAGTACAATCACAACATCAGAGTGAACTCTTTCGTTTCAATGTTTTAACGTTGCTATTTTGTTGGGATGAATAACGAGTAGGAAAAGAAGCGAAGAGAGCTACCTGGCGGGATTTTTTTCGAGTTAGTAAACAAACTAAAAGTGTTTCCGAAGCAGAGCATAACAAACTTGCCCCGTAGAAACTTCAAGACGTTTTATCTACGTTACTTTATCATTGTAATACTCAGACTGTGTGAGAGATGTGGTGGCCTAATAGTTAGTGCGCTGGACTCACGCCCCTCCCCCCTTGAACAGCCCTCACAAAGAGGTATGACCCCCTCCTTTTGGCTCTCACTTTCACTGACGACCCTCCCGTCTAAGACCCCAACCCCACCCCTGCAATAATTGGTATGGCGCATTCTTGCCAAATATAAAATCGGACTCGAAATAGAACAAGAACAACATTTTTTCATTGCAGTAGCACTTTAACGATGAAAGAATTCACTTAGATAGAACCACCTGGAGGACACAAGTATGAAATAGAGAAATGTAGTGTCTTACCTCTCCATTTATCTGTCGGCCAATCCTTCGCTTCGAACTGTACTTCGTCAAAAGGTTCGCAAGTTGGCTGTTAAAAGAAAACGATGTACAAAACTGACAAACTGCAGGACAGGGTTTAACAGTATATTCCATCGGAATCCCTGCCTGGGGTCAGACAGCTCGCTACTATGAATAGTACTAGTTAGTCGCTGAAATCCTGGGGAAATTTTCAGAACATTTGCTGAAAACAACTCTTCACATGCTGAACTCTCGCTGCTGGAGGATGTATTGGCAGAAGTACTGGTGAAATTTACAGAGTGAGTTTGACTGGTTCAAGTCACTTTGTTTGGAATGCCGTCGCGTTTAACGGGGATTTTGAACCATATGATGGTTTGTTGCAAATCAGCTACTATCTACAAACAGTTTTCATGCTATGGTCTGCCAAATCCCACTCCCAAAAGTGTCCAACGAGAATTGACTTTACTCGCAACTTCACATTTCTTTTCTCAATAGCCCAACTCAGAGTTTTGGTTGTTCCTAAGTTGAAATAAGAAAGTCATAATTTCCAGTCTGTGTATCAATAAAGTGAAGGAAAATAATAATAATTTCCATTATTCTGCAATACGCGATCTCCGCCTTTAATGTTCAAGTGAGTCTCAGACTTTGGAATGTTTACAGGTCAAAATGAAAATTGCGGGAACACCTTACATTTTCCATCATTATTAACAACAGATATCCTTGCAAAACAATAACAGAGTACAACAACCTCGACGGTTTTCCAAACCGACGTTTCAGCTCAAAACGAACGGCCCGTAATAGCGAACTCCAAAATTACCGAAGTATAACGGACATATCATGTATCAATGAGACAGCGCAGTGTGGACTGGAAATCACCTTCAAGTGTATCCAGTGAAAACCGAATTATGGCCACTTGAGGTGGAGAATATGTATGAAATGTAACTATGCTGTGTTGTCGTTTTCCTAGCGAGCGGCAGGAATACACAAAAACTAACGCCTGAGCGATGACAGACAAAGCCACGACAAATGCTGTAACATTAACAACTGCGCAGGCTGTTTTATCTTCCTCGCCCCAATCCTCCTCGTTCATCCCCACATTTGCATAATTAGAAAATTTCTGGTCACCAGAAAGACTAGCACTTAGACTGACAAACAGACAGAATGCATGAGATACTGACCGACACTGTCTCACAGACAGGCAAACAGTCACGTTACATCAGCTTCTACCATCTCACGTTTTAAGCATGGTGTGAAAAATTTCTTAGCGAACACCAACTGAATAAGCCGAAAAACTGTAAACTGATAGTATATTTTAGTAGATCTTTTTTATCCTTGTATATTTATCATGTTTAATTATTAGATTTATAATTTTTTTCTTTTCTTTTTTTTGTACGTTTTTAATAGCTGGATGGTCTGTTTGAGTATGGGGTCTTTGACTCTATTACAGTATTTTTGTAAGTTGCCATTAAATTGTAATAAATAAATAAAAATAGGAAGACAGACAGAGAGACTAACAAAACAGACAGCCTGACAGACAGAAACTGACTAACAGAAGGGCAAACAGACTGACAGACAGCAAAGTCTAATGTTAGACATAGGATTACCTCATCATTAGGATCGGCGTATGTGGCTAGGTATGGATGTGCTAGGGCTTGTTCAGCTGTGAGTCTTTGGTCTGTATCAAGATCAAGCATCTTTTCCAACAGATCCACAGCTAAAATAGAGAAAAACGTTTATTAATTACAATTCAACAACAGCAACTGAAAGGATTCCATAGCACGAGGGCTGTTATGCTACTACTTATCTGAGGATTGGATGCTTTCTAGTCTAACCAGATGTACATAATATTCCAGAAATCTATATCTATTGCAGGTATTTGGATGCATGTTATGTCTTTTGTGAGTAGGCTATTTTTAGAACAAACCATTCACGCGAGAAAATGCCGTGTAGCGTTCTCCAAGAAATATGTTTGCATGTGCTACGACATATGTAGCTAGCAGTTTGTGGTTCAATTTTTAGGAATCAGAAATCAGTTTTAAACTGGGAACCGGTTTAGGTGGTTAGTGGTTTAACAGTGGTTACAGATAAACTGCAGTTCCTAGTTAAGTACATGTTCACAAACTGGATTTATGCGAGACAATAATTTTTCCCGCATTTAGCTGCACGTTTGGATGTATAGTTGAGTTCATTATTTTGTGCGAGCAAATTCTCTTCATCATCATCTGTCCTTGTTACCTATTTGTTGCACCATAGGACGCATAAGGCGTCAGATTCTCTTAGCGCATGCAAAAAAGCAGTCTGAAACATATCCAATGCACGAAACTCATACACCCTTTATCTCAAGACCCATTTATGTAGATGTAGACTCTCGCAATATATTTATTATGTACTGGTACTTCTGGTCTATAATAGGACTTCCTTCTAGCAGATGCTTTATCAGATGAGCCAAAGTGTTCACCATTACCCTTTAATACTCTTGGGTGGGGTAGGCACTGCAAGAGTAGCAGGGAGGGCGGCAGGGGAGCAATGTGAAGTGTTCTACAGAAAATCATAACACTTATGAATGAAGACTCTTCTCCATAATATCTGTGTAACTCACTGACACAGTTAAAAGAACGAACTTCTTGAAAGAAGAGGAGTCAAATAACCTAGATGTACAAAAATATTTCAGGGTTCGTACTCTTTTGAGCTTTTGAAATTTCATGACTTTCCATGATCATTTCCATGATTTGTCCAAGTTTTCCATGACCTAAATTTGATCATTTTCTTGGAAATTATAATATTTCGTTTATGATACGTTTTTACTTTTTTCATCGCAAAAAACCTAATATTGATATTGTACTTTTTTTAATGAATATAATTTTTCATGACTTTCCATTACCCACACTTAAATTCCATGACGTTCCAGGCCTGGGAAATGAAATTCTAAACTTCCATGACGTAACAGGTTTTCCATGACCTGTACAACCCTGTGTAGTACAACTATGAAGACACTGGCACAAGCACAAGCACGAGCGCAGACAGGAGCACAGACAGGGGCACAGACAGGGGCACAGACAGGGGCACAGACAGGGGCACAGACAGGAGCACAGACAGGGGCACAGACAGGAGCACAGACAGGGGCACAGACAGGAGCGCAGACAGGAGCACAGACAGGGGCACAGACAGGAGCACAGACAGGGGCACAGACAGGGGCACAGACAGGAGCACAGACAGGAGCACAGACAGGAGCACAGACAGGAGCACAGGCAGGAGCACAGACAGGGGCACAGACAGGAGCACAGACAGGGGCACAGACAGGAGCACAGACAGGGGCACAGACAGGAGCACAGACAGGAGCACAGACAGGAGCACAGGCAGGAGCACAGACAGGGGCACAGACAGGAGAACAGACAGGGGCACAGACAGGAGCACAGACAGGGGCACAGACAGGAGCACAGACAGGAGCACAGACAGGGGCACAGACAGGAGCACAGACAGGGGCACAGACAGGGGCACAGACAGGGGCACAGACAGGAGCACAGACAGGAGCACAGACAGGAGCACAGACATGAGCACAGACATGAGCACAGACAGGAGCACAGACAGGAGCACAGACAGGAGCACAGACAGGAGCACAGACAGGAGCACAGACATGAGCACAGACATGAGCACAGACAGGAGCACAGACAGGAGCACAGACAGGAGCACAGACAGGAGCAGAGACAGGAGCACAGACAGGAGCACAATCACGGGCACGAGCACATGTGTGCAGGTGCTGGCACAGGCACATGCACGAACACGAACAAGCACAAGAACGTATGCAAGAAAGGGCACAGACAGGAGAGAGAGCACGAGAAGATAAGGAAAACTAATACAGCACTGCAAATAAGAATCGGAAATCAGACAATGACCGACCAAAATTTGCTAATGTCTGGAATGGAATCCCAACTGTAGTAAGTTGAACAAAAGGTCTGGACAACTTTTTACGCCATCCTACGCTTTATTAAGAAGTTTCTGTGATATGATGTCCGACAAAACTACTGTTTTGTCTGATCAAAATGACGACTTAGTGGGCAAAAAAAACATTTACAGCCCTGCAGTGCTTATGCATTTGGAAGGATATTTCATGCCATATAAATATTGTATTCAATCCAACGCCTCTATAATAAATCCAGACAAGCTAATTGTTATCAGCTATGTCCTTTTCAAGAACAATAAGACTGGAAGCACCCAAATTTATTTTCTCACACACCACTGGTAGCCATGCCATGCCAAGCCGACCGCCGCAGCTCGACCTTTATTGTAAATCTCAAAAAACTGAATGCATACAACTCTACCAACAAGTTCAAAACCGAGAAAAATTACAAGGTGTGCACATTCAAAATATGACACAAAAAAAACTGAAAATCTCTGGGTGGGCGGGTGGGAAGGTCGATAATGGCGGACGCAACAAAAACAACTGCCCGCCCCACGGTCACGTGACCTATTCCCAGGCTCCATCGGTGTGTGAGAAAAACATTTTCCACTTCTTTCGTTTCACTCAGCCAGTGGAAAATAACCCTTTAAACTATGTTTGCAAATTAATACTCACCATCCGGGTTCGCATTTAGAAAAACCTCTGAGAAAGGTCTTTTCCTGAAATTTGGCATTGATGCTATGTAGCTTCTTGCCTGTAATAACACACATCAATAACAACGTAATGTTGGCCTCCGAGCTTGGTTTACCAGGTCAGCACCTAACTATAGTTTCTGTAGCACGAAGCAGTTAGGAGAGTGTTGCTTCCCGACGTAGAAGGACAGCAAGGTGGGGGGGGGGGGGGGGCCTCGGTAAGTGCCATCTTGGGAAACAAGAATTTCCTTGGTGGCAGGAATCTGGAAAAATCGCAAATAAAACAAAGCGGCAGGAGCCACTAAAGAAGGGGCTGGAGCCATCAGGAAAAGATACAGGAAAGGTTCACCCCTTGTTCCCCCAATCTTACTACTAAATCCCACCACCCCCCCCCTCCCCCCCCCGGTTATTTTTCTATTAGAATCAAGTTCAGAACAAACCAGTACCTGGGAGGGACAAAAGTTGAATCACGCCAGGGACAAATGAACATTTACCATCTTTCATTAATTATCACACTGGGAGCCATACTTACAGAATCACTGCTAATTTTCGACAGGAATTCTTTACTTGGCTTTCCAACTAGTTGCATTATTCGTGTCAGCTGATCAATGTTTTTATAAAGTGAAAGATAAACAACTTGATGCAAAAACATTTCTTACCAGAGAGGGAAAGACAGAAGATGAGGGAGCCCTCTCTATGGCTGCATTAACTGGGAAGTTTGTTATATGTTTAGAAGTAAAAGGGTGATTCAACTGTGCTCTGAAACATGTATCTAATGGTACTGTACCACTTAAGTCAGGTGGAGATAAAAAGCAGCTAGATCAGTTTTTACATGTAAGTACATGTAGCACGATATTTTGGAAAAGTGGGCAGTTTTGGGTTTGGAGGACACATTTGGCATGTGAGTGGTCCCATGCCCCCCACCCACCTCCCCCTGGAAATTTATTTTCAAAAACAACAGAATACTGGAAAAAACATTGTTCAGCCTTTTGGGCCTTAAAATTTCATTGGATCAGGTACATAATTATTAAGGATTATTAAGACACCAATCAGGGGACTTGCCAGCATTCTGTCAGGTTGTTGCAAAAGTTCAGTCCCCATTTATAATCCTGGATGGAGTGAGGCAATGCAAGAGTAAAGTGTCTTGCCCAAGAACACAACACAAGGTCACTAGTGCCTCCCATATAAAAAGTAAGCTACATAAAAAAGGTTTGTTTCTTATCACTACACTGGGATTGAATTAAAAGTACATTTGGAGACTCTGCAGGAACTACTCTATAATCTGTTACTACTAAACCAGAGAACTTCCTGGCTGACATTGTTATCACTAACTGACTTCAAAGGATATGATCATTGCCAGGAAACAGTGTCTTTGATGTCAAAAGCTCTGCCATGATACATCCAACAGACCAAACATCCACTGCAAAGAAGACAAAACGGTGCATTTTGACCATGGTTGCAAATAATCTTTTCCCCTGAGAAAGGACATATGTCTGACCAAGTGAGTCCCAGGGTTGATACAGACCTGAGACCTTCATTTTCAAGGATGTTTCAAGGACTTTTCAAGGACAAATCACATTTTATCAAGGATTGGTTTCCAATAAATTTAGCATAATTAAAGATGATTTCCAGTCCATAATCTCCGATCTCTAACTGAGATTTCAAAGTTTTTTGTGTGCAAGACAATGTTGTGTTCATAAAGTTTTATTTATTCAAGGAGTTTTCGATAATATTCATTAAGGACTACTGGGGAAAATTCATGGATATTTCAAGGACGTCTGCAAATTTTCCAATTTTCAAGGACTTTTCAAGGGGTTGATGCTTTTTTAAGGACTTTTCAAGGCCTGTGCGAACCATGCAAGTCACCATTTTGATCAGAACTATATTAACGTGGGACATCATACCACAGCACTGCTCGATAATGAGTCATCAAGGCAACCATTGGTATTTTGGAATAGGAATACGTACCGGTAAAGCAAGCAAAACAAGTGTTTGGGTGAAGTAATAACAAGTCAAACCTGTTTGATTGTAGTGCATCCAGTTGAGCATGATTTCTGGTGCCCTGTACCACCTTGTTGCAACGTACCCTGTCATTTCCTCTTCAGCCATTCTCGCCAGGCCAAAGTCAAGGATCTAAAGAGATGTCCAGAATTAGCCTGCACTCAAATTCATGTCCACAGTTGATCAAAATTAATCCCTCCCTGGCTGCCTGGAGACTTATAGCTGTCTGAAAGAATTCAGTTCTACTTTTGTCTAGTGGGTGAAGAGAGGCACTTTTGAGTGAAGTGTCTTGGTAAGATCAATTGACAGTTAATTAAATAGATCACCAGGGTCAAACTCTGGACTTGAGGATCTAACTGTAGCTTGATGCACTTCCCGCTGTGCCACCTGTCAGGTAAAGTCTGCATGCAAGCCTTGTGGCCCATTATTTAGACCAAAGCTTCTGCATTGAGCGACTGGGAGTATTTCTTCTAAACCCCCTGGAAGGGATGCTAGTCCATTGCAGAATTATCCCCAGCAATAAATTTGCCAGTACCCATTTATACACCTGGGTGGAGAGAGGCACTATGAAAGTAAAGAGTCTTTCCCAAAAACTCAAAGTGCAGTGTCTGGGGCCAGGACTCGAACCAGAAATGCTCGATCCGAAGTCCAGCACCCTAAACATTAGCTAGGCCATCACACCTCCAACAAATGGACCATAACCAAGTGTAGGCCTTCAAAGATTCAACAGGCCAGTGGAAATCTACAAACTGTGGTCTAGTTTGTTAACATTACTGCAGTAACTCTGCCAGTATACTGAAGCTATATTTGGAGCGATATCACAGTGTTACCATCAGAAGCCTTAGATCTAAACTCGAAAAAGTCAGGCCAGCTGAATTTTTCAAGTTCTGTCCAAGTTTATGATTTTGAAAATTTGATGAAAACTAATTGCTGTGATCACCCTTTTCCTTAAAAAATTCCTTCATAATTTTCTCTCAGTCTATGTTCTTGGAGCATTTCCTGTATGACTGAAGGTACGTAGTCACTATTTTTATCGAGTTTTATTTATCAGACTTGTTCATCTTTTTACCTTTAGCTCACAATCTTCATTGACAGCAATGTTGCTAGGTTTCAAATCCTACAATACAATGAAAACAAAATGCCACAAGACAGTGAAGCAGAGATTCTCTTCTCAAATGACAAAAGAAAACAGTTACCTTGTGTTCAACTTAATAAGAACTGGTAAGATTTCTCTGATCTTGTATAATGTGGAACCTCTGATTCCTGCAGTAAATGTCTATGAGGCCACCCAACACGAAGGCTTTAGAAATTTTGAGGGGATTAGGGGGAGAGGTCTCAAAAGCCCAAATTTTTAAAGTGCCTATGAAGTAAAAAATAACTTACGCTTATTTGAAAGCCTTTTCAAAATGAGGGAGAATGGTAGTTTCCTTTTTGTGGTATCTTCTTTTGTTCCAGATATATTAACACTTTTGTAGTATGCAAATTAGATCACTGATGATGTCATAAGTGGTTTCAGTATAGAGTCAAAACACAAAATGAAGAATATCTCTGCAAATAATAATTAGCAATGCCGATGACACAAGTATTGTACCCTAAGAAATACACAACAAGGTGCCTATTTGGATGTTGTTATTGCAATGCTTTTGGTTTCAGATCTCTTTTATGCGGCAGGGACCATTACTGTTTTTGATGTTTGCAAAACATTGTCCACTTCATAGATGGTAATAAGGAAATGCAGTGCAATGTGGACATTGTGTATGTTTCAATAG
This sequence comes from Blastomussa wellsi, assembly GCA_947652115.1. NCBI lineage: Eukaryota > Metazoa > Cnidaria > Anthozoa > Scleractinia > Plerogyridae > Blastomussa > Blastomussa wellsi. The sequence continues at coordinate 6,560,313 of OX393574.1, read as the reverse complement.
GTCCATGTATTTCTTCTTTCAGAGCTACAAATGGCAATACATTCAACAAGGAAAGAGACTGGAACCAAGAATGTTGCCATAGCAATGCCAAAACAGGCACCATGGGGTGTATTTCTAAGGGTACAATAGTGGTGCCAAGTTTCAACTGCATTGCCGCATTATTTGTAGGGATATTCTTCAATTTGTGTTTTGACCCAGTACTGTAACCACTTATGGCACCATCAGTTATCTGATTTGCATAATACAAAAATGTTTCTTAATATCTCTGGAACAAAAGAAGATATCACAAAAAGGAAACCAGCATTCTTCAAGCTTAAGTTGATTTTTATTTCATTGGCACTTAAACGAAAAGTATGAAGCTAAACTGGTTGTGAATTTCTGAAGGAGCAGAAGTTCAAACCAAAAAAACCTCTGTGGGAGAGGTACATGTCTGGAACAAAACATTATAAAACGTGCTCACTAATAAGGGAACTAAACTGTGAGCTACATGTACTGTAATTTACAATGTTGTTGAATGACCTGCCATTATTCTCGTAAGTACTGTAGATAGCTCAACTTATGAATGCCTTTATACAATCCTGTTTGTACTCCAAAACAAACTCTGTGTAAATTTAGACAATCATTTATTTAATACAAGCAGACAGCCCTGAAACCGGTCACGCTTGCATTGACGCTTTCAAGAGTTGTGATTTAGACTTTTCTTTTCTTTTAGACTTTTTTTCTGCAAGTGGTCACTCAAAAGAAAATCTCATTACTTCTAGCACTACTGTTTACTGTACATAGCAATGTCAATGCTGCAATAACGCAATGTAAACCAAACTTATTTAATGTCAGTGGTGCTTTTTTGCATTTTTCCCAATAATTATTGTAAGTCAGTCAAGCTCACATAAGCTACCATCTATCCATTACACTTCTAGTAGCCGATTATGAGAGCTATATGACTTGAAACCAGCCAGCTCCAGTTACAGACAACTGTTTTCATGTTACAATGGTGTACGCTAAGACAGTGGTGTGTAGTGAATCATCACCTACCCGGTGGATAACTCCTGCTGAGTGCACATACTGCAAGAAATCAGACACCACATTTGAGAATCTAAACCTGGAACAGTCTGTACTAGAAAAATGGCAGTTTACACTTCTCTCTATCTTGCATTGACCAGACAATATTCTTTCTCACAAGAAGGAACTCTAGACTGTCTTTTGTTATCATCAATCTTACAACAACTCTCTTCAAATTATATGTGGTACTCAAAGACATGTAGTTTCAATTTGTTTAGGTTAACGTTGCTCTATCTCTAGAAGTGTTCATAAACCACTGAATCTTCCTGGGGTTTTGGTGACTTTTTATGCCAGAAGATGCAGAGAGCTTTCCAAGGCACATTAATTTTTTAGAAGGCTGATGCATTGTTCCTTGGGCCACTGGTCCTGACTAGGGATATCTTCTCCCACTCCTCCCCTACTCCTTTCCTTTGCCTCCCCCGACCTCTCCCTTAGTCCTTTCCATTCCCCCTACCATTCCCCTACTCCTTTCCTTGGGCCACTGGTCTTGACTAGGGATATACTCTCCCACTCCTCCCCTACTCCTTTCCTTTGCCTCCCCCCACCCCTCCCTTAGTCCTTTCCAATCCCCCTACCCTTCCCGTAATCCTTCCCTTTGTATTAATCACTTTCATTAAACTTGCATTTCACTTATTCCTGTAATATCATTTGTTGTGGATATCAGCGACTTGAAAACAGTACGGTACCCTATTTTTCAATCAGATGCAAGTTAGAATGAAAAATATTATTGTTATTGAATTAAGTCCCTACCTTCAGTCCTCTTAATATCTGATACACAAGAAACTGAACATGTTCGTCTGTGAGCTTTTGGCACTTGACAATACTGTTCAGATCAGCCCCCATAAGAGAGGTCACCATGTATCTGTTGTTCAAAAGGAAAACAAATTAGCGGCAGAAATTTGAATTTCCCACTATTTTGTTACTAATATTAGTAACAAAATGACCAGGAAAATTCAAATTTCAAAACATTGTATCTTTAGAATAGATATAAGTACACATTTTCAAAACATTTCCATTTTGAGATCCTTTTATCAAGTTCTTTAAAAAACACCAAAATTTGCCTAACAGGGAAATCTTCTTGTCCCAGATGACGGGACAGACTTTTTTCACATCCTGATCTGCAGTTGTTTAATAGCGACTAGCATTGTCCACTCCTTTAACAACCGGGAACCTAAATTGTTATGCTGCTGATATAGTCAAATCTATGCTGACCACCATCAGAACTGGCACTAACTGTTCACCTTTTAGAAGTGCAGATGTCTGTCTTACAGACAGAGGAGCCCATTAATAGAGGGTTGATTGTATACAGTATACACTACATGTACTGTATGTGGTACGGCTTTTACTTACATATCTTGAAATTCGTCAAATGATGTATCGGGAGTAAAGACATCCAATAAGCCAATAACCTAGTTAGTAAAAATTAAGCTGCATAATCAGAATTTAAAGGCGCTATGGGTATGCCATGTGCAACACATATTGAAAAAATTGGCCAATGTTAATCAGCCATTGAGTTTATGAACATTTTTAAAGTGCCAATCTAACAAGCACTCTCACAGGTTTAAACGTCGTCCTTTGTCAGAGCGACGGACTAGCATCCCATCCAGGGGGAGTAGAAATGCTCTCAGTTGCTTCATGCTAAGGAAACCGGGATAAGCTCTGACGGTATGGGCCACTGGGCTTGACACAGACTTTGCTATTTTGCCTTTGTCAGAGCACAAAGCACAGGAGCTGACGAATACTCTCGCCATCATCTGCCGCTCTGTGTTTGAGTACTGCTTATTGATTGTTTCAAATGCCACCTCATTTCACAAATCGAAAGTTAGAGAAATTTCATGATTAAAATACAAGCACATTGTAATACAGAGCCACAAAGTTACTAAGAAGATCTTAGTGGTTTGAGTTTTTATTGAAGGAACTTGGACGCTCTTTAAAAACAAAACACCAGTTAGACACAACCATGCACACTCTTTTAAGCTATTCTGCATGTGCAACCTAAGATTACAATTTCTCTACAAATAAAAAAGCATTGGCCATGCTTTGTTGTGTTGTGAAGCACTCAAGAAGTAAGAAACAACACTTGACTACAACTTGTGTTTCACTCTACAATTCATTTGTGCTCTCATCACTTCTTTATATGCTTAAAACAGAACAAAGCATGCTCAATGCTTTTATATTTGTCAAGTCAAGGCAAAGTCTGTGTCGAGCCCAGCTTATCCTGGCTTCCTTAGCATGAAATAACTGGGAGTATTTCTACTCCCCCCTGGATGGGATGCTAGTCCATCGCAGGGTTACCCCCCAGCAGTATTTTGCCGGTACCCATTTATATTCCTTGGTGGAGAGAGGCACTGGGAGAGTAAAGTGTCTTGCCCAAGAACACAACACAGTGCCCCGGCCGAGCCTCGAACCTGGATTGTCCGATCCGGAGTCCAGCGCATGACCATTAGGCCACAACACCTCCCCAATATTTGTTAAACACACATAGTACTCACATTCT
>OX393574.1:6496416-6556557 GCA_947652115.1 Blastomussa wellsi | reverse complement strand
TGCAAGAAAGGGCACAGGCAGGAGAGAGAGCAAGAGAAGATAAGGAAAACTAATACAGCACTGCAAATAAGAATCGGAAATCAAACAATGACCGACCAAAATTTGTCTGGAATGGAATCCCAACTGTAGTAAGTTGAACAAAAGGTCCGGACAACTTTTTACGCCATCCTACGCTTTATTAAGAAGTTTCTGTGATATGATGTCCGACAAAACTACTGTTTCGTCTGATCAAAATGACGACTTAGTGGGCAAAAAAACATTTATAGCCCTGCAGTGCTTATGCATTTGGAAGGCTATTTCATGCCATATAAATATTGTATTCAATCCAATGCCTCTATAATAAATCCAGACAAGCTAATTGTTATCAGCTGTGTCCTTTTCAAGAACAATAAGACTGGAAGCACCCAAATTTATTTTTAAACTATGTTTGCAAATTAATACTCACCATCCGGGTTCGCATTTAGAAAAACCTCCGAGAAAGGTCTTTTCCTGAAATTTGGCATTGATGCTATGTAGCTTCTTGCCTGTAATAACACACATCAATAACAACGTAATGTTGGCCTCCGAGCTTGGTTTACCAGGTCAGCACCTAACTATAGTTTCTGTAGCACGAAGCAGTTAGGAGAGGGTTGCTACCCGACGTAGAAGGACAGCGGGGTGGGGGGGAGGGGGCCCTCGGTAAGTGCCATCTTGGGAAACAAGAATTTCCTTGGTGGCAGGAATCTGGAAAAATCGCAAATAAAACAAAGCGGCAGGAGCTACTAAAGAAGGGGCTGGAGCCATCAGTAAAAGATACAGGAAAGGTTCACCCCTCGTCCCCCCAATCTTACTACTGCCCCCCCCCCCCCTTGGTTATTTTTTTATTAGAATCAAGCTGGAAACAAACCAGTACCTGGGAGGAACAGAAGTCGAATCACGTCAGGGACAAATGAACATTTACCATCTTTCATTAATTATCACACTGGGAGCCATACTTACAGAATCACTGCTAATTTTTGACAGGAATTCTTCACTTGGCTTTCCAACTAGTTGCATTATTCGTGTCAGCTGATCAATGTTTTTATAAAGTGAAAGATAAACAACTTGATGCAAAAACATTTCTTACCAGAGAGGGAAAGACAGAAGATGAGGGAGCCCTCTCTATGGCTGCATTAACTGGGAAGTTTGTTATATGTTTAGAAGTAAAAGGGTGATTCAACTGTGCTCTGACGCACTGCATGTATCTAATGGTACTGTACCACTTAAGTCAGTTGGAGATAAAAAGCAGCTAGATCAGTTTTTACATGTAAGTACATGTAGCATGATATTTTGGAAAAGTGGGCAGTTGTGAGTGGTCCCATGCCCCCCCACCCCCCTCCCCCTGGAAATTTATTTTCAAAAACAACAGAATACTGGAAAACACATTTTTCAGCCTTTTGGGCCTTAAAATTTCATTGGATCAGGTACATAATTATTAAGGATTATTAAGACACCAATCAGGTTACTTGCCAGCAGTTCAGTCGCCATTTATAATCCTGGATGGAGTGAGGCAATGCAAGAGTAAAGTGTCTTGCCCAAGAACACAACACAAGGCCACTAGTGCCTCCCATATAAAAAGTAAGCTACATAAAAAAGGTTTGTTTCTTATCACCACTGGGATTGAATTAAAAGTACATTTGGAGACTCTGCAGGAACTACTCTATAATCTGTTACTACTAAATCAGAAAACTTCCTGGCTGACATTGTTATCGCTAACTGACTTCTAAGGATATGATCATTGCCAGGAAACAATGTCTTTGATGTCAAAAGCTCTGCCATGATACATCCAACGGACCAAACATCCACTGCAAAGAAGACAAAACGGTGCATTTTGACCATGGTTGCAAATAATCTTTTCCCCTGAGAAAGGACATATGTCTGACCAAGTGAGTCCCAGGGTTCATACAGACCTGAGACCTTTATTTCAAGGATGTTTCAAGGACTTTTCAAGGACAAATCACATTTTATCAAGGATTGGTTTCCACTAAATTTAGCATAATTAAAGATGATTTCCAGTCCATAATGCGCTATCTCCGATCTCTAACTGAACTTTCAAAGTTTTTTGTGTGCAAGACAATGTTGTGTTCATAAAGTTTTATTTATTCAAGGAGTTTTCGATAATATTCATTAAGGGCTACTGGGGAAAATTCATGGACATTTCAAGGACGTCTGTAAATTTTCCAATTTTCAAGGACTTTTCAAGGGGTTGATGCTTTTTCAAGGACTTTTCAAGGCCTATGCGAACCATGCCATTTTGATCAGAACTATCGTGGGACATCATATCACAGCACTGCTCGATAATGAGTCATCAAGGCAACCATTGGTATTTTGGAATAGGAATACGTACCGGTAAAGCAAGCAAAACAAGTGTTTGGGTGAAGTAATAACAAGTCAAACCTGTTTGATTGTAGTGCATCCAGTTGAGCATGATTTCTGGTGCCCTGTACCACCTTGTTGCAACGTACCCTGTCATTTCCTCTTCAGCCATTCTCGCCAGGCCAAAGTCAAGGATCTATCAAAGAGATGTCCAGAATTAGCCTGCACTCAAATTCATGTCCACAGTTGATCAAAATTAATCCCTCCCTGGCTGCCTGGATACTTATAGCTGTCTGAAAGAATTCAGTTCTACTTTTGTCTAGTGGGTGAAGGGAGGCACTGTTGATTAAAGTGTCTTGGTAAGATCAACTGACAGTTAATTAAATAGATCACCAGGGTCAAACTCTGGACTTGAGGATCTAACTATAGCTTGATGCACTTCCCACTGTGCTACCTGTCAGGTAAAGTCTGCATGCAAGCCTTGTGGCCCATTATTTAGACCAAAGCTTATGCATTACGCGACTCGGAGTATTTCTTCTAAACCCCCTGGAAGGGATGCTAGTCCATTGCAGAATTATCCCCAGCAATACATTTGCCAGTACCCATTCATACACCTGGGTGGAGAGAGGCACTATGAAAGTAAAGAGTCTTTCCCAAAAACTCAAAGTGCAGTGTCTGGGGCCAGGACTCGAACCAGAAATGCTCGATCCGAAGTCCAGCATCCTAAACATTAGCTAGGCCACCACACCTCCAACAAATGGACCGTAACCAAGTGTAGGCCTTCAAAGATTCAACAGGCCAGTGGAAATCTACAAACTGTGGTCAAGTTTGTTAACATTACTGCAGTAACTCTGCCAGTATACTGAAGCTATATTTGGAGCGATATCACAGTGTTACCATCAGAAGCCTTAGATCTAAACTCGAAAAAGTCAGGCCAGCTGAATTTTTCAAGTTCTGTCCAAGTTTATGATTTTGAAAATTTGATGAAAACTAATTGCTGTGATCACCCTTTTCCTTAAAAAATTCCTTCATAATTTTCTCTCAGTCTATGTTCTTGGAGCATTTCCTGTATGACTGAAGGTACGTAGTCACTATTTTTATCGAGTTTTATTTATCAGACTTGTTCATCTTTTTACCTTTAGCTCACAATCTTCATTGACAGCAATGTTGCTAGGTTTCAAATCCTACAATACAATGAAAACAAAATGCCATAAGACAGTGAAGCAGAGATTCTCTTCTCAAACGACAAAAGAAAACAGTTACCTTGTGTTCAACTTAATAAGAACTGGTAAGATTTCTCTGATCTTGTATAATGTGGAAACAATGGTTCCTGCAGTAAATGTCTATGAGGCCACCCAACACAAAGGCTTTAGAAATTTTGAGGGGATTAGGGGGCAGAGGTCTCAAAAGCCAAAATTTTAAAAGTGCCTATGAAGTAAAAAATAACTTACGCTTATTTGAAAGCCTTTTCAAAATGAGGAAGAATGGCAGTTTCCTTTTTGTGATATCTTCTTTTGTTCCAGATATATTAACACTTTTGTAGTATGCAAATTAGATAACTGATGATGTCATAAGTGGTTTCAGTATAGAGTCAAAACACAAAATGAAGAATATCTCTGCAAATAATAATTAGCAATGCAGATGAAACTTGACACATTGTATACTATTTACACTAATTTGGCATATTTAAAATGCTGTTTACACCTCTTCAGACTTTTAGATAAGAATTAATTTTTAAGTAGCGTAAAAAGTTATGAGCCCATGCAATGCTTTTGGTTTCAGATCTCTTTTATGCGGCAGTGACCATTACTGTTTTTGATGTTTGCAAAACATTGTCCACTTCATAGATGGTAATAAGGAAATGCAGTGCAATGTGGACATTGCGTACGTTTCAATAGGCCCATGTATTTCTTCTTTCAGAGCTACAAATGGCAATACATTCAACAAGGAAAGAGACTGGAACCAAGAATGTTGCCATAGCAATGCCAAAACAGGCACCAAGGGGTGTATTTATAAGGGTACAATAATGGTGCCAAGTTTCAACTGCATTGCCGCATTATTTGTGTTTTGACCCAGTACCGTAACCACTTATGGCGCCATCAATTATCCGATTTGCATAATACAAAAATGTTTCTTAATATCTCTGGAACAAAAGAAGATATCACAAAAAGGAAACCAGCATTCTCCAAGCTTAAGTTGATTTTTATTTCATTGGCACTTAAACGAAAAGTATGAAGCTAAACTGGTTGTGAATTTCTGAAGGAGCAGGAGTCCAAACCAAAAAAACCTCTGTGGGAGAGGTACATGTCTGGAACAAAACATTATAAAACGTGCTCACTAATAAGGGAGCTAAACTGTGAGCTACATGTACTGTAATTTACAATGTTGTTGAATGACCTGCCATTATTCTCGTAAGTACTGCAGATAGCTCAACTTATGAATTCCTTTACACAATCCTGTTTGTACTCCAAAACAAACTCTGTGTAAATTTAGACAATCATTTATTTAATACAAGCAGACAGCCCTGAAACGGGTCACTCTTGCATTGACACTTTCAAGAGTTGTGATTTAGACTTTTCTTTTCTTTTAGACTTTTTTTCTGCAAGTGGTCACTCAAAAGAAAATCTCATTACTTCTAGCATTGCCGTTTACTGTACATAGCAATGTCAATGCTGCAATAACGCAATGCAAACCAAAGTTATTTAATGTCGGTGGTGCTTTCTTGCATTTTTCCCAATAATTATTGTAAGTCAGTCGAGCTCACGTAAGCTAGCATCTATCCATTACACTTCTAGTAGCCGATTATGAGAGCTATATGACTTGAAACCAGCCAGCTCCAGTTACAGACAACTGTTTTCATGTTACAATGGTGTCCGCTAAGACAGTGGTGTGTAGTGAATCATCACCTACCCGGTGGATAACTCCTGCTGAGTGCACATACTGCAAGAAATCAGACACCACATTTGAGAATCTAAACCTGGAACAGTCTGTACTAGAAAAATGGCAAGTTTACACTTCTCTCTATCTTGCATTGGCCAGACAATATTCTTTCTCACAAGAAGGAACTCTAGACTGTCTTTTGTTATCATTAATCTTACAACAACTCTCTTCAAATTATATGTGGTACTCAAAGACATGTAGTTTCAATTCGTTTAGGTTAATGTTGCTCTATCTCTAGAAGTGTTCATAAACCACTGAATCCTCCTGGGGATTTGGTGCCTTTTTATGCCAGAAGATGCAGAGAGCTTTCCAAGGCACATTAATGTTTTAGAAGGCTGATGCATTGTTCCTTGGGCCATTGGTCCTGACTAGGTATATCTTCTCCCACTCCTCCCCTACTCCTTTCCTTTGCCTCCCCCAACCTCTCCCTTAGTCCTTTCCATTCCCCCTACCATTCCCCTACTCCTTTCCTTGGGCCACTGGTCTTGACTAGGGATATACTCTCCCACTCCTCCCCTACTCCTTTCCTTTGCCTCCCCCCCCTCCCTTAGTCCTTTCCAATCCCCCTACCCTTCCCTTACTCTTTCCCTTTGTATTAATCACTTTCATTAAACTTGCATTTCACTTATTCCTGTAATATCATTTGTTGTGGATATCAGCAACTTGAAAACAGTACGGTACCCTATTTTTCAATCAGATGCAAGTTAGAATGAAAAATATTATTGTTATTGAATTAAGTCCCTACCTTCAGTCCTCTTAATATCTGATACACAAGAAACTGGACATGTTCGTCTGTGAGCTTTTGGCACTTGACAATACTGTTCAGATCAGCCCCCATAAGAGACGTCACCATGTATCTGTTGTTCAAAAGGAAAACAAATTAGTGGCAGAAATTTGAATTTCCCACTATTTTGTTACTAATATTAGTAACAAAATGACCAGGAAAATTCAAATTTCAAAACATTGTATCTTTAGAATAGATATAAGTACACATTTTCAAAACATTTCCATTTTGAGATCCTTGTATCAAGTTCTTTAAAAAACACCAAAATTTGTCTAACAGGGAAATCTTCTTGTCCCAGATGACGGGACAGACTTTTTTCACATCCTGATCTGCAGTTGTTTAATAGCGACGAGCATTGTCCACTCCTTTATCAACCGGGAACCTAAATTGTTATACTGCTGATATAGTCAAATCTATGCTGACCACCATCAGAACTGGCACTAACTGTTCACCTTTTAGAAGTGCAGATGTCTGTCTTACAGACAGAGGAGCCCATTAATAGAGAGTTGATTGTATACAGTATACACTACATGTACTGTATGTGGTACGGCTTTTACTTACATATCTTGAAATTCGTCAAATGATGTATCGGGAGTAAAGACATCCAATAAGCCAATAACCTAGTAAGTAAAAAATAAGTTGCGTAATCAGAATTTAAAGGTGCTATGGGTATACCATGTGCAACACATATTGAAACAATTGGCCAATGTTAATCAGCCATTGAGTTTATGAACATTTATAAAGTGCCAATCTAACAAGCACTCTCACAGGTTTAAACGTCGTCCTTTGTCAGAGCGATGGACTAGCATCCCATCCAGGGGGAGTAGAAATACTCTCAGTTGCTTCATGCTAAGGAAACCAGGATAAGCTCTGAAGGTATGGGCCACTAGGCTTGACACAGGCTTTGCCATTTTTCCTTTGTCAGAGCACAAAGCACAGGAGCTGACGAATACTCTCGCCATCATCTGCCGCTCTGTGTTTGAGTACTGCTTATTGATTGTTTCAAATGCCACCTCATTTCACAAATCGAAAGTTAGAGAAATTTCATGATTAAAATACAAGGACATTGTAATACAGAGCCACAAAGTTACTAAGAAGATCTTAGTGGTTTGAGTTTTTATTGAAGGAACTTGGACGCTCTTTAAAAACAAAACACCAGTTAGACACAACCATGCACACTCTTTTAAGCTATTCTGCATGTGCAACCTAAGATTACAATTTCTCTACAAATTATTACATAAAGCAAATAAAAAAGTATTGGCCATGCTTTGTTGTGTTATGAAGCACTCAAGAAGTAGGAAACAACACTTGACTACAGCTTGTGTTTCACTCTACAATTCATTTGTGCTCTCATCACTTCTTCACATGCTAAAAACAGAACAAAGCATGCTCAATTCTTTTATATTTGTCAAGTCAAGGCAAAGTCTGTGTCGAGCCCAGCTTATCCTGGTTTCCTTAGCATGAAATAACTGGGAGTATTTCTACTCCCCCCTGGATGGGATGCTAGTCCATCGCAGGGTTACCCCCCAGCAGTATTTTGCCGGTACCCATTTATATTCCTTGGTGGAGAGAGGCACTGGGAGAGTAAAGTGTCTTGCCCAAGAACACAACACAGTGCCCCGGCCGAGCCTCGAACCTGGATTGTCCGATCCGGAGTCCAGCGCATAACCATTAGGCCACAACACCTCCCACAATATTTGTTAAGCACACATAGTACTCACATTCTCGTGATTCATATGACGTAGCAGCTTCAGTTCTCTAAAGGATCTCTTGGCATGCATTGTTGTCTGAAAAGGTCTTGATAGTTTCTTGATTGCAACCTGTTCATCTGTGACGGTATTTGTTGCAGAGCTGTGGTTTAATATAAATAAACAACTATATTTAGAAAGCAAGGTTGATGGAAGGGGGGAGGGAGTTTGAACCTTCCACTTTCCAAACTATAATATAATTACAATAATTACTTCTCACTGACCACTCCCCAATGGGACTTTTCTGAGGCATTATAAACAAACATTGAAACAAATATTGTAAATAAACAAAATAAGGTTAAGAATCCCAACTAGCAGGAGGCAGACCAGTTGGTTATTTACAAGCATATGCGTTGAACTTGGGGTTACCAAGAACAACACCAGCTAATGGTTAGAACAGGACTTGAACCTGTGACTTACGGATTTCTAACCACTCGGCCAAACTGCCTTCTGCTTCTCCCATCTCCAATGCATGCACTGTACCTCACATTCCCCAGACTCAAAAGCCCAAGGCTGTGCTCTAAGAAAAATTACAAGGAGCCTGAAGGTTCCAAACCCTGAGATCCAGGGTACCCAAAAGTAAAGCTTATATGAAAAAAGTAAGTGCATCTGGTTGTCCAAAGGCAAAAGTTAGTCTGAGGTGTCGCCTGAGGTGTCTGGGCGCCCTTAAAGCACAGGCCTGGCCAAACCCGTCTCACTTTACTATATACAGCTGGTCTTAGTACAGTTGTCCTAAATAATCGTACAAGCAATTTGTGCAACAATGCTGACTGAAGGTACTGTAGTTCATTGTAGCTCAGCCTTGCGTCATAGACATTCAGGTTGTTTCCGTACAGTAACTATTGAAAGAGAAAGCAGGAATTCATGCTATCACACCTTCATGGATTCTCTTTCTGTCTGACTTTCTTATTTTATGCTGAGGTACAAGGTTGCTATTCTAATAGGGAAGATATTTGTTTACAAACATTGTTTTTGTTATTTAAATTGCCAACAAGTTAAACAAAAGAGCTCTTTGTTTCACCAGCCAATAGTTTTCTGGTTGGCACATTAATAACAAAGGGTGACATCACTGACATCTTTTTGTATAAGTTCACTGAGATGTGCAGATTTCCAGATTTCCTGATGAAAAATGGTCCACTTTACTGTATGATTGCAGATCTAAGCAGCTGAGACTTAGGCAATTGCAAGGATTAGAGTGAAAAACAAATGACAATATTTTTTCTTTTCTGCTTCGATTGCTATCCTAATGTTGAATGTACATTTTACGATTATTCTCCTGATTGAAGGGCTCATCAGGGCCAAAAATATTGTGGTTTAATACCAGTAAGTTTCAAGAGGAAGGCAATGTGCTTTATGAGTTTATTGGCCCTGTTACTGTATCAACCTCTCGGCAGCATCCCATTTTAATATTCACAGGAATTATTAAAATATTACATGAATAAACTCTTTACAATGAATGCTCCTACAGTGAATTAAAGTAAAATATTAGTTTTATTTTATCTAATGGTGGCTTCATGTGATGATTCTAAATGATTTCAGCCGGCAAAATAGAAGAACTGTTCACAATCCGATAGTTCTCTTGCATAAAATCTTACAATCTCGTTCATATTATTGTAGCACATTCGTACTAAAGCAAAATAAAGTAGTTTGTTTAGTTAATAAATGTTTTTATTCACTAAAAAGCATTTTTAAGAGCTGTCAAAGGTGCTATTTTAACAGTAAGCTGGCTCATTGTATTGTTGCAAGAAAAGAGTTTAACTCTGACTAATTATCGATCAGATTAAACATACTGTGTTTTAGACCTCGTTCTTTTAATGAATCACAGCCGGGGAAAGCTTAATAAGGCGGAAATCCGGGTCACGGTTAAAACAATAAACGAAAATAAGCCACAAATCGGACAACAACTTTTGAAAAACGTGGAAAAGAACATACACTCCTCTAGCTAAAAGGAAAGCTCACCACACTTGGCCATATGCGCCGGTTCCAATGGGACTGAGATCTTTATACTTTTCAGGGACTTCCCAGACGGTTCTGTTCAGCTCCGTCCTATAATATCCTGGCGGAAGATCAGCCATAATGGCTTCCAATTTGTTTCTAAGGGCTTTTCTGCTCGCCAAGACTAAAAATACTTCAAAGATTGTTCCGCATCGATCGAAGGAAGTGCGCACCACGTTCGAATCAGATCATGCACTGCGCATCTTCGATGTACGAAGTGTATTCTGGGTAATTTTCATCATGGCGGACGCAGAGGACGAAAGTGATGAATTAGAAGACAGTGTTTTTACGTTTAAGAAGCCTTTGGAACTCTTTGAGGAGAGAGAAATTGTGCGGATATGTGCGCCAATGGTCAGATATTCAAAGTAAGTGCCTGATCAATTCTTCAGTTCTCGAGCAAAATTTTTAAAATCATACTTGCGCGTTTGCGACAGCTTTAAATTCAGATTTTCTGACATGCAAGTCTCACTTAGCGCACCCAGCATTAATACTTCATGCCAGCTCTAATCATCTGTCCCTACCTTTATATTATACAAGTCAAGTGAGAGATGATCAGACCTAGGGATCAGCGCTAGGCACCGGTGGGGACATTTTTATTCGCCCCCCCCCCCCAAAAAAAAAATAATAATAATAATGTTGGGTACACTTATGGCATTCATCACGAAGTATTATTTTCTGATTTTTTTCTTATAATTTCAGGCTCCCTTTTCGGGCTCTGGTGAGAAGGTAATCAGATATTTCAAGAATTATTAAGATAAATAATTATTATTAGCATAAAGCTATCAAGGCTAACAAGCATATGATCAGATTTTCTAAGCAAAGATAAGAGAGTAGGAGGCGGGATTCCCAAGGTGCAGACAGTGGAAACTAGGAAAAATATAGCAAAAAGATTTCACAGCATGTTATAATATTTTTTAAAAAGTCCTTCAAGGTTGTTTTCTCATAATGAGGTGGGGGGGGGGGGGGGGGGGTGTAGAAGAAGAGAGTTTAGCGGGAACCAAGAGAGGTACATTTGCAATAGAGAAAGCGCCAAACATAATTTTGAGAACTACAAACTTTATGGTATATATATGGGCATGAACCTACCGATAGTAGGAATAATTGGTACAAGAGGTGCTTGAGATTGTGCCCCACCCCTGTCCCTGCTCTCCCTCCACATTTGTTTTTATTTTTTTGTTTGTATTTTATGTTAAGGTTCCTTTATTTTAATTACTAATCCTAGATATGGATGTGACTTGGCATACACTCCAATGATCGTCTCAGACTCCTTTGTTAAGTCAGTTAAAGCTAGAGACACAGAATTTACTACTAACTCAGGTATGAATTGCAAGAATAAATACAGAAATGTAGTGATAAGTTAGATGTATAGTACATAATGTAAAACTCCTGTTTGTGGACTTGTGACTCAACCAGGGCCAAGAGCGTGAGGTCAAGATGGCAGGATATTGGCCAAGTTATTTTTGTGTGCGTGTGTGTGTGTATGGAAAATGGAAGTATGACTGGAATTAAAGAAATGGGATTTATACCCCCTTCAGGATCCTCTGACAAAATAGTTGACTGCAAACTACCGGTACATGAAAGACATAATTAAGCATGCAAATACTGTGTTGCTCAATATGTACTTATTTTGTATTCATCCAATAAAAAAGTAAATAAATGTGCCCATACCAGTAATTGTAACCCTGTTACCTCTTGTAACACAATTTTTTCTTTGGAATAATTTAATAAATATGACATTCCTTATCCAAGGTTTGCACTCTTTGGAGCAGTTGAAATCCATGACTTTACATGACCTTTTCTATGACTTTTCCAAGTTTTCCATGACCTAAATTTGAGCATTTTCTACGAAATCATCTTTCATTTTGGGTAGGTTTTACGATTTTCTTCACGAAAAAAAACAAATTGATTTTGTACTTTAAAATAATTTTCCATGACTTTCCATGACCCACAATTAAATTCCATGACTTTCCAGGTTTTCCATGATCTGTATGAATCCTGTTATCAGATCTGATCCATTATTTTCTTCCTGCACATGTAGAGGATCGGCCCTTGGTTGTTCAGTTTGCTGCTAGCAACCCAAAAGAATTTGCTGATGCTGCTGAAATTGTGGCCCCGTAAGTGAGTCTAAGCTGTATGCAAGTTCGGACATCTTCTTACTAGATGTACCTATGTGCATGTGTTCGGTTACGAGACTATGGATGGCATGCCTGTGTTGTGTTCTCTGGTATTACTGTCAAACTAAGAAAACCGTGAACACCTGAAATATTTCAGGAATGTTGTGAGTGATCAATCACAATAAAGTTCAGGACACGCGAACAAATTTCAAAACCACAAATTAATTACTGTTACTGTTTGCAGTTTACTTTTCTCATACCTGATTGGCTTAAATGTCCTTGTAACACAATAACATTCCATAAATATTTCTGGTGTTCACAGTTTTCTTAGCTCCACAGTAAAACACTCCACTTTTTCCTATTAAAAAATATTTTTCCTGTAGGTTTGTTGATGGTGTTGATCTTAATTGTGGCTGCCCTCAAAGGTGATTCATTTAAACTTAAGATATCAATAATAATATTAAAAAAACTAATAATTATTAATATTTGTTTATTTGTTGTCAACATAGTTATTTCTGTTGAGGTAAAAGGCAGTCTATTTGTTAGTTATGATTGATTAATGATAACTTTCAAGGAGATACTAAAACTAAAATTATATTTACCTAATCTTGCAATTACGTATATCATTAAAAGTGCTACAGCATTAAAAAAATGTTGTTCTTGTTCTCTTTCTTTTCTGATTCAAAATTTGGCAAGAATGTGTCTCGATTTTTGTACATAAGTCGGTTTTCTTGAACAACAATTTCTAGATTCAGCTTCAGTCAAGTTGCATTGAGAGAGAAAATGATGTCGTCGACTCACAAGTTTAATTTTTTACTGTGTGAACCAGCATATTTGGTATGCAAAACAGCAACTTGCTTCTAAAAGCTCACGCTATATACTAATCAGCTGGGTTCGCACAAAATTTTTAAAAATAACTAGTGAGTCAATAACATCATTTTCTCTCTAAATGCAACTCAAATGAAGCCAAATCTGGTAAAGGTGGACAGATTAAACAAGAAATTGTAGTAGTATAGGACGCTCCTTGGGGTAGTAACCAATCTGGAGCCAGCGCACAGCAAGCATGACAGCTCTCGGCCAATCACATTGCCGGATTGAATCCAAGATGGTTGAAGGTGCATCTGATTAGTGTTTTTAAACCAATCATGGATCGAACTGAATATTCAAGATGTCTGCGCGCATGTTGTAAAAATCTGTACTCGTGCACGGGAGCTAACCCTAGGGTTAAGCCGTCTGGAAAACAGCCCACCAGCCTCAACAGAGAACTGGGATCGGTCTCACAGATTTCTTGGCAAAAAATCAAATAAAAATCAATAGCACAGGTGGTGGTGGAGCACCCTCTACTTCTAATCGTTACTTAAAAAACAAACTTATTTTGAAAATGGAGGCACAGTAATTGGCATGGTGCATTCTTGCCAAATATAAAATCGGTATCGAAAGAGAACAAGAACAATATTTGTTTTCGTCACAGTAGCACTTTAAGTATCTTTTACAGAGTGAGTCAACTGTGCTGAAACCTCTGCTAATATACACTTCCCCTGGCAGGGCTGTAAATAGCATTAGGGCACTGCATAATGGTTGACCAAAATTTGTCAATGTTCGATGTAATCCCAACTTTGGTCAGACAGAATTCCCAGTCGATTTTTATTTTGCCTTCTCAAACTCATCAATAATTCATCACGTCAAAACGAAGGAAATCAGAACTGTAAACGTGATTTGGAAATGTGATCTTAATTAGCATAGATTTTTATGATTTTATTCCTTCGTTTTCTCCATTCCTTTAGTTTCGATTGAGAAGACATATCAAACACGAGAGACAGTGTTTCATCACATTTCCAAACACCTCGAAGTTCGTCAAAAATACTCCGCTGCACGTCGTATTTTCAACTCTCTTCTTGGTGTTTGGAAATGTGGTGAAACACTGTCTCTCGTGTTTGATATATTACTTCCAATGCAAACACCAATGTTATGTGATGTCAGACTGAGTCTACAGAATCATGGATGACTGCTTGTGTTTTGATCTATGCTAGATGGGCCATGCAAGAGGGCTATGGTGCAAAATTGATCAGATCCCCAGCATTAATAAAGGACATTGTGAGACAGACTGTGGCTAGAGTTCCAGGACTCCCTGTTTCAATCAAGATCAGAATTCATGATGATGCAAGGTACACGGTGCATATTTTAAAATTATCCTTTAGAATTTTCAAGCCCATTTTTCTTCAATGTTGATAACTAGGCTACGTTGGAAAATGCCATAAATACTCTTTGTTTGTCCCCAAAAATTTTGCATAAGCATTGTTTTTGTTTTCTCTTGGGACCATTGTAAGTCCCAAGAGAAAGTGGAAACAATGGTTATGCAAAATTTTGGGGGAACAAACAAAAAGTATTATGGTATTTTCTGAAGTGGCCTATTCAAACTGTCAATAAAAATCATATGTGACATGTCATTTTCACTTTTAAGGTACATGTACCATTATGCACTGATCTTTTAATTATGAACTTTCTGGGTGCAGATGCTAAGAGTAAAATGTCTTCAGTTGAGAAGTGATAAGGCTCGACACATTTGTTTCTTTATTATTAGGAAAACAGTACAGCTTTGTCAACAAGCTGAAAAAGCTGGTGTGGCATGGATAACTGTGCATGGTAGAACAATCAGACAGTGAGGTGAACCAGCAAACTGGGACACTATTAGATTGGTATTGAATGCTGTAAACTAATTATAAAAATTATCATGGTAACATTGCATTCAGGATTGTCAAATTGTAGAAATTGTGTACCTCGGCAATTTTTAGCTGACTATTTTAAAACATTTACTGCCTTTTATGATAATGTAGTAGTATGGAATTTTCATGCAGTTATTAAGCTGTACAAGGTGGTTCTAACTTTTAAGGCTGTGACCATTCAAATGAAAGCAATGTTTTTAAAAATCTTAAAATTGGAATAAAGTTGAGTTGAGTTATTGAGCAGTTCTGTCATGTGGTACTGTTTATGGTTCTAACTTTTCAGTCTGTGGATGAAACCCTAGTGTGTGACCATTCAAATGAAAGCTATTGAGCAGTACTTTCAGGTGGTACTGTTTATTGTGCTGTACAAGGTGGTTCTAAATTTGAAGTCTGTGGATGAAACCCTATGTTGTGCAAGTTGGTTATGACTTATAAATAAAATCTCAAGATTATACCTTAGTGTTTGACCATTCAAAATTGAAGCTATTAATTTTATCATTGCAAGGTGATTGTAACTTAAACTTCTCTGTGGCATTTAGTAATCTTCCCTCGCGTGGTTAAATACTGTGCCATCTCTTAATTTCAGATAAAAGAAAGTTTGTCAGTCCCTGTGGTGGCCAATGGAGATATCAAGTCCGAATCAGACATAAAAAATGTTCACGAACAAACTGGAGTTAATGGTAAACTTTCGAGACATTTTGAAAGCTAGGCTTGAGTCTGATTTAGACAGACCCAGAAATTACAAAGTGAATCACATGTATCTAAACCTCTGGTACACATTGAAGGCCTGCAGGGTTGTAACCAGACTTTAAATTAGTCATAGATGAGGCAAAATCTGTAAGCACTGAAGGTGCCAGTCACTTGTAGGGTCTGGGGGCATTCCTTCCCTCCCCGCATCCCCCCCCCCCACCCCCCACTCCACCACTAAGAGAATTTTAAAATCTATAAGCTTTGAAACACAAAAAAATCAATCTTGAAACACAAAAATCAATCTTGCTCAAGTGTATTATGACACTTACAGATGATACTAGGATGTAATTATGAAGAGGTTAGCTTTTGGGGCTGAGATTTAGTGCCTGTTGTCCGTATTTGAGTAGGTTGGTATCAAAGGGTATTTTCAAAGGTAATATGCGAGAGTTTTGTCGGGACAATAGAAAACTGCTCATAATAGAGGTGTCCATATTAAAGTGGTGTAAATAACAAAGGGTGTAACAATACTTTCTTAAATTGGGGATAAAATCTAGACAAGGCAAGTGCCTCTTGCTTGCTATGGCCCTGGTCTGCTGAGAGAGTGAATAATACAGGTAGTCCTTATGTTTCTCATGGGTTTGTCCGAAATACAAGTATTTTGTGACTATTCTTGCATTCTGAACCGCAGGTGTTATGGCTGCCAGGGGAATATTAAACAACCCAGCCATGTATGCAGGATATGACTGCACCCCTTCACAGTGCGTGGCTGATTGGGTAAGTTTGAAGAAGTTTTGAGAGAAACTCCCTTTTAAAGAGACCAAAATCCCATTTTGCAAAGTGTAGCTCATTCCTAAATATAATGTTACGATTATTTTTTCTTCCTTTTAAAAGGGCACTGTCACTGAAATTTTGTCTGGTTTTTTTAAATAATATGGCACTAAAATTATAAACATTGAAAATATTTCCTGACACACAAAAAATGCCTAGACCATCATGGTGAATATATCCAGGGGTTTCAAAACAAGGTGGCGACTGCCGGAGTTCCACCGGCTACTTGACTATTATGCCACTGGCTACCCTGGTCATAGCAATCAGCTTGTGACCCAAAAGCTCACCTATAACAGCCGCCTACTCTTCCAGTCGACGACACCTACTTCAAAACATTTTGAAACCCCTGTATCTCTCAAGTAATACATTTTTCAAGGACCAAACTTGAAAAAGTCAGAATGACTTTTTCAAGTTGAGATTTAAAGTTCCTGATGATTTTACAATGATAGGCCATCATGGTGAATATATCCAGGGGTTTCAAAACAAGGTGGCGACTGCTGAAGTTCCACCAGCTACTTGACTATTATGCCACTGGCTACTCTGGTCATAGCAATCAGCTTGTGACCCAAAAGCTCACCTATAACAGCAACCTACTCTTCCAGTCGACGACACCTTCAAAAGATTTTGAAACCCCTGTATACCCCAAGTAATACATTTTTCAAGGACCAAACTTGAAAAAGTCAGCCTGACTTTTTCAAGTTGAGATTTAAAGTTCCTGATGATGTTACAATGATATCGCTGCAGCCCCCCACCCGGTTCCCCTGGCCTGGACTCCTATGTACCTGTCCATCTCTGTTCATGTTTATTGTTGTACAGTAAAAGATTAAAATAAAATATTCTCAAATAATTACTCTGATTGTTTGTCTACCATAATATTGCAGGTGGATGTTGCTCTTTCTCTTGGTACTCCATTTTCCTGTTTTCATCATCATTTGATGTATATGTTAGAGAAGGTCACTACCAAAGCAGGTGAGATGCATTGTCATGTCTTAAATGTTAATTAACAATTAGAATATGAGCCCAAGTTTTCTATGAGGGAATAGTCAATGAGGCGCAGCCAAGTTGACTATCACTGATAAAAAACGAGGGCAAGTAGTCTAATTGTTTTGGTAGGAACTCAAACAGTTTGCTTTCCAAAATTTACTTTTTTATGTACTTTAAAGCCAAAAATCAGGACAAATCGTGCCTTCAGAGAGCAACATGCGCACGATTGTTTTGTATTGGCAAATAGAAAACAGTTGGGAGAACCACTCCGATTCACAGATTTCCAATACAACACAGCTGAGTTTCTACTAATTAACAATTAGACTACGAGCCCAAGTTTTCTCTGAGCGAATAGTCAAAGAGGCGCAGCCGAGTTGACTATTGATCATAGAAAACAAGGGCGAGTAGTCTAATTGTTTTAGTAGAAACTCTAAAGGGTTGCATTCCAAAAGCTACACTTTTTAAGTATTTTTTGAGCCAAAAATCGCACAATCGTTTTCTATCAGCGAATAGAAAACAGTGGGAGAACCAATCAGATTCACAGATTTCCAATAGAACACAGCTGAGTTTCTACTAATACTTATTATTATCCAGCTGCGCTTCTACAAAACCAGTGATTTGTACTCCAAAAAACAAGTTTAACAATTAAGAGTGATACTGTGCTATAATGTCTACTGTAATAAGGTATAAACATTATAATTTAAATAACTGAAATAAATCGTGATGATGATTGTGACAATGATTACGATGATGACGATGAGGATGTTGATGAGGAGAATAATGATGATGATGATGATGATGACGAGGCAGATGAGACCTTGCCAAAATGAGCACTACTTCCCATTAGCTAAATTGAAAACAAATGGATACATGTTTCTAAATCGTGCCCCATTCTCTGTACTCCCCAAATTGCTTCCTATCTGCCCTTAATATTGTTTTCAAAATTTTATATAACCAAATAATATCTTTGATTTTACTGGCCAAACATGACTGTTTGACTTGTCTTTCTGCAGAGAGAAGAGTGTTCAGTGATCTCAAAAGCACAGCTGCAGTACTGGATTATCTTAGCGAGCAATACAATATATAGAACAGCTACAGAAACATGAGTGATTGGAGAATATGCTACGGTTCCAATGGAAAGGATTGAAAAAAACAAGATGGCAACTGGGCGAGATGGGTGTCCCCAGAAGAATGACTTTCATAACACGAATAAGAAAGTTGTGTGCCACACAATGCCACAACTAAAATGTCCTTCGTGCAGATGTGTCATCGATTTTGACAACGACATGACGTGTGGTCAGTGATAGTCATTTGGACAAGGATAATTTTGTTTCCATCTCCATCCTCGAAGTTGGCAAGGAACTCTGTTGAACATACCGTAGTTTATACGAAAACGTTGGAGTATTTGCGCAGCTGTGTGCTCGATTGGCAAGTAGAGGGACTCGTGAAGTGTTTTACAAACTTGAAGTTTGCCCAAATTATGACAACTCAAGTCACGCCAAAATAAGAGACTATCTCAATGCCTACTCAACAGCTCAAAATGCCATGACAAAAAAATGGCAAAACTTTCTTGTTGGAAAATTCGACTTCTCTTGGACG
Organism: Blastomussa wellsi; assembly: GCA_947652115.1. Lineage (NCBI taxonomy): Eukaryota > Metazoa > Cnidaria > Anthozoa > Scleractinia > Plerogyridae > Blastomussa > Blastomussa wellsi. The sequence goes on along the minus strand of OX393574.1, from coordinate 6,537,818 downwards.
AGGAGTTCGAGACATTGTGGGTTTCGTAAAAAATGCCAAGAACTCCTACGAAGGGCTAACGCTCGAAACGTCAGCTCTTGAATCTCTTTACGGTGGCCAATTCACATTATCAACCCAGTTGATAAAACCAAATTATATTGTTATAATTCCCACCGACGCAGCACCACAGTTTCTTTAGAAACTCACCCCCTCTATTCAAGAAAAAAATAGTTGTTTAAAAAAGTTTCCAAATTCTTTATGCGAAAGTTAATTACTCAGTGCTAAGGATTTGCAAACAACGTAGACGAGATTTGCTCAACCGAATAAAACATTGCGGTAAAAGTTGCAAAACGTAAAACCATCTTGGTCGAAAAATGTCAGTTAAATCCGACGTGGTTATAACGTTCGCTTAAATAACGTTATTAACACGTCGCAAGTGGATAAAATTGTGTACGAATATAAATGTGAAAACTCTCAGGAATACCATCATGGTAAAACTATGATAATGCAATAAAGTATTTGCACGCAAAGAGTACGAGAAGGGTCTTTCTGAGTATTTAACTCAGGCTGGGTTTAACGATACTGATAATAGCCTTATTAAAGGACACTGTCACGCCTGATTATAAAAAAGTGTTTGGTCTAATTTCCATATGATTTTGTCAAATGCTCCAAATACAGGGATAAATTTGATAAAAAGGTTCCACAGAACAAGATAGAACAGGTATTTTGGGGAAGTAGTACAGGATTACAAAGATAGAAATGGATTGCAATCCATCAAAATTGATTTCTGGACAGGATGTCCAGAAATCAAAGCTGAAATTCTTTAAATAGTTATTTTTTTCTTAGCTGATATTTCTTTGCTTTCTCCACTTTTAGCATTTTTCTCCTTCAATTGCAAGACAATAAAGCACGATTACAGCAAGCTACAGGCCATATTTATTAAAATATGACATATCAGGCGTGACAGTTTCCCTTTAACGTAAACCCACAGATTAACAATAACGCTAATAATAACGACACACCATCTACTGTTACACATAACGCCTCTAACGTACCATCTGCAATGGCTGACATTTTGTTTGACGCTACCAAAAAAATTCGACAAAGTTTGTCTCTACCAAATTCGTGTACGCACTTGAAAGCACCAGATTCAGTATTCCGTAACCACAGAGTGACCTTGAAATCGCCGGTAGAATTCACCGAAAGAATTATTCTTAGACTATTTACGGACTATTCGGTTTCAAAACCCTTCGTAGTCTAGAGAACGCAAATGAAATTAAGACCTACCTTAAAATCTGTGAAGTTCGCAAGACGCTGTAATCTGGTTGCTGGCAGCTCAAACGCACGTGTCACGCACTTCAGTGCATCATCATCATCATCACCAAACCAGAATGCTATATTTCAGAAGTTACGTCGTTATCAACCAATAGCATGCAAGAATTTTATCACACCCAAGACACTTAGCAAGCCCTCAGCGAGAACACTTTTTTTGACCAAATCGACTTTTTTTCTGTATACGAACACGAACAATAAATTTTATTCCTATATACGCGGGGACGCCAAGGATGCCTGCTCTGGGCCGGAACCATTTAGCGCATACTACCCATACTAACTTTCGGTTTTGTGATGCAAACTTGCCAGGCTTTCACCTCACAACTTTAATTAAATTAAGTGTGTGTGTATTTAATTATCCGCCCTGCAGTCACAGACTGTCAGGACTGTTTGACATACCACCATTAACAGCCACTGCACAATTGAGAAAACCTCCCCTGATATAAAGTTTACAAGGTCAGTTTTGGTCGTGTTGCGAGTATTTAGCTATTTGAAGCACACATTTTCGTGCATGGAATTTGGTTGCCCTTTTATTGGGGCGTTCTTGTTAGCGCATGCAATCTGTGGAGAGAAGTACTCAGTAAAAACAAGGACGAAACTTAAAAGAAGACCATGGTATTGCGTTTTTCCGTCGTCAAAATACGGATAACGGGCTTAAACATTTATCGAGATTTTTACGTGACAATATTGGGAGTCATTTTTTGCGACGAACCAAATTGCCCTTAAAATGTTGGAAACCTAAAACTAATAATTTACTAAAGAAGAAAAACCGCCAAAGTGATATTAAACCAAAAAGGAACAAGGATGGTTACGGATGGAGAAGATTGAGATGGATTACAAACGAACGACGAAACTGAAAATTTTGGGCTAGATTTTCCAAAATGCACAAACCGTGAAGCTGCGCCTTTAAAACGTCTGTTATAATATGAATATATTAAACTTCATGGGAGAACGTCGTAAGAAAGTATGTTACTTCATATATGGGAAAATGACAAGCAACGAGTCATACGCCACAACTTGCTGGACCGAATTTACTTTTCTTGTATAATTGCATGATCAGTGCACTCTACTAGCTTGAAAGTAAAGAAATGTAGCGAGCTTGTTCAGTAAACAGGCTGTTCTCATTTCATTCGGCCATGACAAAGTACTGTGTTTACCCATATTATTTTTACGAAATGGAATTAATGTCACTTCAATTCATACGTATTCATGGTGAAACGCGTTCACGTTCTACGCCTTTGTGGTATGGTTTTGTTTTGTGTAATGAAAGCTGGTGCAGCTTGCAAAGTGGCATTTAGAAAGCTTTGAACAAAAACGAAAACCCCGAATTTCATTCTACATACAAATTTGTTAGTTTTGTTGTTCATTCATGACCGCTACTCAAGTGTGAAGGATTTTATGTCTGAAAGAAAGTGTATGCAAGTTAAATCTCCTTTTAATACTTCAGTGGTTCATTCAGCAGATCATTTCTTTGCGATAATGCAGTTAACATAATAATTCATCCAGTTAAAAGAAAGAAAATCATAACCGTGAAGGAGGTTTGGATACCCGATCTTAATTAGCATAGATTTTGACGATTTTATTTCTCCAATACCCCTTAGTTTTTGTTTCGATTGAGAAATATATCAAACACTTGGGAAAGTGTTTCATCGGCTATACAAGCACCTCAAATTTCATTAAAAATTCTCCGCTGTGCGTCGTATTTTCAACTCTCTTCTCGGTGTTTGAATATCCCGGTGAAACACTGTCTCTCGTATTTGATGAAGAAATAACATGTACAATACAGGCAGAAAACTGAGCGTGACTTGCAAGTTACGATAAAATTCAAATAACTTTCTTTCCAGAGTTCTTTCATCCACTGTTCTTCTTTTCATAGAAACAGACGAACAGTCGTGTTTTTAAATTTAAGTGCAAAAACAATAGTTTTATACAACAATATAAATTCCATTTTTCAAGTTTAATAAGAAGACTAACTTCGTTGGCGTTAATAGCCAAACTTCTTTCACGATAACAAAATCAAAAAGATCTTTCAGTGCGTACGTCAGTCTTCTGTAATCTTCCGTAAACATCTGAAACAGTCGATATCGTTCGGAAAATTATTGAAAACCTCATACAATCGCTTTGGACACTGGCGGATTCAGATGTAGAAGGGGGACACGAAGTGAAGTGCGTCTTTTAAAAACCCGGCCGGAGTAAAACTACGTACGGAGAATAGTGAAAAAATAAAATTGTAAACGTCTAGGCTAATTAAGATCAGATTTGTAAAACATGTTCTTTTTCTCTGTTTAGGATATTCCAACAAAGATGTTCAACTTTATTGGTTTATTCCTCGTTACATCTCAAGTGATCTGTCATTGCAAACCAGCACGCTTGTTCCCAGTGCCACATCATCCTGTGGGTATCTTTCAAGAGAAGAACAAGGAAAGAAGAGATTGTACGTAAGTTATATTAAACCAATTTCAAAAATGCTTATTCCAAGAGCCCGCTTTTCAACATTCGCGTTTCAGCGGTAAAAGTTTGGAATCACCTCGATGAATGTATTAAACACCTCCCCCTTAAAATGTTTAAAAACAAAGTCAACTTAAACATCTTACAGTCTTACTGCTCATGAGTTACTGGTATTTATTAATTTTTTATTTATTTTTTCTATTTGTTTATTTTCCCTCCTTTCGTCTTCTATTTTTATTGACTAATTAAATGTTTTGCTCAAGCTTCAGTGCCAACCTACCTTCCATATTTAAACAGTATTTAGTTTTACTCAGCTCGAGTAGCTTTTTAGTTATTCTGAGTAAATTTTACCTTTTTTGTACCAATATATTATGTTGGGAATTAAATATAACTTTTTTAATTTGGTAATAAAGCTTGTTCTTGTTGTTGTTTGTCAGCACCAAGAACACGTTCCGGTAGATATGGGGAAATTATTATCAGGCGATAAGCTTCTGTATATACCTAATGTATTATTATATAATCAAGCATGAAACCTTACCCCAACCCTGACCCATATAATCTGTTATCTCGTCTAAAGCGATTTATATATGCCATAATCTTTTACGTCGTCTAAAGCGATTTAAATATATCTATATATTTTAGGTTGATGATGGGTACATAATAATTTTCCCATTCATCACGTATCTACGTGGACTCCGGTCAAGACTCTTGCCAGGACCAATTTTGGAGCATGCGCAGAGCGCATTGTTTTGATTCTCGGCCAATCAGATTAAGCGAAAAATTCTGCGTCTGCGCAAAATGGCCAGAAGGACTTCCAAATTCAAGCTGTCCCATGGCTGCGTTTTTGGTGCCGACCAAAAAGAACAGCAGGGCCGAGATTGAACCTGGCTAGGTAGATGATTGGTCCTATTGCGTGGTTGTGATTCTTAAACACCGTTTGTGAGAAACAACCTCATTTTCGCAAATGAAGTAGTGAAGTTCCAGTGTGTCACTTTTGCAGTGTGTCACTTTTGAAGTGTGTCACTTTTGCAGTGTCACTTTTGCAGTGTGTAACTTTTGCAGTGTGTCACTTTTGCAGCCTGTCAATGTTGCAGTGTGTAACTTTTGCAGTGTGACACTTTTGCAGTGTGTCACATTTGCAGCGTGTCACTTTTGAAGTGTCACTTTTGCAGTGTGTCACTTTTGAAGTGTGTCACTTTTGCAGTGTGTCACTTTTGAAGTGTGTCACTTTTGCAGTGTCACTTTTGCAGTGTGTAACTTTTGCAGTGTGTCACTTTTGCAGTGTGTCACTTTTACAGTGTCACTTTTGCAGTGTGTCACTTTTGAAGTGTGTCACTTTTGCAGTGTGTCACTTTTGCAGTGTGTCACTTTTGAAGTGTGTCACTTTTGCAGTGTGTAGCTTTTGCAGTGTGTAACTTTTGCAGTGTGTAACTTTTGCAGTGTGTCACTTTTGCAGTGTGTCACTTTTACAGTGTGTAACTTTTAAACTTATAGTGATTCTAGTAACTTAAAGGTCCAAATATTACCATGATTACTGATGTGAAATGGTACGCGCAGCTTGCCCTGAGGGGACCCATGTGAAAAGAACGACGGTGCTTGTCGCCTCGCTTTGGGTGCTAATTAAGGACTTAAGTCACATTGAGGATGTCCAGGAATGATTACAAATATTTTTATCCTTCAAGACTACTACACAAGGGTTATAATTACACGTAAAGACAAAGAACGCGTCTCGACATCAGTGACACACTCGGCTAACGCCTCGTGTGCCCTTTTTCGTTCTTACCACATTTTGACGACTTCTGTGATCTATTACTGAACAGACGCACGGCAACATGGAATCTATAATTAGGCTTATTATATAAAAAACAATCCAATAACGTGGCTCAGTCAATCTGTGCATGCTCTAGCATGTACGTATTAAAGCGTTTCTTGTGAGGAAGCGTTTCAAAATCGATGATGAAACAATGTGAAAACGGTATAGTGTGGACAGAAAACATTTTATCCGCTTTCGAAGCGAAAACGCCGTTTTCAAATTTATCTAGGCTCGATTTCCGCCGCTCTCTCCCACGGGCTCCGGTTCCCGAAAACCGGCTGGTAATCGAGCCTAGAATTTATCCGGCCAAGTGCGGATGTAGATTGAGCGGGTCACTACTCGAAGCGTCAACTTTTCAAACTCGCCAGGCCGTTACACGTTTGCGTTAACTGAGTAGCGCGATCTCAATTATGTTTTGCAGTGTGCACTTCTCGTCAGAAAGATCGGAGTCCCAATTGCGCATCATGGGCGGCAAGCGGCCACTGTGAAAGCAGCGAAGGTTATCAGTTTATGCGAGAAAACTGCCAGGCAAGCTGCGGTTACTGCGAAGGTAAGTAAATATAGTAAAAAACGGCAGACTGATCCCCACAAGTCACCAGCCAATGGGCCTTATTCGTACCCCGAGCATCGAGTTGAAATGTTTGGGAACGAGTTTCCGCGTGGCAAAACAAAAGTTTTCAATCCCTCGGGACTCAAAATGGCCGCCGTGTGACGGTTTTCTGGTTGGCACATCAATAATAATGGTGACGTCACTGACATATTCCACATAGTGACCCGACGTTACCAACCAAATCGAACGACGATATTTAACAAGGGTGAATTTAATACCGACTATTTCGCCTGCGAAGCAAGGGTTCCCGTACGTAGAGCGCACACAATCCGCTACCGCGTAAAAATCGGGGCGAGGAAAGAAACCGAGGGTGAAATGACAGTTTGAAATTTCATCTTAAATGTTCCCACTGATTTTTCAAAACTTGTCGGGATCTGGGTTTTGAGTACAATTACATAATTTTAAGGGTTTATTTTCTCACTGGCCATAATTTTCGACCAAATTATGAGCGCGAGAGAATTCTCTCAGTTGATACAAAGGCAAGATTCAACAAGCTTCACTGTTTATTGTTGCGATAAAATATTATTTTTAAACGTTTATAACTGTTTGCGTTTCAGCGCCACCCACTCCAGTCCCTCTTGGTGAGTTTATAACAAACTGAAACAAACAAATACCAACATCGAAGCACGCAAACTAAGCTAATCAATGCACTAATAAAATAAGACAACCACAAGAAACCTGTGAGCGAAGAGACGGCTAAGGCAATGCCGTTTGATACAGGAAATTTATATCTCGGATATTTCGGGGGGGGGGGGGGGGGAGTGGGTCCCCCATCTCAAATAGACGGGGATTCTCGACGTAACTTTTGAATGAAGCCTTTAATGGACACGAATTTGGGCGTTGTTCAAGCTTCTTTGATCCCTAAAAGATATCAATAAAAGTAGAATTTATATATTCTATACTTCTTCATGTGAAACCCTAAACGTGACCTTGACAGCAAAAAATATTGGAATTTTGTCTAGAATACCACACTTAAGTCCAGGATTGAATGCAGGTATTGTTCAGTTACTACTTTACATTCGACTGGGTTATTTTCCATTTTCATATCACTTCATATTTGACAGCATTGTGTGTCTTAGTGAACTTTTATCAATGAGGACACTTTGTGATGCTTGTCATTAAGAACTTGTTTCTCATTAGCAGTCAATCCTGGACATATCTGAGAACAATATAATTTGGTTTTATCAACTGGGTTGATAATGTCAATTGGCCACCGTAAAGAGATTCAATTGCTGACGTTTCGAGCGTTAGCCCTTCGTCGGAGCTCTAACGCTCGAAACGTCAGCAATTGAATCTCTTTACGGTGGCCAATTGACATTATCAACCCAGTTGATAAAACCAAATTATATTGTTATACTTCCCACCGACGCAGCACCACAGTTTCGTTAGAAACTTACCCCCTCTATATATCTGAGAACATCCCAAGTGAGACCAAATGGGAAAGTCCCCTCTCTACGGGATGAGACAGAATGTTCGCTTCAAATGCCTCATGTCAGTTGATTACGACGAAGACACCTATTTTATTGTTTAGACTGCCTGCCAGCCCACAATGCCAAGCGTGCCCTTCATCAGAACACGCCAGCACTAGTGTGGGATGACACGTTAGCTGAACATGCTAAGGAATGGGCCGACCGCCTGGCAGAATTGGACTCAGGTCTACAGCACGAACCATACACTGGTGAAGGTGAAAACCTTTACTGGGCTTCAGCCGCGACATCCAAGTTATGCTACGACGCAGTGGAGTCATGGTAAGCGCCTCACGAGTAATGATGTGTTTTCTTTGCCTCTGGCATCCCTCCCTCAGGAGGGAAGGGGGCGGGAACTCAAAAGTGAAAATGGCGGGCAAAATTTGAATTCGCAAAAGGAGATAAATTAGGGCATGGCTCGAGCTTAATTTGCCCCCAAAAAGATTTCTTTCTAAGCCCCAACCCTAACTCTAACCCATTCCTTTTGTGGTTCCATACCTAAAAGGCTGTTGCTATTATTTCACAGCTAAGTCCACTCCCCATGGGGCTTTGCTTTGTTTTCTCTTTATGTAGACACTTGAAAACGTTTTGGAACAATACAGGGACTGTTTTCTTTTCTTTTGTATGATTAAGGTACTCTGAAGAAAAAAAATATGATTATGACCGCCCTGGTTCTAGCTCAGGCACTGGCCGTTTCACGCAGGTAGGCTTGTTTTTCCAGGGAATCAAGCGGGTTGGTGGAGGGAGTGGGGGGGGGGGGGGTACAAAACGTCAAACCTGAACACGCCAGCAAAACCAAGATATTTAAGGAGATTCAATTACGCACAATGACAGTCTTTGCACTGTCGCCTTCTGTCGTCATAGATTCTCTCAATGACTACTTTTGGAAGGTAACAGTTTTTATTGTTAGATGTCAGGTGACCTCAAAGTAGCCAATGATAGCGTGCTCTGTTGGGAAAAAATTTCAGCTATGTAACAATTGCAAGTTTGCTGATTTTTAAGAGTTTGCTTTGCAGCTGGTTTGGAAGGGAACTACTCACGTTGGAGTGGGTTCTGCCACTATAGCGAACAGCAATGGTTACACCGAGACCTATATGGTAGCTCGCTATTCTCCACCAGGAAACTTGTTTGGTCAGTATGCAGACAACGTGCAAGGAAAAAAGGTATTCGTATTTTTTGGAAATGAAACACAATCAAACAGCTTTAAAATAGAGTTACAGCGTGACGCGCCTTAGTGTGGCACCCAACAAACTTTTTTGACAAGTTAGCCAATCAGAGAACGCAGATTTGTTTGAGTTGTCCCGCCTCCTTGTTAAAAGCGCGACAGGTTAGAACAGCTTTGAACATTGCAAAGGAGGAAGGACAGCTCAAAAAAATTCATGCTCTCTGATTGGCTAATTATAACTTATCAAATAAGTTTGCTGGGTGGCCACACCAAGGCACGTCGCGCTGTAAGTCAAACTCATCTAAAACTTGTTTGCGGATATTACACAGCAAGGAGCCTACAAGTGTGACCACTTCTAATTTTAAAATTCACATTATTTCCTTAAGCTTTTATCCAATCAGAAGCCAAGGAAAGCTACAAGTTGACTTTTGATTGGATAATGGCTGCATGAAAGAATGTGAATTGCTTTGAGAAGGCATCATGCTACATGCAAATTGACTCCAGATATTTAAAGAGCCTGTGAAACCTAATAATTTGAGAAATTTTTAGCTCTTTTCGTGTAATATAGGTAGAGGATATTACATGGCTGAGGAGAGATACAAAATTTCTGTTGGTGTTGAAAAACACTTCTCAAATTCATTAATAATTCATCGAGTTAAAACAAAGAAAATCATAACTGTAACCATGGTTTGGATACCCGATCTTAATTATTTCTCCGTTCACTCCTTAGTTTTTGTTTCGATTGAGAAGATATATCAAACACTTGAGACAGTGTTTCATCGGCTATCCAAACACCTTGAAGTTCGTTAAAAATACTTTGCTGCGCGTCATATTTTCAACTCTCTTCTCGGCGTTCGGATACCCCGATGAAACACTGTCTCTCGTGTTTGATATATAACTTTAAGAGAAATTTTCTATCTCCAAGCAACCATGTAATGTTCTATTTATTATATAAACAGCAATGAAATACCAAACCATTTCGTTTTGCGCTGCGAAAGGTTTGATTTATTATTTAACCATAGCAGTGGTGATCTTTTCACGAGTGAAGATAACATGTTATTTTCATGTGTGAAGACATCATCTTTTCACAGGAAAGCTCACCTTGGTATTTCATTGGTGTTTGTATAATAAGGAGATATTGGCCTGTTTAACCACAGGTTGCATTTTCGTTTATAAACTTGAGGCTGACAGCTTGAGATCTGCAAGGCAGTCACAGATTTTTCAGAGACAGCCGGCATATCAGATCGGAGTCGTGCACACATCTGGTCACCATTCTCACGTGCCCATCCCGCTTCCCTATTTATCACGGACAAAAAATTAACCCGATAAATTAGCCTTTGCCCATTATTAAGAAGGAGAACATTTTATGATGATAATAAAATATGTTATATATATTGCTTTTAGCCTGGAGCTTAATCCGAAGCAAGGCATCCACCATATGTATTTGAAAGATTTTGAACCTTTGGGCAGAAGTGCGGGACACATTGTCATTTAGCAGATGCAGACAAAAACCTCAATAAAAGTAATGTGTGCATAAATTGACCTGCGTCATTGCTTGTTTTTAAAATATAATAATTTCAAAGAAAAACATGCCACCTCTAATTAGCCAGATCGCAGTAATGCAAAAGCTGCTGCAGTGATGTGAAAGAGGAGCAAGAGAAAAGGGCTGACAAAAAAGCTGGGAGGTAACTGGGGAGAGGGTAGAGGGAAGGAGAACTGTGAACAAATTAAAAGAATCCACCATTCTGCTTATAACAGAAACTGATCACTGAATGTTGAAAAACTTGCGGGTAGACCTTAATTTCAGAAGTTTAAATTACAGATTGTTTAAATGAGTTTCTTTCAGTTGGTAGGATTGGTTCGTACTCTGTGATAAGCATGTGCTCGAGTTATGGGTGAGAGCAGCTCTGGCTTCTACAATGTACTCCAATCTTCTCAAATGCATCCATAATTTGATTGATAAAAAAACTGAGATGCCGCAAACACTCTGACAGTCTATGGGTGTGTTTAATTAGAGTATGTATTAAGTACATGTTTTAGTTTGCGCATATCGTTTAGAAATATTTTATAAAAGCAACAGCAGGCTTTTTCCATGCTTATGTGGCCTTATCTAAACACTCAAGAGTAAGGACAACAGTTATGCGAACCCGAGACTGTGTCTCAAATTCTCCCAACACCTTTGTGTTTAGATGAAGCTATTTAAACATGGAAAAAGTCCTCTATTGCTTTAAATATGCAAGGCTTGAAGCATGAATCAATTCTTTTATTACATAGCTGGAGCAAAGTTGTGCGCGAAAGAAGGTTTTCGCATCTCTGAATTTGTTGGTTAATAGCAGTAATTTATTGTACGTTTACCTAACGTCTGCTTGGGTTTCAAAATTTTTGACTTTATTTCTATGTATGTAATAGACAATGGAAAAACATGGGCAATTTGTTTTATACAGTGGTGCATAAAATTTAACGGCAAAAGGATGGAAAATCAGTGTGAAGTCACATGCATGCATGACAGCTTGTAAGATGATCACAGTTTTTGTGTGGCAAATATTGTTCCAAATGTTCCAGCTCTCGACCAATAGGTGCGCCAGAATCTTCAGCATTTTAGCATTTTATGCAAATTTTTATTTTTTTACTCACACTTGAAAATGACCTCAGGTTGAAACAACGTGATTTTCTAGCGCTAACTTTTATCTTGAAATTTATTGTTATTTTTGTGAAAACAGAGGGTGAGTATCAAAACTATAAATACGGCTTTTCTTGACAACAGCTAGATTAGTTCCATCTTTGCTTACATGTGATGAACATGGTGTCCTTGTTGATGCTATAGTCCAACACGTAATGGCGGAGAGACTAATATGACACCGTCTCCTCTCACAAACAGCATTGGTATGCTCCTTTTGGTGGTCTGTTAAGAAACAAAATGTAAAATAATGACTGGCAGGCTTCTTAGTAAATAAATTTTCTTTCCTCTGCCCAAAAGATGTCTGTGGTTCCAAAGACTTAATTATCATCCCATGTTTGAGTGGCCACAACATGCCAATAATTATTAATTTTATTCGACGAGGTTGAGCAGATGAATTATTTGCCTAAGTGGAAGCTGAGGCAAATAATTGATCTGCAAGACACTAACAAATCACAATATTTTGCGAAAACTGAGTTCAATAATTAACTCATCCGATCACTGAATTAATTTGTGTTTTCATTGTTACCTTTGTGAACTTTAAACCATCTGCTGTCTTCACTGATGAAGAACCTTTTTTTAATTAAGACAATGCCGAAATACTTAAAGAAAATTTTCATTTTACTCTTTGTCTAGCGAGTCAAGCCATCCAGGCTCTCTGGCAACTCTGGAAAACAAGTTGCCATTTTCCCCAGAATATGAAACAACTTCACATGAGCAGAATATTATTGCAGCAAAGTCTTTGTTGGATGCTAAATGAATGCGCACGATTCCTCAACCCGGCATCATATGTGGGATAAGTTTCTTGTTGGTTCTCATCCTTGCTCAGAGGATTTTTCACTGGGTTCTCCAGTTTTCCTCCCTCTACAAAAATTATAATTCGATCTGGAATACACAAACCCACAAGGTTTAGCTTTAAATCCTACCATGTCTAAACAAAGGATTATTATAATTATTATTAATAATAAATTACCTTGAAAAGTTCTTCGTATGTTTCTTCATCTATTTCAACAGTTGTAATTGTTTCCTCAACCTCACTTAGGATCATGTTGAGATGCTGATCAAAGGCCTGAAAAAAAAAAAAAAAACAATTTTTTTACAAATCTGTGGCCAGTGGGCAACAAATGCTGACTGCAGACTTGAAAATTTTTTTAAGCTAAATGTTGTGTTACCATTACCATTATCGAGAGCTAACTGAAAGCAGGCTAGCCCAAGTGCTGTTCAGGCTTACCCATGGCAAGTGCTATTCAGGTTAACCGGAGTGATATTTAGGCTAACCTGGACTAATATTTAGGCAAACCCAGAGTGCCAGTCTGCCATTAATCTTGAGTGCTGGATAATGTTGGCATTATTGAAATCGCAAGTTCTACACTTGGAAATATTGTTTGAGATCCTTTTTTAGCTGTGTGGCTGCGCTGTGCTCTTGGACAAGACACTTTGCTTTCAAAGTCCCTCTCCACCTGGATGTAAATGGGTACTGGGTATTTTAATGCTGGTGGTATCCCCATGATTGACTAACATCCCATTCAGCGAAATGTAGAAATATTCCTAAGTGCTTCACGCAACGATGGGCCACTAGGCTCAAATGCATATTTTTCTCCCTTTGTACAATGTCTAAGGGTGCTTTCCATTTGTTAGAACTGGCCGGTCAGAAAGGACTGTTCCTCATTGGTCTAAGGGGTTGATTACAATGGTGAATTTCAGACCGGGCTGAAATTTCAGCCCGGTGGGGCGGGCTGAAATATTGTTGCGATTACATGACAAATTTCAACCCAGACTGAAATATAATCCATAGAAAACAACCTCACTGCACATGCTCACGTTGCCTTTTCAGCCCGGGCTGACATTCCATTTCGATTACATGGACTTTTTGTGGAATTTTCAGCCCGTTTGCCCGGGCTGAAATCCAGCCTGGGGCCAATCCTTCTCCATGTAATCTTCACGTTCATTTTTAGAGGATTTCTTTCAGAACCCAGGCTGAAATCTCAGCCTGGGCTGAAAATCGCCATGTAATCACCCCCTAAATGGAATGTCCAAAGGCCAGTTCGCATAATTGCCCACGCGATGCTTGCGTGATATACACGCAAGACACGCAAGAGCTGATGGCGGACATTGCGACGCAAATTTGCAACATTCCGCCGATGCTTTTTCTCAACTTTTTTTTGTTGGAGGAGGAGAATACTCTTGTTATGAACGATGCAGAAGATGAATTTTTTCTCGGCGCAAATTAGCGAGAATGTCCTCGTTTTCGAGTGCTGTAATGAAATACAATGTGCTTATGAAAACCTTCGTAAGGCACTTCAGGAAAAGCAATTTTCCTCTCCGACAAAACAATGCACAAATTTTAGGTATAAATCAATTATACCCACCACAAGTCTGTGATGAACCTGCCGCCATTTTCCACGCGTAAAATTCCCACGCAGTATTTCCTTGTAGCGCGTCCGACTGGGAGAACTGAGCGGCCCTACTCCATAAGCAGGGCCAATCTGGCCAGAACCAGTTCTGACAGTTCTCAGAACTCGCGCATACCATTTACGGACAGACCAGTCCGATCGGTCAGTTCTAACAAATGGAAAGCGCCCTTAAAAACTTGCTATAAGCTATAAAGCTTATGCTTTCAAAATATTGGTATATTTTACTTTTAATATTTAATTTAAGTTTTTAGGATTATTCTATGGTGTTCAGAAACAGACTTATTTTTAAACCGAAAGGTGCCACATACAACTCGAACTTCCTAAGTATGTTCAATTAAAAACGAAACATACCAATCCAACAAACTTCTAAATTTCTGTTACTGCCGTTTTCTAAAAATACTCAACTAGGATTCAGCGACACCATGTTTATACGTTAAAGGCCAATGACAACATATTCAAATACTTTTCTGTTCACGTTAGCGCTAACGTGAACAGCTCGGACAGCTAGCTTTTCAGCTGTCAAACAACAGCACGTTACAATCAGTTTTTGCCTCCAAAAAGCAAATAAAAATAATGAACATAACTACTTACATGTAGTTTTCCCCTGAGTTCTCTATCGTTTCTAAGCTTCACATATATTCTCTCGTCCAGACTAAGTCGAATAAGATCTAGTGGTTCTTCCACAGTGTTCGCTGGTCCCTCTTCTTCCGCCATTTTGTTTCATGCACGAGGCAAAAAGCGACCTGAATTATGGGAGGAGAGGTTGGGGCGGTGCACAGAGGACAGGGGACGGGTGGTAGCGTCATATCCCAGCCATTTTTCAGGGCTCGATATGTTTACTCAAGAGTCCTTTATGTTGCCACCTATTAACTTGGTATCTGGGTACAAGATTAGGTTGCAAATTTACCATGGCTGTAAAAGAAAAAATCCGACGGTCTGGCGAATACGAGCAAACGTTGTTTTCCTTCGCAGCGGCCGCGTGAAAAACGGGGGCATTTGTTCTAGAATGCCCTGTTTTCCATCAAATTTTCTTTCTCTTTAATTTGTGAGTATCAATTACCGATACAGATTGCTAGCTGGCTAGCGATCGGTAATTAATATCGATTACAGAGCGTTGCTCTCGAAGTACACAAATACGATTTTCCAACACTCGGGCTGTCAAAAGCTTTCCATTTTGTCTGAGCAATAGCCGAAACATTAGAACTTTAATTACTTGAACCCTATGTAAAATTCATTCTTTCAGTCTTCATATTGCTGTTTTTCAGTTTTTGTTAAAACTGTTCATAAAAAGAGAAAAGGGACTGCCCATAGTCTGCCGTCCATGAGAAAAAGGGAGAACCAATTCAAAGATAGAATAGACTACAGTCAGAAGAGACCCTCTTTTTTCCTGGTCTGCCGTTGTGAAACGAAAAAAGCTCCAGTTGGTCGCACAAAAACTAGGGGATAAACACGTGAGAATTTCTTATGTACAATGGAAGGCCGTCAAGCCGCTAAAGCAATGGGAGATTTTAATTAGAGATCTCCCGGGCAAATATATTTTAACCCTCTCTAAGACGGACGCCATCGTAGCCGTTACCAACTGTCCGTCCTAGAGAGGTGTCCGGCTTA
Organism: Blastomussa wellsi; assembly: GCA_947652115.1. Classification (NCBI taxonomy): domain Eukaryota; kingdom Metazoa; phylum Cnidaria; class Anthozoa; order Scleractinia; family Plerogyridae; genus Blastomussa; species Blastomussa wellsi. The sequence goes on along the minus strand of OX393574.1, from coordinate 6,522,306 downwards.
TAGAGTTTAGATACAGTAAAATGACTGAAAAACGGCGCAAGGGACCAACACCAGTTGTCCGTCTTAGAGGTGTCCGGCTTATAGAGTTTAGATACAGTAAAATGACTGAAAAACGGCGCACAGGGACCAACACCAGTTGTCCGTCTTAGAGGTGTCCGGCTCATAGAGGGTTTAGATACAGTAAAATGACTGAAAAACGACGAGTGGGCACCAACACCAGTTTTCCGTCATAGAGATGTGTCCGGTTTATATTGAGGTTAGATTTATTTGCGATTTCGGAAGGCGCCACGGAATTATGCACAATATTTGGAAAGTTTTCTTGCTTCAAACTAAAAAAATCTTGTCTTAACATCAATGTTTAGACTCTTCCTTTTCAGTGAACTACCCAATAATCCCAAAGATTAAACCCTGGCAGAGACTGAAGTTCTGGAGGCGCCAGGCAGTATGCAACAATGCCTTCAATGCCTTTACTCGCGTTTCAAACGATGCAGTGCACACAGGTTTCATTCCGTTCAACAAGTTGTCGGTTGTTGAACGACTTCAAAAACGTAAAAGAGATTCAACAAGTCACAACGATGTTCAACTTCTGATCAAAGATGTTCGTATTATTGGCTTTATAGAGGTGTCCGGCTTATAGAGAGTCAAGAGACAACAAATGACTGAAAAACGGAGCGGAGAGACTAACACTAGTTTGTCTGTCTTACAGGTGTCTGTTAAACAAATAGATTCCATGCTGCCACGTGTCTGTTCAGTAATAGATCACTAATGTGGCAAAAACAAAAAAAGTGGCACAAAAGGTGATAGCCGAATGTGTCACTGATGTTCTTACCACATTTTGACGTCTTCTGTGATCTATTACTGAACAGACGCACGGCAACATGGAATCTATCTATTTTATATAATAAACAAACACCATGCATCAATGCGTGTGTCCTTTAACAGATCACTGGTACGAACCAATCAAAATGCGTCCATAATTGGGCTTATTATATATTAATAAGCGGTAGTGTAGCAGCTATCCAAAACTACTTTTGTTTGTTATTGTAAGCAGCTTCTATTGTTTTCAAGACAAAGTCATTGTTTCAATTGTTGAGTCTTTTGTTTAGGGCTAGGGTATCAAACCAATCACATTATATGCTAGGAAAGCTGCTACATCGCCCGTTTAAAGTAGAATGCAGCACATTTTGAACACCAGGGAGATCCTCTTTCGTAAGCTCTCATTGAAAAACCACTTCGACAAATATACCACGTCCGATTTGATATCCGTCAATCGATTTTATAGAGTGCAAAACAGGTATTTCATGGATGGTTAAAGAAGATAACAAAACGCCTAACGTTGACAAAAAAACTTCCAATTCCGCGACACATCAAGAACAAACAGGGACTTTTTTATTCTTCTTTCTTCGCTTCTTGTTCTTTCTGACATTACTCAATCCTGTATCTCCTCCTGAAGTCATAAGATGATTTTCTTCCTGGGTTACCGCGTTCTTCGGTTTCTTAATCCGTTTACGCCGTTTCTTCTTTGGTGATAAATTATCGTGGTTGGTTCTTACTGTGGCATCTGTTAATTGCAGCGACGACTTCTCAGGGTTGTCTTCATTAATTACCGGTGATGACACGGGTTCAGCTCTATTTGAGATTTTTCTCTTTCTTTTGGCTGGCCTATCATTGAATGCCGTAGGTTTTTGTTCCATCTCGCTTCCTTTCCTCACAAAGAGTGCCACAAAAAATCCGTTGGTATAATCCTCGTCAGGTGAGGCTCGAATGCACTTTTCCGCTATGAAAAAATATAACATTAATTTGACATTAGCGTACATAAATTTCTGACTCGTCCCCAGTCGGCTCCTATAAGAAAATAGAAAGACGCGATGGATGATGGGAAGGAGGGGGGGGGGGGGGGTGGGGCGCGGTCGAGTCAGCATATATTTCCAAAAGGCCGAGTTTAAAATTAAAAAAGTATGAAATCATTTAATTAGGTCGGCCGGTCCCTGTTGTCTTGATAGTTCATTTGGTCCACAAAAAGACAAATTCACATTAACTCTACTCTGTAAATCGGACACTATTCCCTGTCACTTTGATGTCCGTTTTTAAGAAGTTCAACCGCACGAACACAGTACTTTCGGTTCTGTTCGTATAGACTTGCTTTCAAACCGGAAACGAGAAGCGAACGACTTTCAGAAAGTCTATTGTTCGTACTGTCAATGTTTACTGGTTACAGCAGCTAAACTGCCGCAGATGTTTAATCCGTTCAATCGTCCCAATTTTTAACCATCCGTGTTCCTTTTTGAGTTATTACTGACTCGCTGGTGTTTGCCGGTCTTCCTTTCTAAGCTATATAATTTGGTTTTATCAACTGGGTTGATAATGTCAATTGGCCACCGTAAAGAGATTCAAGAGCTGACGTTTCGAGCGTTAGCCCTTCGTCTATTCGCTCCGACGAAGGGCTAACGCTCGAAACGTCAGCTCTTGAATCTCTTTACGGTGGCCAATTGACATTATCAACCCAGTTGATAAAACCAAATTATATTGTTATACTTCCCACCGACGCAGCACCACAGTTTCTTTAGAAACTTACCCCCTCTACCTTTCTAAGCTGTTACTTTGGTTTACTTTGAATTGAAGGTAATTTTGTACCTACTATTAGCATGCTTCCTTCAAGATCCCTATTCTAAAATAGTTTCAACACCCACCTCCTGGAAAGACATCCATTCCCCTGTGTTTCCATGAGGGTAACGGATTACCCAACGAATATCTGTCATCGTTCGCTTTCAAAGCCGCCTCAACCACGTCTTCATTTTCCTTTAGTGTTAAACATACAACCAGTTTTAATTTTCATCCCACAGATTTACTGTAAGATGGGTAGAACGCGCCACGCAACATATATACGAAAATATAGAAGGGTTCCTTATAACATTTTTGAAGTTCAATGCAACCACTTGGTTATAGGTCCATTTTTGAAAAGATGTCAAAATTTCATAAAAAAAAATCTCTCTGAAGTGGCAACAGTACAGTGCCTAGCATTGTAAGGGTGCAAGTCCTATAGATCTTTTTCATATTATCATTAGTATCATTAATAGTATCAGTTTGCATGGAGTTTGTTTCACCTTGCTCAGGACAAAAACCGGGGAGGTTAGAGCCATGACTGGAGTCGAGTAGCAGAAAATGGGGGCAAGGGTGACCGACACTATGGAAAAACGAGAGGATGTCTGAAAATGTGAACATTTTGGCAATTTTTATGGAAACCCCTTAAAATTTAAGGTCAGGATTTATACTAAAGGTATACCTCTGAATTTTCCCCTTCATATTTTTTCTTCCAACATTTGCTATAAGCTCGTAAGTTCGCACGCTTGGACTAAAATTATGTCATCGATGTATCATGGCCTCCCTTGCTGACAATGACCACCTCGAAAAATCATGACGTCATGCGCGTGCGCGGTGCTATTTTCCGTGGTGTCAGGTGACCACGTGCTCTCCCCACACCCCTCCCGGCTCGGATGTCCTTAGGTAAACCATAATAAGCCCTCCAATGTAGTCTATAGTATAATTATTAATTACCTGTTGGTGAGTAGAGCATGTTGAGTAGACCACTTTCTTTACAAAAGGAAACGACAAGGCATGGTTCAACACTGACAACTGAAACTTGGCAAGTGACTCCAGTCTTTGCTACAAACAAAGGAAAATGAAAACCTTCAATCTATCATTAACACTGAAACTAAAAAGAAGATTAATTTTATAATCATGTTACAGTCTGGCATGAGAGAATGGACCCATTTCATGTGTGACATCACATCACGTGACTTTGCGAACCATGGCAAGAAAACTCCATTCATTTGGCCTAGCCACATTTGTTTCATCGAAATGTTTACGTTTGGTTGTCCTCCAGTTCGCAAAGTCATGTGACGTCACGTCACGTCTGAAATGGGTCTACAAAATTATTAACCCTCAACGTTTGCCCTGGCTGAGACTCAAACTCAGACTGTCCGATCCAGAGTCCAGCATTAGGTCACCATGCCTCCACAACACAGCAAAGGTTTAAGTCCAGTGGTAGGGTAAGCCTTACATGTAAGACCCATCAGTTTGAAGCTTATCCAATAGTAACCAGGAGTATTACCTCTTTGTTACATTCATCTTCTGCATCATCAATTAAATTGTCCATCCTATTTACAATCCCTGATCCACTACAAGAGGGATCTACCACAATGTACTTCACTTTGCTGTATTTCAAATCTGAGGGGTCCACCTAAAGCATAGAAAAGAGAACACAAATTCATCCTGTCAATCTGACTAGCTTTACCTATTTTGTCCTCTTTCTCCTTTACGAGCCCTGTTTCTCAACAGGTAGAGGTAAAGTGCAACTAACTCAATCGGGGCCACCCAACGTTTTTTTTAACCAATCCCAAGAAAAGTTCAGAACAAATGAATCGATTGAAAGTTTTTTCATCAGTGGTAAATTTTCTACCTCCATTGCGATTGGTCTTGCTGATGAAAAGCTCTGATTCTTTTGTTCTGAACTCATCTTGTGATTGGCTAAAAATGTTGGAATAGCCCAGGTTGAGTTAGCTGCACTGTAAATCATTGAGAGTTATCTATCCTTTAAAGATAATTTGGTTTTATCAACTGGGTTGATAATGTCAATTGGCCACCGTAAAGAGATTCAAGAGCTGACGTTTCGAGCGTTAGCCCTCCGACGCTCGAAACGTCAGCTCTTGAATCTCTTTACGGTGGCCAATTGACATTATCAACCCAGTTGATAAAACCAAATTATATTGTTGTAATTCCCACTGACGCAGCACCACAGTTTCTTTAGAAACTAAACCCCTCTATCCTTTAAAGAACCTGGGTTTGGAGTTCAATGCATACCGGTATCCATTGGGTCACTGCATCTTGGGACAGTAATTTGATACTAACCTCCAGAAAACTACAGTTTGTTGTGGTAACACACACCACACCAGCAATCTTCATTAGTCTTTGCATTACTGTCAGCCTTTTACTATCAGGATCAAATGCAAATATCTGCCTGCAAAAAAGACCACAATATTTTTTAGCTCTTTCCTCAAATTTCGTTTCTCAAAAAACTGAAACAGTACCTAAGTATTGCTTAAAGTACACCTAACCCCAAAATATTTTCTTCCTAAAATAAAACTTTGCACCAGTTTGAAACGCATTGCACTTTTCGTTTATCTTTTTGGTTTTGAGTGGCATGCATGAAATATCCCACTTGTGACTTGATTTTTCATTGCATAGACACAAGCCATACACGAGCTTGAAGGCTTGTGTGTATACCACTCAAAACCATTGCATACAGGTGTATGCACAGCATAATAAACAGTACCACAATAACGTACTGCTCAATAGCTTTCATTTGAATGGTCACACACTAGGGTTTCATTCAGAGACTGAAAAGTTAGAACCACTTTATACAGTTTCCATGTCCATAGTTAGATTACACTTAATGTTTATCAAATCCTACCCTTTGTTGTTCATTAAGCTTGCCATGTGACTAGTCTTGTTTCCTGGAGCAGCACAGGCATCAATAACATGAGATCCAGGAGGGGCAGCTAGCACATGGGCTGGGAGACAGCTGGCCTAAACCCCATTAAATAAAATACGCACAACTGTAAGGAAATACTTGATAACAACTTCTGCAGTCAAAATTGTGCTGAAAAGTCTGGAAAACTTTGATGTAATATAACATTAGGGTTAGACACAAGAGACAGTGTTTCATTGGGATATCCAAATGCCGAGAAGGAAGTTGAAAATGTAACATGCAGCGGAGTATTTTTAATGAACTTTGAGGTGTTTGGAAAGGTGTTCAAACACTGTCTTGAGTGTTTGATGACTGTAATATATCAAACACGAGAGACAGTGTTTCATCGGGATATCCAAACGCTGAAAAGAAAGTTGAAAATACAACATGCAGCAGAGTATTTTTAATGAACTTTGAGGTGTTTGGAAAGGTGTTCAAACACTGTCTTGAGTGTTTGATGTAATATATCAAACACGAGAGACAGTGTTTCATCACTTTTCCAAACACCGAGAAGAGGGTTGAAAATACGATGCGCAGCGGAATATTTCTGACAAACTTCTAGGTGTTTGGAAATGTGATGAAACACTGTCTCGAGTGTTTGATATATCTTCTCAATCGAAACTAAAACTATGGAAAAAACTAAGAAATAAAATCATAAAAATCTGTCCTAATTAAGATCACATTCCAAACCACAGTTACGGTTCTGATTTCCTTTGTTTTAACCTGACAAATTATTAATGAGTTTGAGAAATTATTTTCTCAATCAAAACAAAAACTATGTAAGGAGTAAACAGAGAAATAAAATCGTCAAAATCTATGCTAATTAAGATCGGGTATCCAAACTTTATTCACGGTTATGATTTTCTTTGTTTTAACTCGATCAATGATTAATGAGTTTGAGAAACAAGTATCATCTATTTCAGATCTTAGTGAGTTTACACTGACAGTAGATCCTGCAATTTCAGGTCTCATCAAGATCTGGCCAAGATGTGTGGTCAGTTCTTGATAAAAAATCAAACCATACTTTTTGTTTCTGCATAATGGCCCTATATCCTGATATGATTTTGCTAATAAATTATAGAAAGTCACCCAATTTATGCGACCTTGTTAGGTATTTGCACACAGAGATGCAATTCAGTATGGGGATCTTGGTGTAAAAAACTTTCATTGATAATCTCCCAGAGATCTTGCTAGCACCATGGACAAAATATTGATACAACAAGCAAAACATTTTTTTTTTACCTTGTCTTGGAGGAGGATTTGTCCACTGACATAAAGAGGATGGTCATGCAGATCTGTTCCAGCAGGGAATACCAATACATCTGACAAGTGTGTATCACACATGAATTCCTTCCTGTTAGATTTCCTATTCTGACAACAAAAAATGACGACTATTTTTTGGAAACTTCTCTGGATTATATACTACCATTTGCGTCCATCCTTTAAGCAAGACAAATTTAGCGTGTAGTTTTACTTTCTTTCTAATATCTTGCTCTAAAGTACTCCTGAGCGAAAATTTAATCCAAGCTTGTTAAAATGTTTACCAGATGTTGTCTTAAGAGGAAGGAAGAAAACAAACTAACACTTGAAAAAACTCTCAGTGAAAAGATTCAAGAACAATGAAACTGACCTACATAACTTCCACCTGGCGTCACACCTGAGCTACACTTGTCTAGAAGGAGGGGGTACTGAGCTTGATATGTAAAAAATATGTTAAACATTTACCTGTGCAACAAATGAAGCAATATTTTGTGGCTCAATTGGCTCATGGCCATTTTGTTTGAAATATTGAATGACATTCTCCAAAGATGTCTTTAATCGGTTGATTCTGACATATCGTGGAATAGAACCTGCGACAGAGTGAAGCAAAATAGAATAGAACACATTATTTTAATGGAGTCAAAGAAATTGGAAATTGGAAATCCCAGAATTGTAAGTACATTAAGTGCCAAAATATCTGTGGATTACCTTTAGTGTAGGATAAAGTTTCAAACATTAATGAAAATCAATGTGTACTAGAAAATTTGGAAAAGATTTTAAAATGCTATTAGTAGTCAATGAAATAAACAACAAAATCAGTGTCGCAATGAAGACGTTAGGTGGTCTTTGGCAACCTCTGAAAGCCTACAAAAAATATTAAATTGAAAACCAAATAACATAGATTTCAGAAATCTATGAACGTCCTGTGGACATCTTTAGAAGTATTTGTTGGGGACAACAAATGAATCTTTGAGAACTAACATTAGTCATCTGTTGTGAGTGTAATTTTATCTCACACGAACAAAAATTAAGAACAAAATAATATTAATGCTTAGTATTTTCTGAACCAATTAGTATTCAGAAACTCTAGGGATCCTCCTGTGATACTAACGTGTGTACCATAAACAGCATAATTTACAATCCATACATGTACCTGTTTTTAGAGCAACTTTAGGCAAGAGGTCTTCATTGTGAGCAACCTTGGCTCTGACTTTCAAGCGTGCTAAGCATGACTGCAAAGCCGCCTTATTCCTTGAGATACACTGTTTTAATTCTCCACCACATTGAATTCCATGACCAAACAGGAAGTCGTACACCAGCACTAGGGCATAATTGTGCTTAAGCTTGATAAACCAGAGAAACTTATTAACAGGGTATAAAAATTTGGTTCAAGAGACTTAAGTCTGACAAAGTTTAAGGCTGAAACACAATGGACAACAAGTAACAGTGACAGGTCTCTGTGATAAGTCATTCTGTGTGTACTGCTTCCCAAATAATTTGCTGCAACAATAAATTATTATCATGGGAACATGTCACCTTGTGTCATGACATGGTGAATTATTATATATAAAATATAGTCACTGCGATAGAAATTCAAGCTGGCTTGAATTTGTATGGCTAATTACAGTGACAAACTTCTGTCACTGTCACACAAGACAAGTTGCCGCAGGGACCCGTCTCTGTGAAGTGTTGCCAAGTATGCCTTGACCTTAGCTTTAAATGATGTACATGTAGCAATACCGGTATTCCAGATCTACACCAAACATTGCTTTCCATTAAAGGAATGACGTCATGGTTTGTGCATCTGTAAAAATTTAGTCTAAACTTTTTAAATTTCTTTATTTGCAATCTGTCTCAATCTTCTCCTTTGTTTAAAAGCCTGACCCACCCACTTTGCATCGCACGCCTATATTATTGCTATTGTCATCACAAACAGTGATTGTAAAATTAACAAATAGTAAATGTCATGGCATACACTATTTTGTTATGGATGCACGTGGGAGGTGGCTAAACACGAAAGAAGCATAAGAGTCGCACAAGGTGACAGCTGAGTGTGACTCTAGCTTCTTAAGTGCTTAGCAAACATCCCAAATGCATCCATAACTCAATAGTGTATGCCATGGTGTTTACCATTTGTTTTACAGCACAACGTTTAGACGTTTTACTGCAATTTTGCGCACCAAACATCATCAGCAGCAGACACCCATGGGCAAATAGTACACGCTAAATTGACCAATCAGAACGTGCGCTTTAGCCAAGTTGTGCTATAAAAAATAACGAACCCCAAGAAAAAGAAAAATTAGTGAGGACCTGGAAACAGATAAAATATGTCGGTCGCTAAAACTCGCTTTTTCGGGGGCCCCAAAAATGGTGGTTTGACTCGCGATGCATAATGGGTGGGTCAGATTCTGTAGTATTGCCCCTTTAGAGTTTTCATTCCATAGTAAACTATTACACTGTACATGTATAATAATTTCTAGGTTTCCTGCATTTTAAAGGGTTAAATTTACCTCATCGTAAAAAGAATTACCCAAAATATATGTACCTTTTTCTCAAGTTTAAAAAGCCTTGTTTGTTTGAAGATATTTTCCAGAATTCCCCTGTCTAGAGATCAGAAGAACAAAAATAATCTAACAATTAATCAAAATTCAGTGTGTTCACTGGAATCCTGATTTTTTTGAGAAACTGCAAAACTCGATACATAAGGGGTGGGAGAATGCAGTGATTGACTGGGAGAAGGGCCAAGGTGGGAGGGGGGATTTCTTTACCCACGTTTGGGTATAGGGGTGCTGCAGCAAGTTTGAAACCCTGACCCTGTTTAGGACAAAGGGAAATGCTTTTTATACTATAGCGCTAATATCTAGTCCTGAAATGATCTCATGTTGACTGATGACCAGCTAAATAAATACTGATCAACGTTTGATTTCAGATTGCTTAAAATTAAGTTTGACCAAAGTCTTGAAGCCAATCACCCTGTCAAGGATAGTTCCAGAACCTGTTTAGGACAGACTCGCTTGAAGGTATATATCCTGTTCAGAAATTAGGGGTCAAAAACCATACCTCACTCAGCGGCATGTCCCCGCATAGCCCATATAGGGGAGTAGGGGAGCTACTTTTGGTTTGAATTTTTAAAAACTGGAGCTTTCGAGAAACAGAATTCAGATAAGGGAATCCGTCCTTTAGGGGAGGGGGGAAGGGGGAATAATTAATGAAATGGTGGAATGGTATCTAAGCCGCCAGGAAATGATAAGAAGCTATAAGAGGATAGTGCGTTCATTGATAATCGTTTTCCTTTAGCAAAATGAAGTAGGATGGTCTATGTTACTTAAACACCTGTAGTGCGTACCAGAGTGTATTCAGTGTAGGTTATGCTGAAGATCTTCGGGGTGGGTCTGGCATACGGTCGGGGATTTTGGCGAACGGCAACAGGTCACAAAGGCTCCAATTAATTAGTAGTCGATAATAGTCGATGACAATCGTTAGAGGACTTGAACTTGTGATTAGCGATTTTTCATCGATTGGCCAGTAGCAATCGATAATAATTAACTAATTGTCACCGATTTGTATCGATTGGAATTCCGATGATCGATTGTCATCGATTGATCAGGCCGGGTGGACATGGAGAAATTTCGTTAGCTTAGCTTGAATAGTGATGATAAACTAACCACACTTACATTTCAACGTTTCACACACAAGGGCGTAAAGTTTCTTCTTCTTGGGAAAATGGCTGTTGATGGCCAGGGACTTTGCCGTTCCTTGTTTCTTTATAACTTTTTCGACAATTTGCGCAGCACACGAGTAGAGCGTCGCCATTTTGTAAATACTTTTGTATGGACAGGAGAGACTTGGGGCGAGACGAGAAAAATCTCATCCCCAGAGCCCCCAGAACCCTTGTTCTTTTGGTCACGTGGCGTGGTCGATAAACGAGTTTTAAAAAAGTGGCTCTCGGGACACATGACTTGATTGGATAGAATCTAACAAAGGGCGTCCAATCAAATGCTTGTACCCGAGTGCCAATTCATTTTTTCTTAGAATTTGAAAATGAAAAATCAAAATTTTAGTTCATTGTCATTTTTCAATGTTGTTGAAAATGAAAAACGACTTTAGCAACCCAACTTTCAAAATTCATGTTTCTTTTTTTCATAAAACAATTAAAATTAAAAGATTTTGATTTCTTTTTTCATATTTTCGGAAAATTTTCACGAATTCAATTTTCACTGCTTTTTTAGATAGTCACTTGATCGGCTCGTTATGTTCGTTAGAGCGAAGCTTTGAAGGTAAACTAAACGCGCCACAACCACAAAAGCCTGTCTAAAAAAAAATGATAAATGAATCGGAAAAATTTTCATTTTTATGAAAAAATGAAAAATGAGTTTTGAAAGATTTGTTGCTAAAAGTCATTCTAATTTTCAACAACAATGATGTACTAAAACCCGAAACGAAACGGAACGACCGAAACGAAATAAAACAAAACCGAAACGAATCTACAGCAGAGATTTCAACCCTTTGAAATAGCCAAACGTTAGGTTTCAGCGGAAGCGGGTTAGCCACGACCACGAGCGCCGAACATCGTAAGCCTCTTGGGGGTCCGGGGGCATCCTCTCCCGCAAAAAATCAAAATGTAGGCCTCCAAGATGTTATTTCCTACCTTTTGAAATCATATTGAGTGGAAAATGTTCTTGAACAAACCAAACGCAATTACAAGAAACGGAAAAAGTTTTAGCGAAAAGTGTCCCCTGGTAAGCTTATCAGCTTATCAAGCCCACTCCTGTTTCTGCACATTTTAACCAACCTGGCCACTCCATTGACCATCTTCTTTTAACTCCCTTGGAACTCATTCACAACAACCGTGACTCCGTACGAAAAGCACGTGAGGCACATCTCATGAACAAGGCAATGACACTTGAGCCGCTTGGTATTAATAGACTCGATGAACAAAATTAGACACTTTTCAACCTATCATAGCTTCTTATTTTATATTTCAAAGCTTTTATATGTAACGGTCATTTTGTATTTTTTGCATTCATTTTCTTTAAGCCCCGCAGAAGGTTTGTTTTTCAAACCGAAATATCGGGCAAATATATTGTACTTGTTTTAATATGATTTTATTTCTGTTTTAATTTCTTCTCTTCGCCTTGGGGATCAGTCTACCGTTTTCTGCATAGTGTTTCATGGGCCTGCCGAATCCCTGCCATTAGTTACATCTCGAGATGGGCTCGATTTTTGAAATCCACTTCATTTGATTCTGTAGCACACGATCCTTCTCAAAATATGCCCGCCATCTTGAAGAAAACATATCCAAAGGTTCTCAAACATAGACACTTTGCATAAATGGCGTCCGCATTTGAATAATTAACAATTATTCCACGAGCGCGCGTTGGATATAAGATGGTAGATAGCCTATAACCATCTCATTTCCAATAAGCGCGAGTGAATTAATTGTTTTATTAAAAACGTCTCAAAAATATTGTACAAGCATTGCAAAAATGCATTCTTTTACGCGTACACGAACCTTTTTGGTAGGTCAATGGTATATGAGCTCATATGCCATTGCCTCTCAACCAATCAAAACTCAGGAAATGCAATATATCATAGCTAGTTTGTAATAAGAATACTTATACATCCCAAGCCTCACATTAAACGTTAAAAATCCTTTGTCTATAAACATCCAAACGAGGCTAACGATGTACAAAGTATTGTTATTCAAATTTGAGCACCATTTATGCAAAGTGTCTATGGCAGCGGAGGCTATAAGCTGTATCTGACGATTATTTGATATTTTGAATCGTTTCGGTTAATTGTTTCGTTTCGCGTTTTAGTACACCGACCAAACCAGCGTTGTACATTGGAAGGCGTGTTTATACGCGGAAATCTCCTCCCCAGAGCCCTTGTTCGTTTGGTCACGTGGTCGGCGAATGAGTGAAAAGTGGCTCATGATCACAAATTTAAAAAAGCTTTCCAATTGGCCTTACTCTTTCTTGAGTGATCGGCAATAAAAGTGTATCATCAACGGCGCGTTACCTAGCGTGCGTGCTGTTGCCTGTGGTGTTCCACAGGGTACCATTATCAATCCCCTCCTTTTACTCATTTGTATTAACGTCTTGTCGTGATTGATTGACAAAGTGGCGCGAGATTTTTAAACCAATCCCTAAGGGAAGTAATCAATCTCGTGCTCAGATGTTTGCTCACTTCGTAGGAAACATCGCTCAGTTTTACCACTCTGATTGGTTAATGAACTGCATCATCATTGCGCGCGGATGATACAAACTTTGTCTTGCACGCGCGCACATAGCTTCTATAAATAAACACTGCCTTGTTTTAAACGTTTCTAAAGTGAATTTGCTCTAGAAACAGTTTGACGTTCAAGCTTGTAAGAACCAACGTTTGTCAATTAACATGTCTTTTAATGAGACGATGTATAGAAAACGTCGCAAAATCACCGCCGTGAACAGCTGGGTTGAGGATTTAAATTTATTAGCAAAACATGAGTGTCGACTTGTGTTCTTCCCCAAATCTATATCTGTATGGTGGGAAAGTAGTTCATTATCGATCTAAAACGACTGAGAGAGCGGTAGTCACTTGAAGGGATAGACGAGAAGGCCCTTCTTCCCTCTGAGACATTTCATGTACTCATACACAAATGTAACAAAGAAGACCATAATGGGTACACAATGGGTACATAATAATTTCCCCATACATCACGTATCTACGATTATCTGGGGACCAACCGTTGACCCAGGAGCCCGCGGACTCTGGGAACGAGATTGAAGCAAACGCAAAATTACTTTCTGAAAACCGCTCTATCTATAGGCCGGGAGGTGTCAAATTGACCATGCGTTAATGTGTAAAATATAAGAGTTTGTATGAAATTTAATAAAAACGACGTACTTGTGTTCCATTGTATTTTCCCTGTGTTCACATGGCGTTTTGGCCTGCGTGCAGCCGATTACACATGTTTCAGGGCGATTCAGCGAGCTTAAAGTCTTCAAACCCGATCCTAGGAACCCAGAGGGGCGCTCACTTACATTTCGGATAGGTGTGTGCCGCGAAGGTTCTTATATTAAACTTACGAAATTTTATTTGGATTTTGAGCGGTCTCCGAAAGGTTTAGATTGGAAAGTCGATGGTAAAAGTAAGGTGTTTGTATCATCGAGCATCCAGTGGTTTCTCGTGTGATTGTGCTGTGGCACCTTTGGCGACTCAGAAAACTAGTTCCAACCATATAAATAAGTTCAAGCGCGAACGCCCGCTGGCAGAACGCTTTTTCGAAGAGTTCTCTAACTTCTCTGTGAGGAACGTTACTGAATTTCACGAGTTATGTCGGCCCCGATAGGAGTTATGTCCTTCGAGACACAAGTTACTATTGTTGAAGTTATGATTGACTGTAGTTGAGTTATAATCTTATAAAAGCTAGGAAAACAATAATGGGATAGGAAATTTTGAAGTTGTATGTTAAACCAAGGAGCCGGAGGACCGCGTAGACCGGATGTTGGTCTGCCATGATTTGTGTTTCTTTGCGAAGGTTTGAGATGCGACCTATAGTTTCCCACTGACAAAAGCCAATCACCACCAAATAAAGCATTCTGGTAAGAGCCATCCAACCTACGAAATACCACAACAGCGCTCCCATGGCGACAAACTCCAGACACCCAACTATGGCTATTGAAAAGAAATCGGCGGCCATCCTCAATGGTTGCAGATCTTTGGATATGAGTTTTATCACGTGTCCAGCTGTTGCGTCAGCCAGCTCGGAAGATCTTTTGGTAAGAAGCTGTCACGGGAGAGACGTACAACATTGGCTAATCAGCATGTAAATGATAACAGATAAATTTATATCCAACTGCAGAAAGGCAAAACGACAATGCATAAAGAGCTATCTTTGATGAAGCCATTGTTTACATTTTGTCTAATTATCATACGACTTTGAGTAGAGAAGGTATCATGTTATTAAGATCCTTCAAGAGCTTGCGAAACATAGGGGAAATTTTCAACTCTCTGCGTGTTATGTTGAAGGAGATGTTAACGTTCAAACAAAAACGCTAACGAGTCCATACTATCTATTTTGTGAGTTTCCAAACCTGCGTCACAGAAAGAGTATTCGTAATTCATCAGGCTCGCGTTTATAGCAATTATCAATAAAGGGCAAAATTACTGAGCGCTGATTGGTTGAGAGAGAGGGCATTTTTTCTTAATCGAGGGCATTTTTAGTAATCAAGAGAGGGCATGATTACCTGTTAATGATTGGCTAATCCGTTAATTGCCGTAGCGCTAAACAGGCTTCCCAGATAAAAATAGACTGCGCGCGTGATTTTCCTTCGTATAAATTTTGCCCTTTATTGATAAACAAGTAATCCCATGAGACCTCGTACTATTAAGGATTAATTGCACTTGAGTTTTCAAAATTTTCCAAATTGCCCTCGTCGCTTCGCGACTCGGGCAATTTTGGAAAATTTTGAAAACTCTCGTGCAATTAATCCTTAATAGTACTTGGCCTCATGTGATTACCTATACAAATTAAAGGGCCACTGTCACGGGGATTTTTCTGCTTTTTTAGTGTAACAGCACTAAAACCATGACTAAGTACTTTTGCTGATACACAGAATGAACATAGAATGTCAACATGAAGATATCAAGTAAATTTTTAAGGACGTTCGCGCTAATTGTTTGTGCGCATCGTTACTGCGCATGTAATTCGTTGTCAAATGAATGTATAACGATTTTGAGGATAGTTTTTGGATCTGCCAAGAACTAGGAAACAAGATGGCAAAATTATTAGAATTTGTCTTGTAAATAGCAGATTTAGTTTTCATTTGTTTCTTGATACTCGCGTACGATCACACCAAACGTTGTTACATAAAACGATATCATTCCTTCTTTTTGAATCATTCATTCTCGGACCAATTTTGAGCTTTGTTCGTTTTTTTTAACGATGAATACTCCTGTAGATTATATTTTGCTATTCATTCCAATGACTGCATCACCACTTGCCAAAGTTGAGGCTACAAATTGACAGCCTTAGAATGTTTCAATGAATTTGAAAATCGGGAATTATATTAAATATTGTTTAATCTATTTAACTTAAGGACGAAGTTTTAAAAAAAATTGTAGGGTCAATTTTTGACGAAAGAGTAAAATAACAGTCCACTCCAGTTTAAATTCAAGCCAAGAGGACGTCTTAGGACGGTTGCGCTAAAACTCGAATTCGAGTTAATAACTCCGTTGCTGTGGAAAATGCTATCAAAGCTCCTACCAACACGTCCGACACGGAACAACCTGGCCCTTCGTCAGCAGAAGCGTTTTCACAATTATCGGCGAGATATTTAGCGAACACAAGGTGACGTATTAATGTGTTTTATGACCTTTTATTTTTCTAAATACCGTTTATTTTCTGTCTGTAGCATTTTCTTTAGCTTTTCGAAGCTTATTTTCACTTTTTACTTGGTTTTAAGGTGGTGCGATACAGTTTTTTCTAAACCATACCTAGCAATTTCAGTTAGCGTTTTAACCACCTTCCTTTGATGTGATCGATGTGAAAATTACACCAGTTGTTGGAAAAAGATTGAAGTTTAGTTGAGTGGTCTTATAAGGTAATCAATATTTCCACGGAAACGATAAACCAGAAAAATGAAAATCAGCAAAGCATGCACTTTGTACAAACCGGATCTGTTATAGACAATATGATGCCAAATTCTGAAATTACGATGTATGGCAAGGGGAATATGAAAGAATAAAAAAATTCTGTATGTTTGATTTCGAATAAATCGAGAAAAGATTTCACGCCATTCTTTTTTTTAAGAAATTAAATGGACTGAAAGAAGGCCACTATTTTAATGAAATTGCTCCAAAAGACCCTAGAATGTCCTTTAAAGTTACATTTTGGAGCCATAGAAGTTTTGTTGGCTTATGTTTTCTTGATCTCGAGAACGAAACTTTTTCTCAACATCACTTTCACAATAAATTTCGACCATTTTTCGATTTTAAGCGCTTTTTCGACGGCTCGATAGATTATTTTAAAACGTTAACCAAGTATGCCTGATAACGTTAACAATTTTATACCAAAGATACAGAGTTTCCTAGTTTTCGGGGTTTTTTGAGGGAGGGGGGGGGGAAATTGCAGCCCCCCCCCCCAGGCCCGTACGCCTATGGTCCGTCCGTCCGTCAGTCAATCGGTCATTCAGTCGGTTGGTCAGTAAGTCCGTCAGTCGGTCAGTCAGTCCGTCAATCGGTCAGTCAGTCGGTCGGTCAGTCGGTCAGTCATGCAAAGTGTCGGCTTGAAATAAAACATCCAAAACTGAAGCCAGTTTGTTTCCAAACTTTTTCAAGTGTTTTATTTTAATATCAACCTCTTTACTTCTAAACAAGATAGTTCAATTTTCCTAGCTACGTTATTTAAAAATTACTAAATTGGGAACTGTACCCCAGTATTCAGTTGCCATCTAACGCAAGCCTTTGTTCAAAACTATTTGTCAGCTTAGTAATCAAGCCATTACTTTCGCATAAGACATTGGGTAACAATATCCATAAAGGTATTGCCATGGATTTGTTTTAGCTTCAAAACTTATGGGTTATCTCTAACTGGGTCCCAGAATTTAGCGAGCTATGTCGCCACATTTCCTATCATTCTTCCCAAGCACAAAATGATATCGAATGACCTCAAATTGAAGGACACTAAAGATTGCAAACGGTGGACGAATTGTTTCAAGATGCACCCTGTAACACAAATCCATAGCTTTTCTTTTAAACTATCTGGATGGCATTGCAATCTTTAATTGCACTGAATATCATCTAAAGGGCATGAAATTAGACTGATATTATCTAATGTTACAATTATTGGCATGGACTAAAGTACATTTTATTACATGAAATTACATTTAATAAGATTAAATTTACGAGCACAATATAATAATACGATTTATTTCATTGATTCAAATTCCTTGGCCTTCCCATTTGAAACTGGCTTCACATCTATCTCATTTTCGAGATCAATACAACGTCTGTATTATTGACCTGTTCTCTTGTAAAATAACACTCTCCAAAAAGCCAAACTCTAGACTAAAGTCTCAGATTACGATTGCAAATCCTATTGTAGTTACATTGCAATGAATTCTGCGAAAACAAAAATAACTCTATACAACTCGAATGATTAAGTGGGATAGTTCGCACTTGACGTCTTGTCGTGTGCCTTGTTAACAAAACTTGACACCAAAACAACAACAACAACAACAGCAGTTGTAACAACAGCAACAACAACTTCACGGACAAAGCCTCACCAACTCTCGGCTGAAACCAGACGATAAAGCGCCAATCAGCCCAATCACGTCGGACGTACGGACCAACAACTTAGAACAAGTATTTTAAAAACCGCGAAGCGCGGGAAAACGCATTTGACCGGGACGCAAGTAGTTCATGGCGCGAATTTTTTAGGCATAGAAAAACAAATTCAAATTTAAACCAGTTCAGGAAACAGCACTTGTCACACTCAACAGGGAAAGCATTTCTTTCCCACGTTCCATGCTTTTTCCTTTTAATGGTTAATTGTTTTGTTACCTTATCCCGATAATTTCAAGTAATTATTTCTTTAGTTTAGTTTGGCATTCACAGAGCTCTAAAGATGGTCCACTGTGCAGCCTAAAGGTTGACCAACCAGACGATTTATCTTAGCGAATCAGGGGCAAGATCAACACAAACCATGTTTGGGCTTTCACCGGTTCCGCGTTCGCTAAAGTATTTCATTATTTGTATTTATTAGCTTTAGGGTAACAATTGGAAAATTGCTGTTATGTTTAGTTCAGCATAACTCAAGATACTTTATAAATTGTTCAATTACCTATTTAGATTCTCCAATTTTACATTTCCGATCAGCAAATTTTCAAGAATTGCCTTTACCCTCATAGTCCCAAAGCAATAACATTAAGTTTCACTACAAGCCAGATATGTTCTTTGCCAAAAATGTAGTCAGGTGCTCGTTTTACTATAACAATTCAATTATTATTATTATTATTAAACTGAAACAGGTCGAAAATTCTCCTTAAACAGGAAAAAAGCTTAACATGTACCATCGTTCCTGTAGAAATCACCAAGGAAAATATTTTTCAAGATGTCTAAATTAAGACACTCATCCGTTAGAACGACATCCAATTTCTATTTTTTAGCCAGACGAATTGGCAATAAATTTGCGAGCACGAGAATTTATTGCCGGTAATATAGTTTAAAACGTCGGCCCCCAAAGGTTTGTTTTCAGAGCCAAATAATCGTGAAATGAAAGTTTATATAATTTTTATACTTTAAAGTAGGCACCCTTTGTCAGTCAAGTTTTCTAAGACACAGAGACCGATAAGGACAAATGTGACGCACTATTGTTTAAAACGAAAATACTCTAATAAACTAAACGAATTAAATATTTTGTATTTCGTGGCAAGAAGTTAGAAAAGGCCAGCTTTTTTCCTGAGGTTTGTCTTCTTCCACATTGGCAGCACATCAAATGAGTCTTTAGTCATGTTAAACGCTTTCTGTGAAGGGAAGAAAAATATATTTGGAATTTGCCGGATTTCAAAATCCGTTTTTATATTTTCTGTTTTCTTGGGAAATCCAAAATCCGTTTATTTAAATCCAAATTTGAATTTCCCAATCAAATTCCCCTCAAATAGACAAATAAACAAACAAGCAATATAACAATTTGAGGCAAACGAATGAAATAACGAACGAACGAGAGCACGAATAAACGAACGAACGAACGCGCGAACGAACGAACGCACGCACGCACGAACGAACGAACGAACGCACGAACAAATAATTCACGCGGTTTTTTTTTTTGCGTTTTTTTACCTGAAATTCAACAGTATTCAGATACGCTTCAAGTCTGGAGGGATCAACTCCTTCAGGTGGTGGCTTTTGCTTCAGTTCTTCTAAGGTATACTCTGTCCTGGTGACGAAAAGACGTATGCAGTCAATCTTGTCGTGAACAGACATCCTTGAATTTCTACGCAACGTCAATAACCGGAGAAACCGGTTTAGACGGCCACAGAAAACTCACGATCACGCTCGTCGTATAATAGAAATCGAAGTAAAAATGGCCCCTGAAAAATGATCTTTTATTCAATTTAAAATAGCATGACAACAAACCTTGAGAGCTTGGCAAGTTCCGTCTCTACCTTTAATGTATCGCCGTCAACTCTTTCAGCCTAAACAAATTAAGAACAAACGCAATGAGTAATGTTCGAGGTCTTCTTACAAAATGCTATTACAGTATGAGTGTTGAAGAAACGTATCATGATGTGTGATAATTCAATTCCGTGTTCACTTTTCGCTCTGTTTCAAAACGAGTCTGAGTGCGAGACTATTCATATGGAAATGAGCATGTCTTGCATGAGAATGAAGATGCAGGAAAAAACGTTTTCATATGAATGGTTTCGCACTTAGACTCGTTTTAACCATTAACTATGTTTTAACACTGAGACAAAAGAGAACTCGGAAATGGCTTATTTAGCAATCGAGGCCTGAAACAAAAAAATACTGCAACGTCTTCCCCCTCTTCGTCCGAAATGTCCTTTTCTTCAGAGCAATTCGATAGTTCCCAAAAACTATTCGATTCAGAATCATAAGATAAATTTTCTCTCTTAAAAAACGAGGCTTAAACAGAGGCGACAACGCCGAGGACACGCCTGTGAAAAATGAATGAAAATAATGATGTGAAAATTTGAAAATATTTGAATCTCGCGATTGCTGAATGCAACTATTGTTCAGTACTACTTAATGTTTGCCTGGGTTATTTTCCACTTTTATATTACTTTATATTTGACAAAATAATGTGTGTAATAGTGCACTTTTTATCGACGAGGACACTTGGTGATGCTTATCATAAATAGCTTGCATGTGTTTAGTGTACGTACTGGTTTACGTAAATATTTAAAGAAACGCTCAGCGACAAAAAGAAAAACGAAAATTTGGCCGTCTTCTTTTACGAGCCATTAACTATGCAGAATGTGGTCACTTCAAACGGGATTTGAACTCACACCCTCCGCGCTAACGGTGTGATGCTCTACTAACTGAGATTTGAAGTTCACGATTTTCGGCTAATCTCACCGCTTGGTTTATTTTGGCCACATCAGGCTGGTCTTCCCAGAATGGGAAGAGGATCTTGAATGACTTCGGTTCCAGGCCAGCAAACACGGTAAATACTTGCGAAAAGTCACGCTTCAGTTCTACAGAAAAAGAAAAATAATCAGAATCTTATTATTCCTTAAAATCTTTATTTTCGAATTTCAAAAGACTTTCAAATAGAACTTTGCAAACATCTTGAATGGAATCCACCACACCAGAAAATTGTTCTACGTTCACCTTCAAAACGTCAAAAGACTGCCCAATAGACCCTATGCAAAAATGGCTGCCATTGTTGTTTGTAGTCTGGTCAAGTTTGTTAAGATTCCGATTGCGACACTTGGAAGTAAATGGCATAATATACTACTCTGAGAAGTTTCAGTGTTTTTGTTTATATTCCTGCAAAATTGTGACTGATTTAAATTTAAGAGATTTGTATGGAAAAAGCTACTCTGGCCCGCCAAGCCTCGCTTTCATGGAAATATAAATGGTCCTATAACTTTCCATTGGTTAGAAGTATAGCCTCAAAACTCCATATATCGATTTAATTTGACTTAATCTTTAAGGGAAAGTAATTAATTCTCTTGACAAATGTTTCTTTTCGGGGCCAAAAAATAGCGGCCGCCATATTTGCATAGGGTCTATTAAATGACTTACTTTAGTGATTACTCCCTTACATTCCTTGTGTAATCCCCGGAAGCTGCGGGGAAAGAAGATTCTCCCAAGATCCTCGCTAGACATCCGCCCGTGAAATTCACAATTATTCTTTTCCCCCTTGGCCTAATCCCCGCCGGCAAATCAACCCCCCTCCCGCCCCAAGTAAAACCCCCCGTAAATAACTTACAATGATGAATCCGGCCTAATCTCCCAGTTATAAGGTATTTCGCACATCATTCAACCCCCCTGGTTAAGTCTTTAGATTCCCAGTTGATCTCCTTCTCCTTATTCCCTAGGTCCGAGCTGGTGGGGCTTGAATCTAGGGGCACCAGACGGAAGTCCAGGTGAGATTTTCCCGTACAGGTCTTAAACCCTAAATCTGTTGAAGACAACTCCCTTCATTGAGAAGGCAATCCTGCTATTGAATGCTGTTTACAACAATAAAGAATAGTCATGGCGTTTCTTGTTCTGACGTTCCGAACACCTTGTCACTGACGGAACTTGGAACACAAGATATTTTATTTCAGACAATCACTGAACACACACACACACACCCTGTTACTGTTCAACATTTCCAGCCAAACATTTGCCCACGGATACCCTGTTGAGACACTAACAGCAGCACATTGTACCTTCAGCATAAGACCTGATCGTCTCCATGGCTAGTCTTCTGTCGTTGCTCCATCGCGTCTCCGCAGAGCCTGTTGTGGAGGCTCTCGATTCTGAATCTTCATCACTCTGTGGCCACCAACCATGCCAGAGATAGATCACGTGTTCGGCATCCACCATGAACAAGGCTAAAGATGGACGAAACACAAATGAAATATCTATCTTGACTGACCACAAAGGTACAGTCATAATTCTGAATGAAAAATGTGGTCTAGATTACAAATTGGAGGTATCTCTTACGTTGCAGTGATGTTTGAGTGAGAGGTTGACAACGTAAGCTGACAAATTTGGCGTGATGCTCCAAATACCAAGTCAGTATATGCGCTATTGTGTTGTTCTATTGTGTGAAGTCTACTGTGCTATTGTTTAAAGGGAACCTCGGCTCTTGAAACAAGTTGACTTTAAGTAGTCAGTCTAAAATAGTGTCTAAATTACAAATTTTACCGGACAAGGGAGACATAACTTTTCATAATGATAAAAAAAACGGAAAAGATTATTGGTCATTATCGCTTTAAAATTCCTGTTTTGTGGGCTGCCATGTTGGACGTCATTGCGTTGTCCTTATTGTTATTTTAAATGAGAGGTTCTTTTGCATGAAACAATGGGACAACGCAATGACGTCATAAAATCCAAAATGGCGGCGCGCGGGAAATTTAAAAGCGAAAATCTTTTTCTCGTTTATGAGTATGAAATGTTGTATCTCCCTCATCCGGAAAAATTTCAAATTTAGACACTATGTTAGACAACTTAACGCCAACTTATTTCAACAGCCAAGGTACCCTTTAGGGCTAGGCCCCATTGTTGTGTTCTTTGTGACGTACTTCGGGACTTGCTATTGACTTGGTATATGGCGCTTGATCCCAAATTTGTTTACTTGCTTTGCTAGACCCAGAACAAATTTAAGACTAACGACAGGCAGCTAGGCGCAGATTAGTAAAAAATTTTGTTTTGGCTAGTAGGTGTTGGGTTTTCATTAGCCATCTTGGCTGGTGAAAATGTCTTATTTTGGCTAGTAAAATGAAAGCTGTCACCAGCCAATCGGTCATAGTCACCTAAAGAGATCATCGTGAGTCCTGAATTGAACACACACACAAAACCCGTCGGACTCAAAGTCTTACCTGGTTGATCCGCTGAATACAGCTGTGACTGCAGAATTGGGTAAGGAGTGATTTGTTCCGATCTGCCCGGGTTCAGCACTTCATTAGCTTCAAAAGAACCACTTGTACTCTTTAAGTTGAAAACGCGCAAAGTGTGCTCATGTTTTTTCGAATCTAAAATAAGAATTATTATAAGTACAAGGTCATTATCGATAGTTAGTCATCTAGTAATTAAGTGTTACCTTAAATTGGGCGACTTAGAGCTAGGTATTGACCAATTTGCGCAATTTAGTGGATTAGTAAAGAACAGATCCACTTTTGAGAATACTTGCCACTGGGATAACAAGCGTGAAAGCTTCTTGAAAGCCAATCGAGGAACGCTATAACGTTTTCACAGTTGGAAGCAAGTTTTCTCCAAGACTCGCGTTACGAAGCATAAAAGAATTGTGACAACGTCGAAACTACACAAATTCAACGGGCGAACTAAATACCTCCACTAAGTGACATAAACCCAGCCTTTCCACCGAGAACGTTCCAAAAGTCTTTGCTTTCCTCTCTTTCATAAACCTCTTTGGCTTTATATTCCTTCGAATACTGCTTATTAAACCTTTTGTGAAAAAAGACAAGAAATTTTTAATATGCTCTCCCGCAGTGGCCTAATGGTTACTGCGCTGGACTCCGGATCGAGCGGTCCGGGTTCAAGCCCTGGCCGGGGAGATTGTGTTGTGTTCTTGGGCAAGACACCCAGGTGTACAAATGGGGTCCGGCGATGGACTAGCATCTCATCCAGTGGGGAGTACAAATACTCTTAGTCGCTTCATGCTACGGAAGCCGGGAAGTATGGGCCACTAGGCTCGACGCACACTTTACCTGATTCTGGTTCAAAGAATAGCATTGTCCATTGAAATGACGTCTCCTAGAATTAAACAAGCCCACAGCTTTTGCTGGACAGGTTGATAAAGAGACTATACTTGTTCTCACGTCGTGAATATTCGGATTGTTGATGCAAATCTGATTGGACAGTTTAACTGTCGGAAACACATCGGGAAATTCCACGAAGGTTTGTACTAAAAAGAGGACTTTGTTCCTTTACCCACAAGAACGTTGCCAACTTACCACTTTTTTAATCTCTTTGTTGCAGTAACGGCTATTTGTTTCGTTTGAGATGAAGATTTGCAGCCGTGCCAAGCATGCAAGATTGATTTCTTGTTGTCTGCTAGCACAAAAGATGTTCGCGATCTCAGACACGATGAACTATAAAATGAAAAACACAAATATTGTATTCAGCTCTAGAATCTCTTCAGGTGGAGCAGCAGAACACCAAGCGGCTTTTAAAGAAACCCAACCGAAAATTAGTATATGTAATAGGACTACATGCTGTCTAATTTGAAAATATTTGCATGAGAAAAAATTCCGAGTACTGTGAAAGGATTGGACGAGGCCGTAGGCTGAGTCCAATTTGGCAGTTCGAGGAAGTTTTTTGGAATCCAGTTATTTCCAAATTGGACAACCATGTAGTCCTGTTAGCTATTAATTATATAGCAACCAAAAACATATGAACATGGCAAATGTTTTGCCCTCCAAACTAGTTTTTCTTGACAATTGATTGGTTTATGAAAGGTATCCAGATTTTTCTTAAATTGGATATCATAGTTTGAGCAAAAACTGTCCTATATTTTAAATTTGGACAGTTGGCAAAAATTAATAAAAAATGCACCTGTTGACAATAATGGATTTTAATGTAGCTATATAATTATAAACCGTACCTTGCTGGTATTTGTAATAAATAGGCCTCTTCGGGTTGTTCATTTCGCACAATATACAGTGATCCATCCTCTTGAGGAAAACAAAGCATAAAGAGTAAATCAGTTAAACAAACCACCACTGATCTTACAGAGAATGGTTCTGGGTTTCCAAACTTTCCCTGAAAACTTAAGCCAATCGTGTAGTAAACTAAGCACGCGAAATTATAACACGTGACTAAGTACTATGATTTCCAAGATGTTATAAGAAGCATTCTTTCTTGCAACTTATTTAACAAAATGTTGCAGTGCCGGGAAATTGCTGCAAGTCAAATTTCAATCGCAACTTGCAACGCTCGCGAGACATTTCAAGTGTGTGCTGCAAAGTTGTGCAAGTTTGGCAACCCTTCTTCAAACTGCAGCGTTTTAATTTGTCGTCGTTTTGTTGCAAGTCGGCAAAGCCAGTTGCCTCGCCCAGCAAGATGGCTTGATCGAACAGTAGCCTAGGAATGGGAAGCCACATAAGACGTGATGAACTTAATAAAAAATTTCCATTTCCACTGATGTTATGTTGAATGTCACTGAAACATACTCCTCAAACAATATATACCTTTGCATAAATGGCGCCCAAATTTGAATAACAATCCTTTATCTATAAACATACACACGAGGCTAAGGATGTATCAATTATTGTTGTTCAAATTTGTTCACCATTTATGCAAAGGCTCTGTACATTATGAAACATCAAGTTATTCCAAACCTGTAACTTCTTGAGAATCTTTTCTGCAAAGTTGAACAAAAAGAAAGCTGTGATCTTCGATGCAAAAAAGTGTATATAAAG
>OX393574.1:6253916-6491416 GCA_947652115.1 Blastomussa wellsi | reverse complement strand
TGTCCAATAAAGTGAACATTTCTTTATAACTAGATTCAACTGCCGTGGTGGGAGAGCTTGCACGCCTCAATGACCCTGAGAGCTATACCGTCGGGGGTCTCCCCACAGCAGGTCCAACCTTGGCGGACAGGTAAAAGGGTAGAGGCCAGACTAAGTGGTAGTCGCTGGTCCTCCAGGTTGGGGGTTGGGTGTGCGGCCAATTCCTGCACCCCGTAAAAATATCTGATTACGGATTACTCATGGGCACGATGAGGATGAGTGAGTGAGTTTCACTGAAAGTGTGATTAAGTTACCTTTGATGATGAGAGAGAAAAATCTTACTTTTATTGTGTCATAAGGAATAATCGATGATCACCAAAATTATCATGTACCTTGAAAATAAGAGCAAGAACTAGAACCAGAACAACAACTAGCTGTGACAGAGATTTTAGCCAAATTTTAATTATAAGAAAATCGCTGCCAAATTGTGGGAACTTTTTAAAATAACAACTTAAAAAACCGTGAAGGAAAATTTCATTAACACAGTAAATACAAAAGAAAGTACTGACAGATAAAATAATACAAAAATGGATTGCGATATGGGCTTTTGAAATACGGTTGGGTTGGAGAGTTTTCGGAGTTAGGCCCGTTTGTTTCAGACATTTGTCACTTTTTAATTACAATGCAGGGCTTGAACTAAACTTTTCAGTCCGCTAGCAAAGTCTTACTAGTAAAAATTTTTCCTACTAGCAAATTGGCGAGCCAACTAGCAAGTTTTTTTTTATGGAAAAATTAAAAATCTTATTGACACTTTTGAAGTAATGAGCTGAGAAGGTAAACAAAAAAGTTTGTTAATTTTAACTTTAAGCACTTTCTGGACAAATCAGCCAAAGAGAAAGGTGCGAATAGGCTATACAGCCCTTATTAAAGCACCAACCCATGAAACAGAACCACAACACCGGGAACTCCACCCTCTACTATTTGTTGGAACTTTCTTTCGAATTTCTTGACATGAAGCTCAATAGGAACAGCTTTCTTGAAATGATTCGAAGACGGGACGATTCTTACTTGCAAATGTTTGCTAGTGGATATTTTTTCATTCGGAAATCCCAAAAAACACTCCCTTATTTGTTCGTAAGGAAGTGATACCGCCGCCTGGTTAGCTCAGTTGGTAGAGCGCCAGACTGCTGTGCGGAAGGTCTCGGGTTCGATCCCCACTGAAGCACTGAGAACGTGCTGCCTTTGCAATGACATCTGCAAATGGTTAGACCTTCTAGTCTCCTCGGATAACGAGGAAAAACCGTAGGTCCTGTCTCCTGCATCTTCAGGGTTACGGTAAGCAGGGGACGTTAAAGAACCCACGCACTTCTCACAAAGAGTAGGGAACGAGGTTCCCAGTGTTGTGGTCTGGCCTTGTCACAGGTTGGTGCTTAGCATAGGGATAACCTCGCTGCACCTTTCCCCCTTGGACAGACTTGTCCAAGAAAAATTGAGTATGAGCATGATATGATTTTGCCATTTAGATCAACAAAAGTAATATTTTCGCCAACATTAAATTTCTTTGTGAGTATTAGGCAAACTAAATAAAGCAAACTAACTCAGCCAAAAATCAAGCTTACCAAGAGCAGAATCTCCACTGCACCCAAAGAACTTTAAAATACAACAAACCTGAGAATTATCCATTAGGTCCGCACTGAGGATACGGCCTGAGAGATCGTCCCGCGAGACCAGTTCAGGGGGGTCAGACGTACAGTTGACTCTGTAGATTACATTGGTCTTTATCACGCCTTTTTCATGCTCTTCGTCTGAGGGAAAATCCTTGACATCTGAAATAAATAACATCAAGCAGGTGAGGTTTTCGATCTCTGGCAGTTAAGAACCAAATTGGCTGACTGGTCAAGGGCCACAAACAGCTTACAATGGGTAACCGGTAATCATTGAAGTTGATGGTTGCTCTAACAAAGATGCATTGTAGTGAAACAAAAGTAACCACGCTCAAGTAGTCGCCTTAAGTTAGTATCTCGCCCTGACGTTCCTGTCATAGAAATTCCAATACAGATATGTAGTAATTCTAGTACCTGCTACATCAGCTTTGCCTCCTAATGTCTTCCAGAATAGTCTTGTCAGAGCATCATTTGTCTCAAGGTCTTGATCGATGATGTGAACTTTTGTCCCATTGCAGCCCAAGTCTTTCTGCTTAACAATTATTGTGGAAACTTCCATTCCCTGATAAAGAAGTTTAATTTGTTTATGCACCTCTTTCACCTTTAATTAACCACTACCCACAATGACAGAGACACGGTTAAAGTGACAGTAATAAAATAGGAGAGGGAGCATGCATAAGAAGTCTTCCTTTGAGCCTGGCAGACCATAAGGGCTGCAGCCCAGCCTGCTTTCTATAGCATAAATTTGTTTTTTCTACTCCCCCTGGATGGGATGCTAGTCCCTCACAGGGTTACCCCCAGCAGTAACTTCGCCGATACCCATTTATACACCTGGGTGAAGAGAGGTACTGTGAGAGAAAAGTGTCTTGCCCAAAAACACAACACAAGGACACTGGTCAGGTCTTTTGTGGACTTTGGCCAACCCTGAATTAAAATGTACTGGGGTGGGACATTTGCATGGACAATCTCAGCTACACATAGGTTCAAATTTCTTAGTACACTGTATCTGGCCCCCCACCCCACCACATGCAGACTGGGGACTTGACATTGATAGTTATACTTCACCTTAGCTTTCTTCATTATACTAGCATCCTTTCCATTCCATAAATGAATCTCCTTTGGAGTCACTAACACAAACACATCTCCAGAATTGAGCGACTTGACTGTCGGCTCCACAAGTCTGGTCTGGATATGTCTTGAACCTATGGCAATAGCAAAATATTTTGTAATAGGGCCTGATTATATGAGCCAGGTTGGCCTGTTTAGCCTAGTCTGTGAACAGGCTCCATCTGGTTCTGTTTGCCAAGATGACTTTCAGCCCGGTATTACATGAGCCCGGTTTACCAAGATAACTCCCCTAAAATAACTGTTTTCCCAGATGCCTATGTGTCATCTTGTACACAATATTATTTTGCTCTGTTCTGAGCATTATATGCTGGGGTGGGTGGGGAGGGCAAGAATTTATGCGCTCTTCTTGATCTCAAATGGCATCATAGATGAATAATAAAACAATAAACAAATTTTTCAAAGTTAGCTGATGCAAACCTTTGATTTGTAGCAGCATGACAGGTAGAAATCCCCCAAAGTCTTTGATCTCAGTGCTAATTCCAGCAGAGTCCTTGGCTGTCTTTCTCAAGGCAGTGCTTGCAGCAGCCAGATCCTCTGTACTGGACAGACCGGCCATAGCTTCGTCAGTGAAACCTTTCTCTTTTCCTGGAAAGTAGAAGTTATTACCAAATGTTTTAAATCTCTACAATATATAGGACGGTGCAAGGCAATGAGAAGATAAGGCACAGCATTAATCAAAAGGTAGACAGCTGACTTTAGAAAACAGCAAAAGTTATTACCCTAATGGTGCCTTAACTCCAGTCTCTATAACATGAAGTAACTAGGGATGTTTCGACTCCCTCGCTGTAGAATGCAAGTCAATCGCAGGGTTACCCCCAAGCATTATTTCGCCAGCACGCATTTATACACCTTGGTGGAGAGAGGCACTTTAAGAGTAAAGTGTCTTGCCCAAGAACACAACGCAGCGCCTCGGCCAGGGCTCAAACACGGACCGTCCGCACCGGTGTCCAGCATGCTAACCATTAGGTCACCACGCCTCCCCTGCTGGGTTGAGAACGGCGCTGTTAATTTTCCCAAGAACAGAATTACCATGATGGTCCCCAGCTACGACTCACGTCCATGCTACTCAATCCATACATGTATACCTCAGTACTGGCGAACAATATTATTATTGCAAATTACAATATTATAATATTATAATATTAATATTATAATATTATAATATTAATATTATAATATTATAATATTATAATATTATTGCACAACCAGACAAAATTCTGTGTGGTAACTTGTTATTCACTAAGCAACCCATCCAGATGAGAAGCAATTGTCCTAGCTGTTTTCTGAGTCTGCAAAGCTACAATGCATAGGTGTATCTAAATTGATCACAGTTTGTGAGTTGAATCTATTGTACAAAATTCCTTGTTTAAATAATCAAGCTTACTTCTCTTGCCAGCAAGTGAAGGTTTTTCTTCTTCTCGGATCTTGAGAATCTGGAAAAAACAAATAAAATTGAACATGCCATTGTAACAGGATTCCACAAAACCACAGTCATGCTGTCTCTATTGTGTAAACGTCTTTAGGTTCAATAAGTTTGTTCAACTTTCTCGTGTTATGACAATAAGCTCATGTAATGGACATCAACTTACATCAGTCTCAGTTCTCAGGTCCTCTCTGTTCTGTCGCTGCCGCACAGGGTTGCTACTTGCTGCATGTCGTCTAGCTGGCTTGATTTTCCTTCTTTGGTCTGAAAAGGACTTCAAGCTGAAAAAAAGGATGTACATTAAAACCTCAGAAAAACAACAAAAAAAAGATTTTGACAATGAAAATAATCTTCTTAGCTGGAGATAGATTGATTTTCAATCAAGTTTCGTAAGACCAAAACCAATGGATCTCTCTGGGTCTTCTCTGGCCAACCACAATAGACACAGACAATCCAATCAAAACTCTTAAGCAAATACATGAAGCTGGCATGAAGCACGGGAAAATGTGCTCGTGTGAGTCGTGATTGGTTTTAATTTAATTTACTTCTGATTGGTTGAAAAATTAGCGCAAGATTTCTAAACCAAACCAAAAGCAAACGCAAATTGTTTTCGACACTCAAATGAAAATTGCTTTAATGAAGGTGTTCAATTTTTTATGTATTAAGTGAGAAGTACCTGTCATGGCAGTGGGAGGCACGGTGCACTGGACTCCACATTGAGTTTGAGCCTCACTTGTGGCACTACGTAGTGTTCTTTCGCATGACACTTCACTCTCACAGTGCTTCCCTCTACCCAGGTGTACAAATGGGTAACATTGAAATAATGCTGGGGGTAACCCTGAGATGAATTAGCATCGCATCCAGGGGGGAAAAGCACAAGTTACTGTACCCCTTCAATCATGACCAAAATCTGAAGACTACGTAAAATCAAAACTATACTCCAACTGGCTTGATGATAAGAAGAAAAATGACCGGCCTATTTGGCACCATAAACTGTAGTGAAGTGCATGCTCCACTTCAAAGAATGTTATGCTTACCATTATAATTATAATCATAAGAGCTGCCTACATGTACATACTTGGAGGATATGAAAGGATCCTCAGCACTTTCTTCTTCACCAAATGTGAACGACTTTGGTCTCTCGTCATCTTCTTTGATGAGTTTTCTTATTCTAACATCATCTGCAGTGTATGACAGAGGTCTGTCAGTGAACAAGCGAGACTTTGTGTTCCCATCAACTTTTTCAACACCTTGCTTTGGTCCATCTTGTTCCTCATCTTCTTCTTCTACCTCTTCTTCTACTTTGTCATTTTCACTTTCTGAGCTTAAGAAGTCTTCATCATCTTCACTTTTGTCATCTAATTCATCTTTGACTTGCATTTTAGTATCTATTTCAGCTTCACTTTCAGTGTCGCTTTCCTTCGCTGATGTTTCCACAGTATCCATCGATTCTTGTTTCTTGATTGCCTTATCATCTCCACTTACCAAACTGTCACCTTCATCAGTAAACGAATCTCGTTGAGGAACATTCTCTAAAGGGGCTGATGTGTCTTGAACCACTTTGTCTTTGAAAGGAACAGATTCTTCATTCAATTCACCCCCAAGGGTAGGTAAAATTTCAAGTTCCTTGCTAAGGCGTTTTTCAAGCTCATCATCTGTTCCGCAACCCTCAGGCTTTCCACAAGGGCCAAACTGTTGGGCATCACTTTCTTCAGAGACAGTACCACTTTCAGTTGATTTCACCTCTTCTTTCTCTTTTTGGTCTGTCTTTCTCTTTCCTGGTGGCTTCTTAGGAGAATCACCACCCTCTGCACCAAATGTCTTGGCAATGTCAGATGCCAAACTTTTGATTTTTTGAGCAGTCTCTGGGCTCTCACTGACAAACTCGTCCGTCATCTGCCTCCGACTGGCCATAAGTGCTTTCATATCATCACTAGTACTCAACTTCTTTTTAAGCTTAGGTTTGGTTAAAACTCTTGGCTCATTTTCCTTTTCTTTGGCTTGAAACCTGCTCTTAATACTGTCCAGCCTTTCAAATTGTTCCCCTTCTTCAAACTCTGGGTGTTTGGAAACTTGCTCTTTGTTGGGGGTTAGATATTTGCTCTTGATATCTTTCATTTTGGGAATCATTTGAATTTCTTCGTCCAGTGGGTTTGATTTTGATACTGGCTCATCCTCTCTCTCATGTAACTTTTTTCTCAAATCTGCCAGTTTAGGGACATATTCCAGGTTATCATCTGCAACAGTGGGCTTTAAAGGTGCCTCTTGACTCGTGGTCATCAAATTTTTCTTAATGTCGGAGACACCTTGACTGAACTTGATATCCTCACCTGGATCAACTGGCATAGAGTGCATTGCCTCTGCACTTGGAGTCATCTCATCTGAGCTAACAGATGTCCTTTTCTCAGGCTGTGCAGGGGTACTACTGACCGGTGATTTGGGGCGTTCTCCATCACTCAAGGATGACATTGATGATCTCATAGACGAGGTTCCCATACCTTCTACCTCACTTCCACTCAAGAATTGCTTGCGAGACTGCATATACTTCCACTCCTGTTCTCTCTCATAGTCTTCTTGTGTTGTCAGGTCAATAGGCTTGGGAAGTTCAAATCGAAGAGGATCATCAACCATGTCTGTCGAAAATGTCCATTTCAACATAGTTGTACGTGCTCTTTCTAATTCAAGATTTTTCTTATATTCTTTCAAGGGTCCTTTGATAGGTACTTTGTTTAACACAGCTACAGAATCCTGATCAGCATCAGTTAAGGAGGACCATGAACGCTTACTAGAATCAACAGAGTCTTCATCATCCGTCCTCCGTCGACGTCGCCTCATGGCTATTTCAAATTCATCATCAAGGTCAGACTTTGACCGCATAAGACTGTAAGGATTTGGCTTCTTGAATTTCCTTGGAGTTGTGGAACGATGTTCAAAGACTTGCTTCTCTTCATCAGTTTGAGGAAAGCGTGCTGATACAGTTGATCTCCATCTCCGCTGCCGCACCATTTGTAACCATGCTGGCTCCTTTGGTGCTTCTCCTTCATCGATGACAGGTCTAAAATGGGTGATCCACATGTCATCTCTCTTCATGGGTACACACGGTTTGTTGACACCCAGTGGTTTAGGTGGTTCCTTGTTCTGCCACTGTTCCTTCAGTGACCTCACCGAATCAACGTGACCTTCATCGACACCTCTGTCTTCTTCTGGAGCCTCCGGTTCCTCGAATGTCTTCACTACGCCTTTCTGCGGCTCTCTGTTTCCATCATCATCCTCATCATCTTTAGAAGTTGCTGGAGGGGGCCACTGCTTGGCCAGGTGACGAGGAGTCGGTTGTTCCTCAGAGTGTGGGATCTCCCTGTCAACTCCCGATGCTGATGTCAAATAATCATCTTTTATTCTTCTTACAGGTGAAGTGGACATAACCTCGGGATGCTGATCCCTACTGGGATCACGAGGAGACAATTCCAAGTCATCCTCATCATCGTCATTATTAATATTGTATCCCTCAACAGCAGCAGCATACCGCTCTTTTCTTTTGTCCACATCAGCACCCTGTGATCCTCGTCGAATAGCAGATGCATAAGAGCCATAACCCGATTTCCTTCCCTCACCTCCTTTCTGTGCATTGTGCTGTTCATTCTCTTTGTCAGTATCATCAACACTCTCGTTATCTGCAGACAGAATTTCTGGGTCACTGGGTCTCCGTTCACGGATTTCTCTTTTGCTAAAGTCTGTTATAACCGCAGCTGACTTAGCACTTTCCTTAGTTTTTTCAGCTATTTCGCGCTGCCTCTTTTTCTCGCGTCTCTCTTGCCTCTTTTCTTCACGAGTTAAAGCCCTAGATAGCTCAGCATCACTGTCAGTTGTTGATGAACGAGACCGGCCACCACCATCTTCATTGACTCCATTCACTGGTATATTTTCCTCGTCTGTATCAAGGCTAAGTCGTCTCTGTTCTCTCCTCTTCCTTCTTGCTTCGACTCTAGAGATCCTTTCATCTGTATCCTCGGACATAACTACAGTAGCAATCCTATTTTTAATGAAACCTCACTCAAATTTGCAATCAAAACCCACTCCTTGCACAAGATACTTGCTATGCACAGGGAAAGTCACTCATGCATATAATCCTTTGTGTGTCAAATTTTTCCTTGCTCTCCTCTGGGTCTTGCTATGTACTCCAGCTAAGTTATTTCACAATATCTTTTTCTGCTTTTGATAATACATTATCCAGTAGACTACAATGGATTTTCTTGGAGAACCTGTGTGATTAAAGAAACTCAACTCAGTGAACAGATTTTACAAAACAGATCACAACTCCAGATACCCTGATTGAAACTATAACACAACAAGGAGAATTGTCACAAAAAATTACAATGTGCTGTGATGAATTTTATAAGCTTGACTACACTAACAGCCCATATAATCTAAAAGGGTAATTCTATTTGTGATATAACACTAAAGTTTAAACTCAAAATCTGCTGGCCAACTGTATAATCCCTAGCATTGCGAACATATACCAAGATATCATGAATTTGAAACTAACACAATTCAATATTGTTGTTGTGACCTTTAGCTTACTAAAATGAAATGATTAGACAGCTAACAAAATGAAAATAATTTGCTTAACAATTACTCAGTTTGCGGCCCATTTCATAAGTTACCCAATGTCTTGCATCCCTCAAAGTTATTTATAAGTAATTAATTTAAATTTACTAAATCACATTTTAGAGTTTTTGGCTCTAACAACATAAACACATCTCAAGAACCATAGCTGAACCCTTGTTGACATGTAATTCAAGAAGCCCTTAAGAGTGAAAACAAAAAGATTGCATGACTGAATGAAAGGCTAAAGTGTTGTTATTACTCAAAGCAGTAAATGGAGCTAGGAAGAAACATTGAAAGATAAGAGAACTGTGTAAATGAAAAAATTGAAGAAATGCTCCTAGCAAAATGAGCTTGAAGGCATGCGAAATGAAGGTAATTAAAATGTGATAGCAGCAAAATTGAAAACTACATGTAGAGAGATTTTATTTTCATTATCTAGTCCAGTGGACCTTATGATCTTTTTATCATGCATACCTGTGTCCATGCAAATCATGAAATGGTAACTTGAACTGTAATCAACTGCATTTTTGTCAATTTGTAAAACAGGGAAGTACAAGGGGTCGCGTGAAGATTCAGAGAAAAATTTGCTTATTTTTCTGTTGAGCAAAACAACAATACAGAAAAAAAAACATGCATGTAAAACACATGATTGATCATTCTACAAAGCCAGAGCAGATTTTATATTTGGCCCAAGCCCACTGAGATCAAGCAGGACAGAACAATTCCAAAAATTGTTGAACAACATGAAAATCGGCATGAGCAACATGAACAATTTTAATTTATGACTTTGATTTTCTTTCTAACAGGGTCCATAGAGTGCATTTTGTTTAGTTAATGACTGCAATGATATTGAACATTATATTGAAAAGGAAATAACTCATTAGTATTTACTTTCTACACACATTTATATTCAAAAACAAACATTTCAGCTGAATTTTAAAACAGGTCTAACAAAAGAAGAAATAACAAACAGAAACCAAACGTATGTTTATCCCATCCATGAAGAGAATGTTTAGCAAAACAAGAAAGAAAAAATAATATTAAGAATTAAAAAAGAAAACGAAATCAACAGAGTGTATATTAGAGGGGGTAAGTTTGTAAAGAAATTGTGGTGCTGCGTCGGTGGGAAGTATAATTGGCCACCTGAATTGGCCACCGTAAAGAGATTCAAGAGCTGACGTTTCGAGCATTAGTCCTTCGTCGGAGTGAATCAAGGAATTGTGGGTCGTGTGTGGTTAATTTCTTTACGGTGGCCAATTCACATTATCAACCCAGTTGATAAAACCAAATTAGAGAGTGTATATAAATTAGTTATTTGAATGAAAAAAAGCATGTTTCTGTCAATTTTTTTCCTGTTTGGATTGGGCTAATGGAACTGTCATTAGAAATTAATGCCTGTGATATTCATTTCTCTGGCTTACAATAATTTAAACAATTTTGAGATTTTGGTTGCTATTCTAGTCATAATTATAATAAGAAAAATAAAATATAAAATAATGTAGATGTAATGTACATGTAATTCAGTAATTTAATATTACATGATAATATATAACATTTAGCTGCCAAATGAACAAAATATTTCTGTATAATTACCATGTAAACATTTCATTGTGTCAATAGCACATTTCGTTCATTGTCTGGAGTAATTTCCACTTTTATGTTCCAGTTAGCATATGAAATTTTTAGGACAAATTTATTTTGCGGTTTCACAGAACACATACCGGTATTCATTTTCAAGATTTTGCAAAACTGTCATATGTATCAAGCTAAGTTATAATTTCTTGATGTGATTTCATTTAATATTTCTTGAATTCAGGTAAATTGGCTTTATTCAGACAATACATCAACACTAACCCAATGATTCCTTATTTCCGAAAGTAACCACTTCCATTTGCCTGTGCGCGTCCAGTTAAACTTACTTTTTTCATATAAGCTTTAGTGCTGGGCACCCTGGATCTCATGGTTTGGAACCTTCAGGCTCACTGTAATTTTTATTTGAGCACAGCCTTGTTATACAAGGAGGTCTACAGGCAAAGGTGGGTATGGAATTACTAAGAAGAATCAACGTTGAAAAGTTACATGTACTGCGTATTGGTAATAAATTCATCATTTCTTTAATAAAGAACATATATAGTGACAGTCACTTACTTTTCGCATCATCTTATGTTCTCAAAACTTTAATTTCTAATCGTGAAATTAAAGTGTCACAAAAAATTGGTAGGTAGTTTGCAGACCAGGAGAATTGAGTGAGGCCGTCAAATTAAACCAGTAGATTAAAACTGTACGAAAAATATGAAGTAATAAAAAAGTGAATATTTGTCTGGTTAGTCAATTCATCTCGGAAATCAGCAGCCTGTATTAATGTAATTTATATACTAACTGTCACTTGAACAAATGGCAATAATTTATAAAACACAGAGCCAAGTGTCTGCAGATAAATTTGTTCTCACATAGAAATAATTATACGACATTAAGACCAATGGTTAGGTTTGTTTGTAACTAAGATTACATGATCTAATTAAAGTCCTCGAGGGGAGGCAAATGGTCCTTCAAAATAGATAACTTGTGCAGAATTAAAGCCTAAATTCAAAAGCCGCCAACTTCAATTTTTAATGACACCTTGATCAAGCTAACAAAAATTTATAGTCTCATTGTGCTGTCTTTTAAAGTCTCAAATTTACTATTCAGCACTCTTCTTTTGAATAGAAGTGACAATTTTATTTTTAATTCAATTTGGTATATAAAAACAGTTTTCCAGTAAATGATGTCAACCTTAACCATTTAAAAAATTACTTGCGAAATTGATTCTAACCAGTCCAGACTGATGACAACTATGTGTGCAACCAAAATTAATTCTTGTAACTAAACATAAGAAATGTGTGGCAAATAATGATTATTATAAATTTTAAAAACAATCATTTCAAACTTGGTTTCAAAACGATGAAAGCTCAAGTTTTATTGCTGTTTATCAGTTTCTAATTATCCTATTCAATCCACAATGTCAACAAAAGGAGCTGTAATTCCCAAAGAAGATGAAGAACAAGTGATTTGCATAATTGTTCATGCATAGTTTGGACGTTAATCTAAAACGAATATTATTGAAAACTTGCCAGCAGACAATTATAATATTTACAGTCCATGCACTGAGGTAGAGATATCAGACCTGTGAAAAATAACAGCTGCATTAGTACCTAAAGTGCTTTTCACAGAGTTATTGCATGGTAGATTATACCCTTGACAACAACAAATATTAGAGTCCTTTGCTTAGCCAAGAAGTGTACACATGACATATACACTTACAGACTCTGTCAAAAACCTTGCGTTACAGCCAAGATGTTCCAATTTGCCGATTTTTGTCAACTATTGAAACGCCTTCATTTATGGAATTTACTAGAACTTATAATTATTATTAACTGAAGTCAATGCAAAAAATATTCGTAATCATGTACAAAAGAGAACTGACAACAAAAGGCATTGTATGTAATCTAAACAAGAAAAATATGCATAACTTATAAAAATATATTTTTCAAAAGGTCTGCACAAAACAATCGCCGAAAAGCTATGAAAAAATGTATTTGGTCTTAAACTCTGGCGTATCAAACTGTACATTTTACTGAGATATTTTTTTCAAAGATGAATATTCGATAACTTTTTGGGTGAACAAAAGAAGGCCTCTGTGATGGATCGAAGACGTGATCGCGTCGACGATGGACGCCATTGTAATGAAATTTACAGTGAAATTGACGAAGCGTATTTTGGTGGCTTCCGAATCAGCGAAGCAAAACGAGTACGTCGATTCAAGGATTTGTGATGTCAGCAGTTAATTCACACTGATTTAACAGCAGGGAAATAATAAATCTAAATAAATGTTTGGCATACCATCTGGATACACGACAAATCTTTTGAATAAGGTGACAACTGAGCCAAGAAAATTAATAACTGCTTACCAGCTTAGAAATTCGAGAAATCGCAACTTAACAGCGCTTTCCAGCAGGGCCGTCTAATATAAACTTGCTTGTAAATAATAAAGTTTTTCTTACAAACACTGATCGCGAAAACAGACGCTGGTTTGGCGACAACTACAGCAAAAACGCGCGTTCTCTTCAAATTTCCGACCTGTCAAAGTTAAGTATTTAGTTTTTCCGAAATTTTGACCCCACCTATAAGACACCTCCTCGGTAATATTTTTGAAATGAGACGTTCTTGTGCTGTCATCAAATTCTCTATGATATGACAAATGGAAGATCGAAACGTGAGGCTCAATACATACAAAATTCTTTGCCAGGAGGTAAATCGAAAACAAAAACGCGACAAATTATAACTTTCAGAAATATTGTAAACTAATTTACCGACAAGAAACATCCAGTATCTTTACTTATTTGAGCTTAATTTATAATAAATTGACGTTCACACGGCGAGTTCGTGGATCTCGCACTCATAAGCCTGTCGCCCAGGCACAAAAATTATTTGATCACTTTGGCACGAACTACATAAACATTGTAATAAAAAATAAGTAATATCCAGACACTTTATTTGCTCGTGAATTAAACGATTCACAACGAAAACCAAAGCAGACATAAAATTAAGAATTGAATTAAACAATTATTTTCTCGAAGCTTAAACAATCATCGAGTGATGCCAAGAACAATTTTTGTACAAGACTGTGTTTTTTGGCAAGCGCAGCGCATTTAATGACCACAGCCCGTGAATACAGAATACAACCACCAGCTACGCTTTTAAACTTTTACGACGAGCAAAAATCACACGCTAGCATAGCTTGATCGCTATAAACTTACATGCGGAATTTTTTTAATCATAATATCGACCACTCAAGGCGAATCGAACGTACCTGCCAGCTCAGAATCTTGTTTCCGTCCACGCAAAATCCAATTCAATCATTGCTTGCTTTAAGCCTCACCTTAACACTTTTCTTTCAAATGTTGGCAGATGATAAAACCAAAATCGGAAGGAGTACGAGAAACCAGACACGAGTTAATCGAAGCTCGAGCTCGAAGTCGTAAATGGCAGTCAATCAGATCAGTGCCACAGTTCGAGTCCTGTCGTTGCGTTACCCACTTATTCGTGAGGCAGAGCTTTTACAAAGTGCACAGGTCGTAACTTTTGCAAGATGTGAAGAGTCGATAGCTTTGATCAGTCAGATTTAAATTAAACCGCTGAAATAAATGGCAAAGAACAACTTCACCAGTGTTTACAAGAGCTGCACCAAACCCGCACGTCTACGTCCACGCGGACATCCGCTGACAAAGGGAGCGTCAACGCCGAGAATTCCAAATGCACGCGCGGGAAATATGGGCCATCGGCAGCCCCACCCGGGATGGGAGATAACTAATTAAGAAAACTGAAAGCCGTTTTTCCGTCAATTTAAAATGGGTTAAGTACAAATATCTCATTTGCCTTTCAAGGAATGCCAAAACCCTTCACTCATCTCACCAATCAATGTATTGTGGTGTTTTGTAAATCTTTGGATGATTTTTGGGTATATTTGGGAGGAGAGAGTTTTTCTTAAAGGAAAAATAAAATTGGAGAAATATGAAAAAGTGAAGATTTAACGGAGTTTAAAAATTAGAATTTGAAGTTTAAAATTAGAATGTGCACAGCACTAATTTTCTTCCTTTTATACCTTCTCTAAACCAGCCGGGGGACGGCGGAGCCGGGGTGGAGGGGGGTTCAGCCGCCCCCCCCCCCCCCCGCTTTTTACGACAATGACAATTTTTTGTTTTAGTACAAGGTTCGTATTTACAAAACTTCCAAAATATTGCTGAAGCACAAAAAGTGCCTGTCATTTTACACTTATCCAGGTTGTCTTTCAATAAAAAGTATCTCATGGAGAACGTTGAAAATACCATTTCCTAGCCTCTAGATTTCAAAATTTTATGGGGGAGGATGCCCTCAGATCCCCTACAGACTCGCGCCTCCGGCGCTCATTTTCAAGCCCCCCGCCCACTTTCAAATACGCTCCGCCGTCCCTGTTTAAACCTCTCAAAATTTCATTCAAATTCAGGTAGGCCCCGTCTTAAATACTCGGCGCACCTATTAAACAAATGGAAAAGTAGAATTGAAAACTGAAAAGGACCGCGAACGATAATGCTGCTAACTTGCGTAGTATCTGCAATAGCCCTAATCAGCCAAAAATAAACTGCATCACCATCAAAACTACAATTAGACTGCGACCAGTCTCTATTTTGCTCCAAAATCGTAACGAAAGCGAAAATTTGCGAGTGCTATTTTCGAGGGGCGAGCGGCAAATCCGCGAGCCGCGAGTTTCGTGGGCGCCAGCTGGAGTTAAATTAGAGACTGCAATGGCTTCATACAGCATTTCTGATGCTCTTTGACAGCTCACATCAATGTCACCTTGACACTGACGCCCACTTCTGAGCATGAAGCAGCCTTGCAGTTTTGATGGTGTTAAAAAATGTACCGTGGAACAGCTGAGCAACGTTTAACAATCAACTCTTTAATTTTAGCTTGGCGATGGATTTAGCGCTATGAGATTTCTTAGTGAGGGTAGGGGGGGGAGGCGGGGTGGGGGGGGGGGGGGGTGAATAGGGGTACTTGAATCCGCCAATGGCAAAATGGCGCCTACCATATAGACCCTGCCTGTCCTGGGGACGAAATTTGTAGCGATGGGCATATCATCAGTTTCCGCCACTTTTAAATTAGCCACCTACCGCGCACGCGTAACGCTGACCACCTGAATTGCGTTTGAAATGTGCTCCACAACGTGCACTAATGACCTCTTACTAACCGGGCGAGAGGGCCGTACTGGGGAATATTGGCCAGAGGTCGTGGAAGTATGGACCGAGCGCAGCGAAGTCCGTACAAAAACGACCGAGGGCCAATGTTCCCCAGTACGGCTCGAGCAAGTTAGGTTAGTAAGTAGTTCATTATATGGCACTCGGGTCATGCATGCTTGTTAAAAACGCACTCTTGGTGACTTGAATTTAGAGGGTTTCCGCCTTAACGTCTTTTGATGCCGCGAACAACTCAGAAAGAACAAGCTACCACGATTTTGAAAACATTTTTCTTTAAATTTTAGTATTTTTATAAGTTTTCTTTCTGCATTTCTAGTTGCAAGTTTTAAATTATTCGCTCACAGAAAACTCGGCCTCGTAGTCTAATTGTCAAATAGACCATATTCGTATTCCCGGTATTAGACTGGAACTAGCTTGAAGTGGAGGCTAATGTGGGGGAATATTACAGGTTAGACGCTGTACTCCGCCAAGTAATTTGCTCTTGTGAACGTATGAAACACTGACAAGTTTTTTTCTTGTCTTCTTCAAAATATTATTCTGCACTTTAATCTTTGGTTTGAGCGACTTTATCCTAACTGTGCCTAAATATCACAATGAACCAATCAGAGCTCGCAGGAAAAAACTATGGAAACGTAACCGTGGTCACTAAGCGCGGGAAAAATCAGGAACCCATTTCAGGTCATGGTCTGCTTCACCTGATTGGCTGAGAAAATGGCATTTTTTCTGACTGGCTTTCTCGACCAATCACTGCTTAGCAAAGAATCGGACAACCAATATTAAATTGGTCAAAGCGACCTTCAGCGAAAACTGTATACTAATTATAATAAAGTGAATTGTTTGTGTACCACTATTGTGCAATCACGTCCTTTACATTCCATTTGTTTTCTGTTATCTAACTTGACCTAACTTCTCGTTATCCTATATCGCCACCTCTGTGTAAGTGGAGTAATCTTTTTTTATAAAACTGGCCGGCTCCATCGATTTTGTCTTGCTGCTGAACTCGCACATTCGAGTAAGGAAGTTGTAGTTGAAACTGGCGCAGTTTGCTTCTCCCAAACAGCTCCTTAGGCATGATGGGTACTCATCGACCTGGCTTGTTTTGTACGCATGCCCAGCAAGGATGTAATGCATCTCAGATGACTTCTGCTCTCCGCAGGTTTGCTCCGAAGGCGCTACTATGAAAGCTATAAAGAATAACAGGATCACCAAAGGCACTGGCATTCTGCGTTCAACCTGTTGGAGAGCGACAGACTGGAGGTTGGCTTAAATGCAATGTTTGTCACGTTGCCCATATATGGTCATTGTGCTCTCAATATCCCGTCAACTGCAGCTGACAGATATTCTGCGGTATACGTCAAGTAACGATAATTCGGTTGAAGTCTCGCAAAGCGCCGCATAACGACAACTTTTTTTAGCTGTAAAATGCTCTTCATTGACAATTTGTTGAATAATAAAACAATTATCCTGCTCAATCTTGCGGAATATCGCCTGATTTTAGCCAACTCGGCCTATAAGTATAAGTAAGTATATGGGCCTTGGTCCGGAAGAAAATGGCGCGAACGCATATTTCCCGCTTCAGAGGGTCTGAACTGAGATTTTGTATTAAGGTTAACACAACATCCAACTAATATATGAAAAGAAAACAACTTCTATGTTTACTTAATTACCCGGTAATATCGAAAATAATGGTTCCAGGAGCAGAAGCCAAGTGAAATACTTAACTTTCTAGTTCTACAAAATTGTGCCCAGCAATAATTAGCTTTAACGTTTAATTCTACCGGGAAAAATTTGCGCGCAAACCGTGGAGCGATAGCCTCCATTTGGCGCGGAAATATTTATCAATTATCCTGCGAAATCGCGCGGAATATCGCCTGATATATCGATACTCAACCGACGAGGCCGTAGGCCGAGTTGGCTAAAATCACTGAGACGATATTC
This sequence comes from Blastomussa wellsi, assembly GCA_947652115.1. Classification (NCBI taxonomy): domain Eukaryota; kingdom Metazoa; phylum Cnidaria; class Anthozoa; order Scleractinia; family Plerogyridae; genus Blastomussa; species Blastomussa wellsi. The sequence continues at coordinate 6,473,906 of OX393574.1, read as the reverse complement.
CGCAAAATTGAGCAGGAAAATTGTTTTATTATTCAACAAATTGTTTACTAAGCGCATTTTACAGCTAGAAACATGAGAAAAGTTGCTGTTATTATGCGGCGCTTTGCGAGACTTCGGCCGAATTATCGTTACTTATCGTATATCGCAGGATATCTGTCAAGTACAGATGACGGATAACAATCGCTGCATGACCATAAATGGACAACGCGACAATTTGTTGAATAATAAGCTCGGATATTTGTCCCAGGACATTATCTGTTCCGAGACGCGAACAGTTTTCCGCACGTAAGGGCGAAAAAACGTTTACAGTAATCGAAGTGCAGTTGTCTTCATTGATCTTGACTCAGAAGCACATCGATCTAAAGGCAACGAGTACTGATTCAGCCCCAATAGCTTTTGCAAAAACTGTCGGTTTTAATCATGGTGTTATAATAATAAGCGGAAAATATAAAAAAGTACCGTTCATTTAAATATAATTTAGAGATGAGATTCATCGATGTTGATGTAACCGTGTAGGCGATTTCTGCATGTTATTTATAATGTTTAGATGTCAAAATGAAGCCGGCATTTTTCAAAATAAGAGAAAACAAATTAAAAACTTAGGCATACATAAAGCGGGTAATCGTTGGATATCTCAATTACATGTATTTTATATAAAAAATTAAACTAAAACCAACTCTTATTTGAGAATACATTAAATTCAGTGTGAACTTCAGAAAAAATATTGTTTGTTTTAAAGAAATAGGAATCAGCTAGTCGCGAAACCAAAAGGTATAAGTTGAAAGAATCGTAGAGCGAAAGTTCAGTATATTTTAGATTCCTAGCTCGCATGGTCATACAGAACGATAGTATATATTGTTGACAATACCACGTTGGTAAGTAGACCTTCATAACTTAGCGACTATTAATCTTCTTTAATTTTCAATGTTGATACCTCGCTATATGAATCATAAAATGCAGACGTATTTAAATTCACTAAAAATTTCAAGAACTTTTAAATCTATAATTGCAGCCTAAGATATTGGGCATTGAAGTTTGTTTCAATTTGGGACGGAAAAGATCAGAGATAAATACTTACCGTAACGATAAAATATATAAAAGGCCAAACTAGAACGCCGAATTCTCTCGATTTTGGGTCTCGCAAACCTCCAGCGCCTGACTTCAAATAATTGTAAAACTGCAAAACTGCATGTTAAATGATTGACGTGTAAAACACAAAACGAAGTCTGCCAGGTGCTATTCCATGGTTTTTATCAACGTAAGGTCACTGTGATTGGTTCGTTTACTCCTTGTTAACAAAAGCACCTATAACAGTTTTGCAGGGTTTATGTTTTAACAATGATGTAGTGATCTTTGATGTATTTAGAATTACGATGGTAATTTGCGGACACTAGTGATGGATTTGCTAGGTATGTAGATGTGTGAATTTAAATGAGAAAGTTTCATCGGTTATAATTATATATAATTAATTACTCGGTTTCTTCCTAGGATATCGCTCTAAAACTCAAAATGTTTACCTCCATTGTTAGAAGAAATTGCTGCTAAATTTGCCTTATAAAATAATGTTGAATGACCTCGTCGCGGTTATAGCCTCCATCTTGGATGAGTAACGCCACTGGAGTAAACAGCTGAATCGATGATTTTGACCCTTACGCCCCTCTCTTCCCCACCCCTCCCCACTCAAGCTCATCCCTCCCCTCCCCTCCCTCCGCTTTAAACAACAACTTGGCAAGTTGGTTGGTTCCAAGCAAAACTTTTATTCGTCTTTGAAAAACTGTGAATCTCGACATGGCAATTGCTCTAATATTCACAAGGCCAGAAATTAGGCCACTAATTAACAAAAGCAACTATTCACTACTCGCAATTGTCATCAAGATAGTTCGCTTAGTGCGTTCGTAAGAAAAGTTAAATATACATCTTGGACATCTCCAAAACGAACCGCCTGAAGAGAAAAAAAAATGCAGAAAAACTTATCATTAAAGTTGTTAAAAAACATTAAAATTAAACATGGCGGCCTCACAGCGGAGAACCACCATCTTGGATTTGAATTCAATACCAGAGAAGGCTGGCATTTAAGAGTCTGAGCTGAAAATGGCGTCATTTCGTTTTTTTGAGAACTGTTTTTTAGAGTTTTTTTTCTGTTAGCAGTGGAAAATTAAGGAAATTCAATTTCTTTTCCAATTTGGTAAAGTCACGGGATTTTCACACCAAACTGAACTGTGTTTATTTAAAGGTGAAGCCTGTCCGTTGTCGTCAACGGCTTTCACCATTAGGGATGCTTTCCAATTCTTGTGTTTCTGCTCTGGTTCACATTAAATTCTCACAAAATCACACAGGTCGACAAAGCTAATCGTTTTTTCCTTTAAAATTGAAAGATTTATGAACTTAACGATGGCAACTGGTGGCTTTTCTCTATTTTTCAAAGTTTATTACAAAAAGGTACAGAGGAGTATCCCGTTACCATGACAACAGTAATTTCTGATGGAGCATCATAGTGTAAATCAAATTTTCAGAATAATCTCCTTTTACGTTTGAAGGTGCTTTGTACCTTACGACTTAATGCAGTTGCTATCGGTGCAAGATCCACTGGTTCCACAGCCCCAGCCGAGACAATAATCACGTCTGTATGAACAGTAGCAGCCTGCTCCCAGAGAGCGACAGTGCGGACAGATGCTGGCTGTAGGATGAAACAAAGCAGACGGATATCAACGATAACACACCTCAAATAATCGGGAATAAAGTTCCCCACACCGAAAATAAACCCTCAAAACAAATGCACGTCCCTTCTTAAACTTCAGACGTCATGATGCAGTGGCAGATCCAGGGGGAGGGTCGGAGGGGTCCGGACCCCCCCTTTCCAACCGACTTTTTTCTTTTTACTACTTGTTTGACGCTAAAATTCTCGCGTCGAAAGGGTCTTCTATTATTAGTCAACTTTGGCCCCCCCCCCCTCCCTATCAAAAATTCCTGGATCCGCCCCTGTGATGGTAATCTGAGAATAAGCCCTACCAAATATCGGTCTGCCAGTCCATTTAAAAAACCTGTCAAACTAGCTCTAACAACCACGATAAAAAGAGAACACCTGTCGAACTGGTTATGTGAGGATTTACATCCTAGACCTTTCATTCATCATAACAAGACAATTTTGACGTCACAGCTGTTAATTTACTTCACAAAAATACTGTCAATTTTAAATCGTTTCCACGTGACGTCAGCAGGTACTAAACTCCAAAACTAAAGAAATATAAATGATTTTATCCTTATCAGGCATAAGAGAAACGTAATTTACTCCCGTTGAACACTTTTCAACGCAACGGTGTCCTTCGTTTTGGAAACTACCGTATTTTTAATTTTAGAGTTCTTACGTAGCATTAGTAAAATGACGATCATGTTTTCATTAAAAGCATATTTATCTCGTGATTTTTAGCCATTTGAGAAGTCGAAGTAGCAGGGAAAGTGTTTATGTAAATGCTTGTTGGTCGATTAGGGATTATCATTATATTGGCCTAGATAAATAAAGTAAGTTTCAGCATGGCGCGTCACACAATTTTGTTCAAAGTGTTATCACTCCCTGCAGGAATTCAGGTTATAACTTCTATAACTTACGTTCGCTTCGTTTCCACACAGATCCATCCATTTTTATTTCTGTTACTTCTGAATAAAAAAGATGGAATATATCTACTTAGAATAATCAGACCTAAAAAACAGAGGTAACTGCTTATTTGAGTAAATCAATCTCTATTTGAATAATTATGCAATTATTGTAATTATGATAATCATGCAATAATTATTTCATAGTGAATAGGATAATTTTCACACCTGAGGCAATTTCTGTTGTTCAAAGCAATGGAAAAGAAAACTGACGACAATCGTTGGACTTGAATTTCTCTCACTTTTGCCATGTAACTTAAATTGCCATATAACGCGAAATATTTGATATTTGCAATTCAAACGGTCCGAAACGTCGCTTGTTTAGGGACGCGGAATATAAACATGCGGAACTCTAATGGGCGAAAGGCCATAGACTAAGAACAGTCCCTTAGTCTGTCGGCCATTTTTTCGCTTCGCGCTCGACGGACTAAGAAAAAAAGGGATTGGTCGTAGTCTAGAACGGCCATAAAACATCCATTTTGCTTGATGACTGAAATACATACACTTTGTGAAAAACATTGCGTGCAGGAATTGCGAATGATCCAGTCTTGAATTTTTTGATTTGTAAAAGAGCAACGAAAGATTGAACCTTTTTTAAGTCAACTAACTGTAATGAGAAGTACGAGAAAAAGTGCACATAGCCAAGCATAAAAAAGCACGCGCGAATCTCAAGTGAAGTTAACAATAATAATTTGTTAGACTTGTTAGCAAACCATCAAAAAAGGGCAACAAACAATGATAATTTTTTTGTAGAATCAAAGTGAAAACGAGTGTGTGTGTGTGTGAATATATTGCAACTAATAAATAATACATTTATATTAACCCGGCACAATAAAAAGCGCACAAATCTCATGATAATAAATATTATATTAATATAAGCGCGCGAAATAACTGTTTCAGTAAAAATATAATTAAAGTAAATCATAAAAAACCGCGCAAATTGCATGTCAGTAATAATTTAGCAGCAAATTGATATCATCGAAAATGGCGCGGGAGTTTTAAGGCAATATTGTAACATCAAACCGTGCAAAAATTCATTTCGTCTTAGGGCTCGCACACAGTTTGACTAATAATGAAATGAGTACAATTATTATTACGCAGTAATTAGTTTAACAATAACAAAATATCAAAAATATCGTTATATTTCAAGCATCTGAAAATTGACAAAAATGGATCGAAAAAGCGCGCTCAAATCTTTTAACCGATATGAAATTGAAATAAACTAACAGCTTCTTGTACTCGGAAATTAAAGAGAAAAAACTAGCTACGTACTATATTCTAAAAGGTATCAGTTTTAGGACTTCTCGGATTTTACAGCACAAGCTTGTAGCATTTCTTGATTTTCACTTTCTATTTCGACTAAAATCTACAACTTTCTTTCGCGATTCACGCGCTCTTAAAGCCGCGACTGAACTGAAGTAAATAAAAAATATCACTGAAAAGTTTCCTCACCTTCGCTTCGAAGATGAAATGGGACTCTAGCAGCCGAGCAAACGGCAACACATAAAATCAGAAAAACGATGTAAGTATTCATCATTTGAGGAAAACTTTGCGATCTGTTGATTTGCTTGATTCTGGACTCGAACTAGCAGTCAAGCCGAGATGCTTTGTGCAAGGGTCGACGTATCAACTGAAGCTGGCTTATAGCTATGCTGTACTTATATGCATGTTGGCAACTCTATGCAGTCATTGTTAAAATTCAACAGACGATGAAAACTAATCCCCAAATGAATTACCTACATTTCCCGCTAGTTTAATATGGTTCACCAGCCCATCAGTTTTCTTTTAATTAATTTCTTTAGATTTGCCTTAATACCTTTCAATCTTTAATGTGTTCTGTTTAAATTTCGTGTAAAGAAAAATCAAGTATAGACGTTTACCTTCATTTTTGATGTATATGCTCTAGGTATGTTGGAAAGTTATGCGCGCGAATTGTTTACAGGTATTAATAATAAATTGTCACTTTTGTCGACGCCATTGTTGTTTTGGCACAATTCAGAGAAAATGATGTTGATGACAACAAAAGAAATGTTAAGCACAAGGAATGCGCGCGCACCAGCGGCAATTTACCTTATTATAGGAATATAACGAAGCATGTTAACAACGCAAACAAAATTTACGCGTTATAAAATTAACGCGAATTTTCAAAAAGTAATGTTTACATACATTTAATTAACGCGAATTTCCGTGTTGTACGTTTGCATAATTAAGACTCGAATTTGATATTTTTCGCACTTCTTTCTTTAGAAAACAACAACGTCCAACAACAAAATTTGTTCTTTATTTCCAGCAAGGTAGCCATACAAACTAGGGCATGAAATGGGATAGATATTTTGCGCAAGAAAGTTGAAGAAGTGACTTATCCCCTCGGAGAAGACGATCGGTACACTGACGAATCTAAGGACATTTTGAAGTCAATATTAAATGAAGATGCGTCAACGGACTCTGACGGAAACGCAGATGAATTGTAACTTTGCTGATAAAAAGGTGTCTTAAAATAACGATGCTTTCAATCAACGTCATTTTAATTAACAATGAGGTAAATTAAGATACATAAAATTAACGCCAATTTTTGAAATTCGCGTTAATTACATGCATTGTTAATTTCCTATAATAAGGTATGTCGTCGAACTGAATAATTACCTGAAAAAACATAACAGTAAAAAGCAACTTGCAAGGTACTAAAATGTTTTATCCACGAAAAACAGAGTCAAATAACACGTACAAGAATAAAAGTTCTTCATTATAATTTGCTTTATAATAATTTGCTTTATAAACAGCTTGAGTAAGAAAAAGCGCGCCAAAAAATGAGGACTAAAATTCTTGGTTTGCGGGTGACGTCATCGACGCCATGTTGGATGACATTACAAAAGATTTCTAATTAGTCTCTTTTGTTTGGTCATCAAACATGGCCGCCACGCTCATTGTCATTTGAGTCTCTCGGGTTGGTTGCAAACCAGCAATTCTGTCGCATAAAGAAAATAGTTAATACCAGAAGCCAGTACAAAAATCACTTAGCGAATATACAAGACTAAATTATCTTCCAGATTCCCTACTATATTTCTATTGAGTAGGACAAAATGCACTTATGTTACGCGCGCTCTTAAAGTTTTTTATATCCAAGACTTAAAGAATATAGCACTGAAAAGAATCAAAAGACTCCTTGTCATTCGCCTCGCTGCGGAAGTGGAACTATGGCAGATATCATTAGAGGAGAACTTTTTAATCAGTTGATTTGCTTTATTTTGGTCTCGAAATGTTATCCAAGCTGTGGTGCTTCGCGCATATAAGCTTGCTTCTAATCTGTGCTATAATTATATGTATATTTTGGTGTTTTGGGCGCTAATTCACTGTAAGGCCTTTTCAAGCAAATTCCGCATGGTTTCTCCCATCCATTTTGGGCAAGGTTAACAAGTTGCAGTTGCCTATTGCGCATCATTAAACTTAACTCACTTTTCGTAACGTCAACGCAATGTTTTGGTGTCATGCCTTCCATATACGTATAGAGTCCGCTCATTAAAATTTATGCTGTTCTTCAAAGGGAGCAGTCGATCGACGAAGACTCCCTACAAACAATACAAGTTGACAAGACGTTTGGTTCAGCAAGCAAAACTTTTATTCTTCGTTTGAAAGCCGTGTATCTCGACGGAGTTCAGTCGTTTCGATACACGGTCGTTTCGATACACGTCGTTTCGATACACGTCTAAGTCGCAAGGTTTATTTAAAAAAGGATAATTTCTACATGTAACGCAAGGTTTACTTTAAAAATGATTATTTCTAATCCAAATGCAACAGTATGGGTTAAAACACGCAAGTTAAATTTGAAGCGCGTGTGAAAATCATCGTTCTAAAACTTGCACCATTTACTGCTTTTAGGAAACAACCGCAGCTGAGTCGTCGCAGCAACACGTAAATCTCTCTTATAAAACACAAGACCCATGTAAGCCATAAACGTTGTTAGCATTAAGAAAAGTTTTGTATGATTGAACGTTGTTAGCATTAAAAAAAGTTTTATATAATTGAACCAGCGTTTTCTTTGATTGGTGATTGATGAGTTCAAAGTGACTGATTAATAGATCGTTCCGTCGGTGTTTAGACAACTATTGATATTGGGAAGGTCACAAAGCTATTTGTCACATCGCTCGTGATTCTACGAGATTTAATAATAAAACAAGTTTGGAGAGTTTTTTCCTGAAGACATCTAGTTCCAAAGTAACTGTTTCGAATCGACTTCCTATTTGCATCGAAACGACTTTGACGTGTATCGAAACGACGTGTATCGAAACGACCGTGTATCGAAACGACCGTAATTCATCTCGACTTGGCAAGAACACAAAACTTCACAATATGAGAGTACAACTAACATATTGGGTTAAATATTCTTTAGTCGCGATTGGCACTGTTGCGCCCAAAATCATAAAGAAAATGTTCCATACTTCTTGGACACATGAAAAATGGACGCCCTCAAAACGAAGAGCATCTCACTGAAGTACGTTTGCAACTGAGAGAAAAAAGAAAAATGTTATCACCGTTATTGATGTTAATATCTGCGGCAGCTTTACATTGACCATTGGTCCATGGCTTTCCGGCTGTCATTGAAATTCGACATGACGGCCACCATGTCTGGATTGCAGTGTCAGAGAAGGCTGGGGAGGTGGTTTACCGACACCGCGGAAAACATTCTCGTCCCCATAGCCCTTTTCGTTTCTCTTAGCCGGCGGGGCGTTGGCACCAAAAACGAAGGGCTCTGGGGACATACGATTTAAAAAAAAAATGAATTTTTTTATTGGTTGTTGAGAACAAATTAATCTTAAATGGAAGGTCAAAATGTTCGCCGGCCGCCATATTACAACACACACCATGTAGAAACATCAATGCTATACAATACAATACAATAATTTATTAAACTCTCCCCGGAGGGGCTTTTCAGAGCTTAAGTATCTACCTAAAAATCTATCTAATAATTACAATGCGGCAATGTAAAATATAGAATAAAATTTACAATGAGTTAAAAAAAGCAAGACATGTTAAAAATTAAAATCAACTCATTAGAAGATGATTTTTCAACTTGCGTACATACATGAAGTCCGGAAGTCCTAGAATCTTGGACTGGAAATCTTATGTCTCCAGAGCCCTTCGTTTTTCTTGCCAAGGCCCCCGCCGGTTAAGAAAAACGGAAAGGGCTATGGGGACGAGAATGCGCGAAAAACACACCGCGCATGACGTGACAATTTCTCGAGGTTTTCTTGAGGTGGTTATCGTCAACAAGGGAGGTCATACATCGATGGCATAATTTTAGTCCAAACGTGCGAACTTACGAGCTTATAGCAAAAATTGGAAGCAAAATTATGAAGGTGGGAATTGAGGGGTAAATAAACATAAAAAATCTACCACTAGTATAAATCTTTACCTTAAATATTCAGGGGTTTCCTTAAAAATTACCAAAATTTTCACAGTTTGACTAATAATGAAATGAGTACAATTATTATCACGCAGCAATTAGTTTAGCAATAACAAAATATCAAAAATATCGTTGTATTTCAATTATCTGAAAATTGACAAAAATTGATCGAAAAAGCGCGCTCAAATCTTTTAACCGATATGAAACTGAAATAAACTAACAGCTTCTTGTACGCGAAAATTAAAGAGAAAAAACTATATACTTATATTCTTAAGGTATCAGTTTTAGGACATCTCCGATTTCTCGATTTTCCCTTTCTATTTCGACTAAGGTAGTCGCAAATCTACAACTTTCCTTCGCGATTCACGCGCTCTTAAAGCCCCGACTGAAAGTAAAATATGAGAAATATCACTGAAAAGATTCCTCACCTTCGCTTCGACGATGAAATGGGACTCTGGCAGCCGAGCAAACGGCAACACATAAAATCAGAAAAACGATGTAAGTATTCATTATTTGAGGAAAACTTTGCGATCTGTTGATTTGCTTGATTCTGGACTCGAACTAGCAAAAACTTACCAAAATTTTCACATTCTCTGGTTTTTCGCAGTTTCGGTTTACCCTTCTGTTTGGAGAGGAAAGTTCGGCAAAATTCCGTTGATATTTCGGTGAAGTCACGGGAATTTCGCGCCAAATTGAATTGAGTTTATCTGACAGGAAAGTCTGGGTTCCTTGATTTAGAATGTTGTGTCCTTTTTAGCCTTTTAATCTTCTACTGCTGCGGGTCAAAGGAGGAACTTCTGCCAGGTTTAATTAGCTTTAATTTAATTTAGTGACAAACCCGGCATATGAAGACACTATTGTTATACGAAACTGCGAAAAATTCCCTTTCACTCTCTTTATCGAGATACGTAATGCGATTCGCGCGTTCTTAAACTGCTTTTATCGCCAAGATTGAAAGCAAAAACGCAATCAAAAGATTCCTCGTCATCTCTTTGTTGCGGAAAAGGAACTCTGGTAGCCGAGCAAGCGGCAACAAATAAAATCATAACAACCACGAAAGTATTCATTGTTTGAGGGAAACTGTTTAATCAGTCGATTTGCTTGATTTTGGACTCGAACTAGCAGCTAAGCTGAAGGTTGACCTATCAAATGAAGCTAGCCTATTTTGGCGTTTCCGGGTGCTAATTCACTATAAGGCCTTTCAGTCGAGAGATTTTCCACGTGGTTTCTCTCCCACCCATTTTGGGCAAGGTTTAGCAATTGCAGTTGCTGATCGAACACCATTAAATTATACGTTGAAAAGCGCGGGGAATGTTTCGTAAGCCAGCCAATTCACGAGTGGTGATTGCACCTGATTGGATGAGAAATCAATACCTATTACACTCCTTTCCTTCAATAATCTTGCGTATTGACCGCTTTTTGGGCCGAAACGACCCTTGGCAGGGAAGAAAAAAACACATTCAATTGTTGCTTTCGTACTTCCCATCAGTAATTTCGATAAAATGTTCCCGAATTAGTCAAAGCAAAGACAGAATTACATTTGAGTGTTACATAAGTTTAACACATCTGTCAGTTACATGACCTGAATGATTTCGAAGTCTTCGAAGGATTGAGCAGACTCAAAACTGCTCACAAATTTATGCAAATAGCGAGGTGTTTCCGATTCACGCGGTATCAATATCGATTCAATACGAGTAACTTTGTCCTCTCTTTAACAATTACGATTTCAATACATGGTAACAGCCAAACAACAACAAAAATTCTTTTAAACCGGCACGCTCGATTAGCTCGAACTAAAACTGGACACTGAAACTTTCACATATTCTTCTATCCTTCTTGAAACTAAACTAGGATTAATTTTTCCTTATTAGTTTTGTTACCATGATCTGTTGAACTGTTCATGCCAACTTTAGGTCGCTTTCATTGGAATGAAGCATCAATTTAACACATTTACTGATGTGAACATAAAGACGCCATTGATTGGTGTAAATTATAGAGTGCTCTGTTTTATACAACTTCGCCTGTTCTCCGGCTTTACCCAAGGTTTTCAATTTAATTTACATTGACTACTTCTTCCACTGTAAATCTGCAGTGGCTATTGATTTCCTATTTAGAATATATCGCACTTCTTATATAAAGATTCGGTACAGAAAGTATCATGGTAAAGGCGTATTTAGTTCTTGTAAATTTTAGTAAGATTGACGCCATTGAAAATGTATCCATAATTGATTTAACCTGTTTTGCGCCTTATTTATTTTGTCTTAAGAACTGAAAACGTTTCTTCTTCGTTTTGTGAAGCTACTGGCCAAAATGACGCAGTGTTTATGCGTCTATAACAGCAAAAAAAGTAAAGTTTTTGAAGAAAACGCCAGTGCTTCGAATTACCGAATTAAACAAAAAATGTATACAATTTGGTCGAGACACTTGTGATAGTCATTGAGCACAAATACGCATTAGTGATTCTATTAAGATTATTAGAGCAAAACAAATAGAACTCCACCTGGCGCAGTGTTCAATACATGTTTCGACATGTTGCACCAAGGGAATGTCGTTTATTTCGCATTTAGCTGGCGACTGATTCTTCCGTGGGAAATTTTCAACTCCTTTTGTTATTGAAATGATGCTTACAAAGCACGATTTAAGTGTAAAGAAAGATGTAGTGATAAAAAACGGGGAAAACAATGAAAACAATACCTGTTATGTTTTCTGCAGCACGTGGATTACAAGAGAACGACTTAAACTTTCTAAAACGGTCAATATAAAAAACTTACCAGAAGACTACAAAATAAAAATATCGATGGAAAAAATGACTCAAGTTTGATGAAGCCCCAAGAGCGTCGCGTCAATTGCGGCACGTGCTCAAATGGGCTTGATGTCCAATTTCAAGAGCCCCGGATTGTCATTTTGCTTTTGTTTTAAAAGTTTGAGTGTACAAGTCGCACAACGATAATTATATGAAGTGAATCACACGCGCCTCAGCCAATCAAATTCGTCTGGTCTCACGCTCTTCACGCGCCGCTGGAAGCGGGAAACAATGCAAACGACGGTTATCGTGCGACTCTAAGCGCTCAGCCAATCAGAGGCGACTGTTCCCACGGTTGTGGCTTTGTGTATACAGCCAGCATTGTTCAGGCAGCAAGCCGATTGTCAGAGGACAGGTGTTTGTAAATAAAACTCATCTAATGTCGGCACACGACCCAGATATTTTCCCACGATTGATGAATATAAATGCGTCGCATCATGCATGTCGGACAGTTCGCGACAAACACTTGCCGAGACAACATCTCCGACAAAGTTCCTTAGGAAAAGTCACTCTTAAGCTTTCATAGTCATGGCCGTTGAATGCGTCGACAGTTCGATTTACGTTGGAAAGATTCTCTCTAACCGAAGAAAGGTAGGCATTTAAATTTCTTACTTTTTACTGCAACGTGAAAACCAATATCGAGCCAGTGAAGTATAAAACTTTTCAAAACTTGTCAAAAGTTTGAAACTTAATTTTTCCTTTCCAGGCCAAGAAACCTTTGATGGAAAAAATGCGCAGAGCTAGAATAAATGACAGCTTGAACGAGCTCAAGAGTCTTGTATTGGACCTACTTCAAAAAGATGTAAGTATTACGATGGGAAATGTTTATCTTTGAAAGAGAACTGAATAAAACCTTGAGATTCCAATGTTAGGAATCGTGAGCTTATGAGCTACATCCCACTTGGTGTTACTGAACATGAATCGACATTGTGAGTCATTTGGAAAGTTGACATCAGTTTATTATGAATTGGACAACGTATTAAAGCTAAGCATTTGTTTCCTTTCATTTAGGCTTCTCGTTACTCCAAGATGGAGAAAGCTGATGTCCTTGAAATGACTGTCACTTATCTTAGAGCAATGCAGCGACAGGACACTCGTACTGCAGGTAAGCTTAAGACTTCCATGTGAAATGTTTCTAAATCGCTTACAAGTTATAGCCACATAAATAAGTAAGTTAATTTTATTAAAGTGAGTGCACTTTTAGGTCTTTTTAGAGTTGAAAACAAGAAAGTGCAATCTGTTTAATGATTCATGGTTTCTTAAATCGCACGAGCATTTAACTGTGAGAAAACAAACTATTCTGAAATTCTTTCATACCCGTTCGAAATCAAGTTGAATTTTATTGGCGATATATTAAAGATTTGCATGCGTGTACTTTAATTCTCATTTGTCAAGTCTTTGTTATTAATTAATTACATGTAAACCGGGAACTGATCCAACATCTTTTCATTTGTTTCCAGATCCCAAATCGCTTGCTGACTACAGAGCTGGATTCAACCAGTGCGCAAACGAAGTCAACAGAAATATCATGACAAGCGAAGGCAGCGAGCAACTCAGGGAAAAACTCTTGTCTCAATTGGCTTCATATTGCCATGGTAACGCCACAAACCGTGTAGCCAGGAGCCACGCGCCAGGGATTCCCGCCATGACTCAGAGTTTTCCCGCCACGGCGCCGAACACCGTCTGGATCCCTTATCCTTCACCGCCGCCATCACCAACAAGCCAATTAGCGGTTTTCATTCCATTGACAAGCCCAGTTCAAAGTGAAATTCCAAGGGTACCGTCTCCAGTCACTCCGGCAGCGCACGCACACAAAATCAGTCTCTCGCCCGCGAGTTCTCCGAGTGCGACAACAAAAACACCGCTATGGCGTCCGTGGTGAACAATAAACATTGAACTGAATTTACAATGCTAGAAAATTAGCAATACAAAACGACAATCATGGACAGAAGCAGTTGAGACACTCCCCGAAAAATACCTGTTTCGTTGAACGTTTGAGTTTTTCAATCTCCAATTTTTACATTTCGACCCCCTCTCCACTTTTCAATGTTGTAACCACGTGGCAGTGTTCACGGAGCGTATCTCAACATTGGAAAGGGGGACAGGGGGGTTTTGCTATCGACAGAAACGTGAGTTTTTCAATTACGGAAGGACGCCGATAGAAAGCGTTTGTTTTGCTCAAATGTATCAACACTTTCGTCCATGATTGGAGGTTGAATGTAATTTTTTTATGGAAATAATTTTAGCGAGAGTTGAGCTTACTTCCTAGCTCTTTACCGTGTGAAAATAGATGTACATAAAATTTTATAAATGAAAGATGCTTTATATATTTCAAATAATCACTGCCTGGCAGTTTTTAAATAAATACTGAAATTGACTATGCTTTGCGTTGTTTTTTTTCTGATGGGAATTGAGGTGAATAACTAGGAAAAAAAGGGAATCTTGTGTGATTCTAACGATTACAAAACGGAAAGGGTACAATTCAGTCTTCCCTGTTAACTGTTTGAAAAATTTACTTGAAAGTGAAAATTGAAAATTGAAATCCTATGAGAAAGACGAGCGAGCCGCGATGCTTTAAAATTTTGAAAATAAAACGAATTGTGTTGGATTTTTAACTGACAATTATGACCGACTGCTGGTTTCCAAGGCGTTACGCCGAAATCACTTGCTATTCAACTGAAAAAATAAACTCACACGTGCAGTCGGAAGTTCTTTATAAGTATTATCTTCGTGCAGAGTATAAACTTTACATTGTTTCTGTTTACGTACAGTTATGTCAAGCACACGTGTCGTATCTGTACGTTAATTGTTTAAAGTCCTCTTTAAAATTCAAGAGCTGTCTGGGTTATTGAGTCTGGAATAATTTTTTCGTCATGTCAAGATCATTTCAAGATTGAAGAAATCTTCAGAAGTAGAGAGATGGTGCTTTAAAGAAAATGTGCTGAGTGTGTGTACTATGCTGAGCTCGCCCCTTTGGTCATGCTTACAGAACCAAATAATCTTCCAGATAGTACCGCACCGCGAGAAACTTGCTTTCCTCTCAATAGCTGATTGCTTCCACGCGAGGACTTCGCGTCAGGCACGCGACCACAAAGATGGATTTGGCAGCGCCGTGCCTTTCAGATTCTTGGGCCATTGAACTGAAATATTTTAAAACTGCTCGGAGTCTACAGCCGGTTCAATCATTTACATTATCTTGCCGTTAACTCCTAAATTGGAACTGTTAGTAATATAATGTTGTTTTGATCTCCATATTGAAAAAAGAAATAGTTTCAATAGACTTATTAATTAGCGTCAAGGAGAACACGATGAAAATATAACCGTCGTAATTAATGATCTTTAGACCAAAACCGTGTACGGAGGTTGTCTGCTTTGGCGGTTAAAAACGGTTGAAGTATAAAAATTCTGTTTTTGGGGACTTTCGCGAATTTCAATTCAATAAAACAAATTTTGATCCAATGCATGGTAGTCTATAATAAAGGGAATACAAGCGAGAATTTGTAAACTGACTGACAACATTCTTTAAGATAGGAGTTGTCGAAATAGTATTGAACCCGTTTGAGAGTCTAGGATCACACGCGCGAGCGAGGCCGAAGCCACGCGCGCGTGCGTGAGGAATCCGGCTTGCGTATGTACACGTGTTGCGAAGCGTGCGGGCGATGCATCGAGTCACACTCAGTTTCGCATCTCGCTCCCAGGTCCTCCCTCGTGTCGAACGGATTTGAAGACTATTATATAAATATATTTTTGCTTACTTGAAGTAATGCAAGCACACAAAATCTCTATGGTTACACAAACCATGTTTTCCTAAAGAATGAAATGCAGACAGAATGTATGAATATAGCTTTTTAATTTTTTGTGAATCTAGTAAGTCACTGCAGCCCGAGGTTTGGCCTACGTGTAGCTGTACCCCAAGTTTAATATTAATTACACAGCCTGCTCGCAGGCAAGAATCAAGCTTGTGTGTGTCTTGCAGGCTAAATTCCCCATGTCGCTTATATGATCCCAGACTTAAGCCTGTTTGCTAAACTTTCAATTGTCCCTAAATCACCAGTATCTTCATTATCATAATTGAGCTCTTGAACTGAGTTAATAATCGTTATTGAATAATGTAATTTATTATAGTTTATTTATTATTACAATTGAGTTTTTGCATGTAGTAAGTGGCTTAACGTCAAAGTAAGGTAGCTATCTCTCTAATGATAACAATCAAGGGAATAAGTAAGAAATATAATGATCATGACTCTGAAAAGTACCTACATTTAAATTTTAGAAAAATATCTAAAACTATTAGACTGCTCACTCTTGGTTTCTCTCGACTTTGATGGTATTGGGTTGGGTAGCGTACTATGAGACATTAGCATAACCCAGTAACTAACTACTGAAAAACTTGAATTATATTGGCAACACACAGGCACCTACAAACAATTACCAGCATAGTAGAATCTAGGAGGAGGGTAGAAGAGTGAGGGAGGGGGGAGGGGTAGGGGGTTGTGATTCCATTTCATGAACAAATTTTATCCAACTCCATAAGCCACAGATCATTTAAACAACAGGTTTAGTTCACAAATCACATTAAGTTAAATGTGATTCATGAATTTATGATTCATATATCAGTGTGGGGTAGACTTCGGCATTCTGAGGGATGTTCAAGTGTATTGCGCAATCAGGGTTGTGGCTAAACTACAGAATACAGGGCCACTTATTTGCATGTCATTGAATAAAAATAGCATCTCTATTTTTGTTATTCCTCATTCTACAACAGTCCTGAATTCTGTAGTCACTCCAGGACAGTGTTATAGGTATCTTGCCCCCTGTCTTTCAGAGTTTTCTGGATCTTCCCCAGACTTTGTTCGAGGCGAAAGCCTGCCAATGATCATTTGATAGAAACCTAGAACCTGCAGTCAAATAAACAGTATAACTATTGTTAAAAAGAAACCTTGAGCCCCTAAACTTAATGGCACAATCATTGTAAGGCACATTAACCAAGCATCCAACCGCCATCGATGATGTGCTCACACCCCGTCATGTAAGGGGCCTCGTCTGACGCCAGAAACACTGCAAGCTTAGCGATTTCTTCAGAGCTTCCAAGACGCCCTTGTTTCTGCCGAGCAAGGAATTTCTTCATAGCCTCTTCAGGATCTGGGGCACTGTTGATTCGTTCCCTCAAAGAAGGGGTGTCCACTGTAGCCGGGCAAATGGCGTGGGTACGAATCCCTTGAGCTGTGAAGTCGGCAGCCAGAGCTTTCGTGAACCCGATCACCGCACCCTTCGTTGAGCCGTAGACAAATCGGTTCGGCACTCCCTTGACGCTAGAAGCCACAGACGCCATGTTTATGATGACACCCCCGCCCTGAGCGAGCATCAATGGAAGAAACTGTCTGGTTAACCGGTACATGCTTTTCACATTAACATCGAACGAGAGATCCCAATCTTTTTCCTCGCAGTCCAAGATTGTTCCACCAAGAACGATCCCAGCGCAGTTGAAAAGTACGTCTAGCTTTGAAAATTCTTTTACGAGTGCTTTTATAGCGTCGTAGTCGGTGACGTTAAGGATCTTGGTTCGTATACCTTGAACAGAGTCGAGCTCTGCGAGTTTTTCGCCATTGACATCGGTGGCTAAAACATTGGCCCCTTCTTCGGCGAATGCTTCGGCAACGGCGCGACCGATTCCTTGAGCTGCTGCAGTAACCAATATTTCTTTTCCTTCTAAACGCCCTGGTGCCATTTTGTGGAACGAAAGACACAAAACCGTAACAAGATTAACGCGTTATACGAGACCTTCGTGACTCCTATGACACTAAGTGTAACGCAATCCTCTAATAACGGCTGCGTCTATATGACACTTTGATCAACCTCGCCCCAGGGTTATCCGCGTGGTACCCCAATCTTCTTGCTGTCAGCGGTTTGCTTGGGAAAAAGACTGTCTATGTATGCGTCCTGTAATGTCTCTTTCTTTCGTGTTGTTAAAAAAATCAAAGATGGAGGCCAGCTTGGAAAAATTACTCCAAGATGACGGTAGTTGTTTCAGTTACTTTTGTGCCTTTTACGGAGGAGAAAACGTTAATGTGTTTGTTATATTTTTCCAGAAACCTTTAAGCAATTCTTGGATGATAATTTTGATGACCGAACTTATGCAAACAACATTATTCAAGGCCGAGCTATCAGTGAATCACTTGCCAGGTTGGCGGATGGAATAAACCTTTTGGACAAAGAACTTCACAGTCAGGTTTGAAATTTTGTTACCAGTCGATTACTGTAGTGTATTTTATAATTTTACAGGAAAAGCGGGCTTCTCCTCCCTTAAAACTTCTTAAAATCGTCCTGTTTGTGTTAAAAGACTTACAAGCTTATTATTGTTCCACGTATGATTTTATGTATTTTTTACGGCATAATTTGATCCACGCTATTCTTGTATAAATTTATATAAAGTCAAGTTTGGTAGATTGCGGCCTTTATTTTAATGTCTTTCAAACTAGAGATATTCGCTCCGACGAAGGGCTATTAAACGCTCGAAACGTCAGCTCTTGTATCTCTTTACGGTGGCTAATTCACATTATCAACCCAGTTGATAAAACCAAATTATATTGTTATACTTCCCACCGACGCAGCACCACAGTTTCTTTAGAAACTTACCCCCTCTAGAGATAATTATCTGTGCCTGAAAAAAAAAAAAGATTCTGATTGTGTACAGGGTTGTCAGTAGGTTTTTGAGTAGCAGGTTCCATCCAAAAAGTAGGCAGCTATTTCCATTTTATTTCTCCAATATCACACTCAGAACTGATCTACTAACATTCGGAGTAGCTGGTGCAGTATTTGGAATAGCCAGTGAAATGCACCGTTTTCCATCTTATTTTGACAACCCTGGGTGTAACTAATTGCTTGGAAGTTTACAAGTACAAAACTTGTGTTTTATTGTGTGTGTATAAGCTTTTTTTACTGGGTATTACTCTTGTTGACATTCTTGTTCCGAGAGCCTGCATCCATTTGGAATGTGCCAAGGATTGATACCTCTGGCCAACTGCAACACTGGCAGTCCACGTTTCACAGGCTTATTGTCAAATCTGCTGTTCAGTCTGATTGCTGGGCTGAAAAGTTAAATGGCCCTAGTCAGCCTCCGCCATTTTCGATGGCATTGAAATTATAGAAATTGTATAGTGAAGCGTAGTCGTATTGTATTGCCGTAGGTTGTTACTAGAAGTGTTTAAATTACCTTTAGCAGGTTTCTCCAGGGATTTCTTTCATTTCTGCACGATCCGCGTAAAGTATAATACTAAAATTCTCACGTGTAAACAATAACAAAAGTGTGGCTGACTAGGGGCCCTTTAAGTCAGTGTGAATATTCTGCATATACTCAAAACTTGGGGGTGACCAGAGGTCATCAAATGCAACATCATAATAATTATAGTAAAAAAAGAAGAAGAATTTCCTGCATTTTAAGTCTTTTTGGAGAGTGGATGCGTATTCAAAGAAATACAATACTTTAGGGTTACTGACGTTGCTAACAAACTTTTCTTGGTTTGTTAGTGACGTTATCGTACCATGTTGGTTGTCATTTGCAAAATATTTCTCACCAGCTTGTTTTGTTTGGGCAAGCAACATGGCCATTTGAATCTTTCGGGATTGATTGCAAACCATCAGTACTTAGTTCACAGATCATGTGGGGGGGGGGGGGGGTACGCAGCTCTTTACAAAGTCCCACAGTATTGGCTGAAAAAATGATAAACAAACAACAGTAACAATGGACCCTAGCCCTAAAACAATAGAGCTGCATGCTATTAAGATCCAATGAGGTTCTGAGGTTCTACAGAGCTCCGAACTATTTCCTTCCATCTAGTATTTGTTGAAAAATTAATAGGAAAAATGAATTACCAACAGGGCCAAATAATGAAATGAAAGAAAACCTGCAACTTTCCTGTGCACAGATGTATACAATGTAGAGTTCCAGCATATCCATGCCCGCCCCATGAAACGTCATCAAATTCTAGGGGGTGTGCATTAGAGAAGGCAGAGTTTGGGTGGGGGAGGGGTGAGGAGTATAAGGCTGAGATTTGACCCAGACTTTGGTTTAGCCTGTAAACAGACTCCTTAGTAGGATATCCGGTAAAAAAGAAAAGAAAAAGCTTGTAGCTCTAGGGAACCTATTTACAAGTGACAGTGGCTTTGATACAATTAAACGGCGGTACTTTTTTGATGTTGGGTTTACAGGTAACTGTTTGTTGAACTAATTTTGTGGTTTGTTATTCATTTTACAGGTAGTAGAACATCATGAAGATCTTTTGCAACAAGCAACGGGAATTGAAACACTAGAGGGTTAGTTGCCAATATTTTGCCGTGTCATGTAGCTGCAAGTAAGCAAGTGACAGTCAAAAAATTAATATTGAGGTGGATCTAGATTTTTAAAGGAGCTACGTCAAAATATATTTGAGTTATTTTTAGTGATGAACCAAATTACCCTTAAAACGTAGGAAACCTAAAACTAATAGTTTATTAAGCAAGAAAAACACCAATTAGGTGATACTAAACAAAAAACGGAACAAGGATGGAGAAGACTGAGACAGATTACAAATGGCAAGTTTCAAAATGCCCGTCACATTGATTTCAGACTCGGCAGCAACAAAGTGGTCAACTGCACTTAACCAAAGTGCACTTTTCACTTACTTGTCATTTCTTTTTTTACCTGTAAGGTGTTCTTCAGATGATGCAAACAAGAATAAACTCACTAAAAGCTTCAGTTGAAAGGTTAGATAATACTGTGTGCTAAAATTGACGAAATAAATTACTAATAGAGGTGTGTCCATTTATAAAATGCAGGTAAAGTCGTTTGGGCCTCTCGTCTACATGAAAAAGCTATCATGTTTCTTAGGACTCAGTAGTTAAAACTAAATACAGCTTTTTATGTTTCTAAAATGCATAGTTTTTGTATTTTTTATGTAGAAAGTTCTGTATTATTTTGTAAGAGTATGTAGCCAGTAATTCATATCAGCACTCAGAGATAAGCTGCACTTGCAGATAAATGACACTCTTTGAGTAGCTGAAATTTCAGAAATAAAGTTTAATTTATGGTTAATGAAATCAATTGAAAGTATCTAGTAATTTCTTTTTAGATTCTGTCAGTTAGTATTTTATAACTAAAGGTAAATGTATTTTATGAGTGTTACTGGTATTTATTAATTCATTTCTATTAAAATCAGAATACAACAGCATGTTGTTGAACCATATTTCAAGATAAGGTCACGAACAGCCCAGCTTCGCAGGCTTCAGGTAATGTGCATGTACTATCTTGAGATGTAAAACATAAAATATATAATGTGTTGTCCCAGAAAAATAAGCCCCCCCCCCCCGCTGTCCCTCTGGAAATTCCAGTTCAGATTGGTACTTTCCTTTGAGACCTCACTGCAATTTCCAGTGATCTGCCACAGGGTGGTAGTGATATTTTCATGTACCACATGATAACCAATGCAGGTAGATGCAATGTGATTGCCTCCTTGTCAATTAATCCTATGATATTAACAGTGGCAAGTTTACCCCCCTCTTTTATTTTCAGCAAAACGTCACATTTTTGCTCTAGGCACGTCATCCCCTCCCCTCTCACCCAATGCCTGTATAAAAGTAAATAATTTTGTTTATTTCCTTGCATTAGGTGGATAATGTCAATAATTTATCACAATGGCAGTTGAAAATAGTGTGACCCAGCCAATTTTATACTCAATCAGGGAACATTTTTATTTTAAACACATCTGTTAGTGTCTTGTTTGTAAGCAGTACATTTGAGACAAATTTACATCTAACATGTAATGTGTAACTCTATGTACATGTAAATAACAGGAGGCATGCGATATCTTGCGGAGAGTCATAAGAGTTATTTACCTGACCAAGCGTCTTCAAAGCCAACTTCAGGGTGGGGCCAGAGAGATCACCAAGGCGGCTCAAAGTCTGAGTGAACTGGGTAACGTAGCCAAACTGCTTTGTTCTGTGTTCTCTGTATGATTGTATAGTTACATAGGCTATCGTACATATGCTGGCTCTCCAAAATTGAACTGTTCATCATAACTATAACCAAATTCTGAATTGATTAGTGTGAATACAAAAGAATAACAAATGAGTATAAAAGGTCTATTGCCGACTTTCCCGACCACTTTAAGTTTTTATATGATAATGATACCAGTGTAACATATAATTAGCCTTTAAACTTTTTTGCTGTTTCCAGTCTTTAGCATAATGCTATTGTATTAGCTTTGATACTGCAAGATTATTAAGGTCAGGTGGCAGTGGTTAGCTTGACCAGTAACAAGTAGTGTGTGAGAAATAAGCCTCGCAAGCATTGTGAAAGGAAACATATAGATTTAGCCAAGCCTAAAATAGGAGCGCTGTATTTTTTTGCTGGATCACAACTGTACTCAAGAAATATTCCACAGCTGAAATAAATAAGAATACCAGGTAATTAAAAACATCAACTCCAATTGGAGAAATTCCGCTGAGATTGACCATGAAAATTGAAAAATCCTGCCAGAAGCCACGAAAAAATTTTGGACCTGAGCCTGCAATCAATGGAAAACCAACACCTGGTTATCGGTCAAACTGACCTCGATGAGTTCTCAATCTGAGTCCGTGACCTGGTCATGTGATACCTTCTTTTGATAGCTGTCAATTGACCATAACATGGCAAAGATGTAAGCTTATGGTAATTACCTTTAAAAATGTAAACCAGGGCAAACTCTTTGGAACATGGCCGCCATATTGTTATTTGGGGCAACGTTGTTCGTATGAACGTACGGATGTATGTACACATTTTGCACGCGCCCACGAGTCATGCCGCTTGCCATTTTGACCATGAAAAATAAAAGGCATGGTTCTCCTGTTTGTACTTTGTATGCATGCTTGGTTCTCCTATTATATGGGGCTAAAAGCTGAAGGTATAATGGAAAGACTGTGTGTCTGTCAAAAGTAATAATTATAAATAAAAACTACTCAATAACTTCTTCAGTAGGTAACATGGCTTGGATTAACTACACTTAAGAGATAAGTGCTGGGGCCTCCTGGCCAAGTTCAACAGTAACGTCTTTGTGAATGTAGATTGGATTTTGTAATGTTATGATTAGCACACAAAAAATGGTTTCACATGGGTCCAAGATTTTAGAATTAGCTTGCAGTGTTATTATTTTATTACATCTGAAAAGTTTTTGTGCAAATTAATTTTATGTTTTAGATTATCTTTCTCAGGGAGCAGACCTTTCTGGAATCCAGGTAACATAAAGATTTGAAAATTTCTTTATAAAACATAAAGTAAAAACACCTTAGTTTAGTTTTTCTTGTATGTGTTAAATACTACATACCGGTAAGAGCTTGTGGGGTTGTGTGTTACTACTGAATTGTCAAGAATTGAAAATTATGTAGAGATGTTAGTTTTATTGGAAGGAAAAAAACAGAGAACCTGGAGAAAAAATTTTACAGGAAGATTCAACAACAAATTCAACCCGCATGATACTGTACATGGTTCAGGATTGAAACCAGGTCCACATGGGTTGAGCTCTCAACACCTCCCCTTACATGTAAATTAAAATGTAAATTTCCCAGTTACCATGCAGGGCTGTCACTTAAGGGCCCGGGGTATGGGAATTCCCCGGCTACTACGAGTTTGAGCCCCGGATACATTGAAACAAAACCAAAACACTGGAAAGTGAAAAGTACATCAAACAACAAATCCCCCAGCTTTCCCCACCTACTTGAAAAAATAGTGACAGCCCTGCCATGACGGAACAGACCCAGGGTTCTTTGGAAGCTCTGGCGATTGGCAAAAATCGCCGTCTACTCGGCCCTGGCGCACCGGCCACTTGGCGAAAATGAATAATTATACATTTTGGGGAGTCGGCACGACAAGGAAAGTTTTTCTCCATCTGCTTTAAATTTTTGGGATAAGTGTGACAGACTACATCGGTTGGGCGCTGTTACTGCATTTAGCATTAAATGTCTTAATGTGTGAATGCCTGTTTTCAAGTCTTGTTTCATTTCCAAAATTTTTCAAACATTTACTTTTAGGCAGTTGAAAATGACTTGAAAGTTGCAGCAAAGGCGAGAAACGAAGTGGAAAACCAAGCACAGAGAATGTTAGCACAAGGCATGGAAACGCAGGTATAATTTATTTGTGAAAAAAACTTGCCCTGTGTATTTAAAATTAAATTCTTGGTTGAAAAATAGCCAAAACTCTGTTCTCCAAATTTGAGCCCATGACCTCTACAGCTATATTTTGCTGCTAGTGGGTTAACTTTATTGTAACAAAGCTAGCAGAGCCAGACACTCAAATTCAGTATACTGTACTAAGCTTGCATAAATTTTTTTTGTCATTTGAGCCTAAACTTCCCAGGGGGGGGGGGTACTCGAAGGATACATGACAGGGGGTCCGACGGAGTTTCATATTGCAAACCCCCAAAATACACAAGCCTGAAATTTTAGACCCCAAAAAATACCTGGCATCAAAATTTCCCACATCACTGGAAAAAGTTCAAATGAATATTTTTCTGATCCACTGATCACAACAAAAACCTGAAACGAAAAGTTCGCTCAGAGATAAGACCCAAAAAAATATGCGTATTTTTTTTAAGACCTAAAAAAATATGTGACAGCTCTCTTGACCCAAAAAAAATACCGAGCGTGTAAATTTTCAACCCAAAAAAATACATCGGACCCTCCGTCATGTATACTTTGAGAACCCCCCTGGGCCTAAACTTGCTCAGGTTTTTGATGTAACAATTATATCAAACTAGAGAGACATTGTTTCATCACATTAATTTCCAAACACTGAGAAGAGAGTTGAAAATGGGATGCGCAGTGGAGTATTTTTGACAAACTTAGAGGTGTTTGGAAATGTGATGAAACACTCTCTTGAGTGTTTCATATATATCTTCTTAATCAAAACTAAAACTTCAGAGAAAATGAAGATTGAAATAAAATCATGTTTGCTAAGATTTCCTTTGTTTTATCATGATGAATTATTAATGAGTTAGAGAAGTACATTTCCACTGGCAATGTTATCAACAAGGTTGTCAGTAGGTTTTTGAGTAGCAGGTTCCATCCAAAAAGTAGGTGGCTATTTTCACTTTATTTCTCCAATATCATGCTTAGAACTGCCCTACTAACATTCAGAGTAGCTAGCTAGCCGGCACAGTATTTGGCCTGGAATAGCAGGTGAAATGCACTGGTTGCTGGCTTATTTTGACAACCCTGTATCAATGTTATGCAATATGTTGTGGTGCACTCAGGAAGGTTGAAGGTCACTCAGAAAGCTAAAGTTATGCTCAGTATCACATCAAGCAACTCTAACGCTTCTTTGTTGTTCTTCAAACTTTCCTTGTGCATTGTACATGGTTCACATCTTGGCAATCCTTGAAAACTATTGAATTTCAGAAGTCCAATCTTGAGGACTTGAAAGTACTTGAAATTGCTTTTTGATCCTTGAAAGTCCTTGACTTTTTATTGAACAAAATCAAAAAATATCAACACTTTAATTTAAGTTTTAAAGTATGTACTGAAAGCCAATGAAGCACATTTATGTTCATGTAAACAGAGTATAAATAGCTTGAATTGCTGAACCTGAAAAAGAGTATGAACCCTGAATTCATAAATGGAATAGTACACTAATTATTAAATGAAAATCCATTGACTGCGAGAGCTGCATGTAGTTGTTTTGTTGATAAATTAATCATTTCTCCCAACCAGCACTATAGGAAATGCATAGACACTAGTGGGGAGAACTTGTACTCATGATAACTGTTTTTAAATTTAGAATCAAACCCAAGTAGCTACTGCTCTGCAAGTGTTCTACAACCTTGGCTCATTAGTAAGCACAGTGAACGAAATAGTCAACAAAGTTAGAGATAACTTGAAAAGTGGTGTGAAGGAAGCCTTAGATCCTAATACACTGTCTCAAGCCCAGCCGAATACAGGTACATGTTTGTGGAATCCTAGGGAAATGACTATATCCCTGGGGTAGTGGCACAATATGCCTTGACTAGGGAGTTTTCGTTGGTTCTTATGTTGCTACACCAGTGGGAAACTAATGTGAAATAGGCAATGATGGTTACTAGTATCAGAAAATGTGAACAACTGATAAGGTAAAGTCTGCATACGAGCCTAGTGGCTAATCAGGCCAGATCTTATCCTGGTTTCCTTAGAATGAAGCGTCAGAGAGTATTTCTACTTCCCCCTGGATGGGATGCTAGCCCATCGCAGGGTTACCCCCCAGCAGTTAATTCGTTGGTACCCATTTATACACCTGGGTGAAGAGAGGCGCTGTGAGAGTAAAGTGTCTTGCCCAAGTACACAATGCAGTGTCCCGGTCAGGGCTCGAACCCAGACTGTGCAATCCAGAGTCCAGCGCACTAACATAAAGCCACCGCACCTCCCATAGGCAATTGTTATTTATTTTATTTGCATGATGTGTGTTGCTGGTTCTTAATTCCCCAGGGGCTGGTGGTCCTGGCCGTGCAGCGATGCCTACTCCAGGGAACACTGCAACATGGCGAGCCACCCTGTGGACCAGAATGGAGCAACTCATGGACTCGATTTACTCTGCATGTGGCCAGGTACAACTACACACACTTATTTCTTGTTCACAAGGATTCATATTGGTTGGTTTTCAGTTTGGTAACACTGTTCAGTGATTTTTTTCAAATGTTTGTTTTAACCACGCAACAGCATATTGAACAAAACTTTGTGTCTCTGCACATATACATGTACTTAGTTAATACACGATTGCTTTTTTGCTTTGCTGCTAAAATGCAAATAGAAAGTGCAGTTCTTTATAAGGACTTTTACCCTCTGTACTTCAATTTATTGGTGTACAGTTGAAAAAATCAATCTTTGGGTCTTCCTCTGAAGTTTTCGGCAAAGCCCGAAAATTTTCAGAAACTTTGGGTAATCTTCAGAAAATATGTGGAAATGCCTGTGTGACATTCGGACCACATTCGGAGAATCTTCGGAAATCTTCGGAAAATGGCCAAAAACTTCATTAAAACGTGGTTGCATGGAGATATAAATTTTCTTTGGGTGTTCAACTCGATCCCTCACCCATTCGCTTGTGAGATAGGGAGTTTCACACTCCCTACACCAATGTATTATTCTATATTTAAACTCGATCAGACACTTAGCTCTACCCAGTCAAAGAATAATTGTACAATGTGTGTAGATGGCCTAATGGTTACTTACTGTACTAAGTTGTCTGGGTTCCTGTTCTGTTTTTGGATGAAACTCTTTATTGTTACAGTGTCTCTCTCCACCCAGGTTCATATAAATAGTACCTAGCATCCCATCCAGGCGGGTAGTCTGATGTTTTGCTGTGCAGTGATAAACTCAAAGCATGTATTTTCTATTGTAAGGTGCACCACCTTCAAAAGGTTTTGGTGAAGAAACGTGATCCTGCCACACATGTTTGCTTCATGGAGGAATTAGTGAAGGTACATATATGTAATGATTACAATGCAATTTAAAAAATTAAATAAAACGATTCTGCATTACTAACTTTTAAGCGCCTTAAAATGCTTCACAGGAAGGAAACACGTGTATCGCCTCATTCTGGGACTCGGTAACCTTAATTCTGACTGAGGAATTTGCACAGGCAGCCCAAGGTTAGTTGTTTACGACTACACCACAGACCATACCGAGCCGTATTCAGTGAATATTCACATTACCAACAGAAGGAGAGCGTGCCTTTTAAAACCTGACAGCAACATTTTGTACAGAGCGGAAAACACAAAATTTAGCAAACGACTTTTCTCAAAATCTTTTGTCTCCCCCAGGGGAGCGAGGAGATTCTCTTATGGAGGTTTCTTAGGGATGCAGAAAATGGAGTTTGGCCAAACTTAGGGTGTTCAAGACAGAACTCCTATTGTTTTAGTCGTTGAGGTCTTGTTTAGGGTAACAGCCATAAAATTATGTGACAATTGTTTCAGACTGATCAGGCTTGATAAAAGCTATTTTAAAGGAGTCAAAAAGCTTGAGCCATGTCCTGGTTGGCGTTCTTTAGGGAACTAATCCAAATTTTCCGACGGGCGTCCTCGCCCCGTTCTTCTGGGACTCCCTGAGGGATTTATCTTATTCCGCCATTTTGATCTCCCCCACTGAATTTACCACAGGATACAAGAAGCGCTTGCCTGGTCAGTGGAGTAAATTGTAAACAAAGAATGGTGCTTATCGTAGGCACATGAACGTAAAGCAATTAATTTTTAGGAAGCTTTTGTAAGTGGTATTTGACTATAATGTTAGGTAATGGGCAACTTTATTGAAAGTTGTAAAACGCAGTGAGTGGTTTCCCAATCACCCGAGCCGGGGGCTCGCATTTAGAATGCACGACTATTTACAGTAATAAAACTACTTACAATAAAAAGAAATAATTGATAATAGTTTCTCCTTTCTATTTTGTTTTCTAGCTTCCACTTTCTTGAAGCAAGCATTCGAAGGGGAGTATCCTAAACTGCTTCGATTGTACAACGATCTGTGGTCTCGCCTACAACAGTTTAGTAGTGCGTCAAATGTACCTACTACCGCTATTTTTCCTCAAATGGAACCTTCATTCAGTCTGTTTCCTGCCTATGAGGACGAGTTTAGTATAAGGTACGTTATTAGCTACGCTTTATTGAAATCATGACAATTGCTTTGTGAAGCAAAATATTATCCGCAGTCGGATAGCAAGTTGTGTTACTGGAAGTCTGTTAAACAACCCGGCTCTAGCCGTTTCACGACGATCTCTTTCGATTCCACCCTAGTTAGGGGGGGGGGGGGGGAGGGTACTCCGATATATGGGCTATATAGGTACAGTATGTGCCGCGGGATAGGGTATGGTTTTTCGAGGTTCTCGTTCCTTAAATAGGGTACCATTTTGCTTTTTTTGGCATTATTCACGGTATGATCCTTAGATAGGGTACACTGGCGAATTTGAGCGATTTGGAGGGTTTTATCGTGAAGCAACAGTCAAATCGATTAAATTCGCCATTTTGAGCCGAGGAACGACAAAATTCAACACCTGAGGTAAGTTCACGTTTATTTTAACCAAAAAATAAAAATAACTCGAAATAAGTTTTCGATAGTAGGACGCATTCAATATTCCCATACATTTCTTCTAAACGCATGCACGAGCGAGAATTAGGACAGAATAAATGTTGCACTATTGAAAAACGTGAAATATTATAGGTAATCAGTGTATAACTCCATTTTATTTTAGTCCCGAGCAAGCGCTGAAGAACAGTCTTGCGCCGTTTGAAAATGCTTACCTGTCGAGGTCTTTATCCATGCTGTTTGACCCCATTAATTTGGTGTTTCCATCTGGCGCACGCAATCCTCCGTCCAAAGAAGAGCTGGCCAGTATCGCAAAGACAATTGGCAGGTAAGGTTAATTATAAAGCTAGTTGTACCATGCTGGTTATGTTGCACAGGCCTCGTTACTTACAGACTTTACAAACTGACGTCACGCTTTCATGCGTCTGTCCTGCTATTGATCATGAATTGCGTCGTAACATTGTCAAAGTGGCTCTGGATATCTGGGTCGCAGAATCGAACGATGGCTGTCAGTGAATTGGTTCCATGTTTCCTTCCGGCTTATTTTATCCCCTAGTGTTACAGTGGCACAGCAAAACTTTTTTCCAATAGCTCCCTTTCAGTTAAATCGAATTATTTCCTAATTACTCGTAAAAAAACATTTCCCTATTGTTTTAACCATTTCAGCGAGCTAAGTGTGGCCAGTGTAGACGTGGGACTGACGATAACTGTAGCGAGAAATGTCGCCAAGACGATACAGCTGTACACTGCAAAATGTGAACAACTGGTGAGGAAATTTGTGTATTTTTTATCAAGCTGAATATAGACCTCAGTCTGGGACTGAGGTACAAGGAAAAGGAAGGGGGGGGGGGGGTGGGGAGGGAAAGGTTGGAGGAGTTACACGTAGGTAGAGGGAGGAGAGGCACTGTGAGTTTTAGGCCACCGCCTTCCCGAAAGGAAACCGGGAAAGGTACGACCTTAAAAAGTCGTGAAAGTGACATCCACAAGCAATAGACAACGAATTGAACAAAATGAGCTTTTAACTACAAGACAAATTGAATGGTGTGCTTGCTCATTTATAACGGTTTATCTTTTGATAAGTGGAATGGTGACTTACGGATACAGTGAGATGAGTGAAGAAGCGTTCTCAACACGTTCCCACGATCTCTCGTCTTCCCGTCGTCGCTCTTCTGAGCCCATGACCCAACCTCGTTCCCAGGGTCCTCTCCTTCCCGTCCTCATGGGGGCGGTGAGAGAGAGACCCTGGGAACGAGGTTGCCCATGGCCTTCCAGATGGGCGCTCAAATCACCGAGCTATGGGAGACTCGTGGTGATCGAGGTCGTAAACTAGGTTTCGTTACAACTTTTTAAGAACACATTTATTCATATTACAAGTGTGCATAAAAATACAACGGCCATACAAGGCTCTGTTATCTTTCCTCTCTATGTTTCTCTTTCTCGCTTGTTATATCATTTAAATCATTTACATTTTTCTCTGTGCTATGATCTTCGCGCAATGTACTTATTATTTTGTTTTCTTCTCTCACCTCTGTTATATCCAAATGTTCTTTGTCGAAATGTTTTGGGTAAGCCAATTCTTCGACGCTTGTAATGACTGTTGAATTACAGAACGACCGTGTGGAGGACAAATCTCGTTCCAGTTTTAAGTGTTTGCTAAGTTTTGGTGTGGTCGATGTGTCCTTTTCTGCTCTAGCAGTTGAGGAATAATCTTTGGACAGTCGGAACCTCTCTCTTAGTGCTGTAAATGGCAGGAATTTCAACTCTGTCTGTGGTGGGGTTGTTAGCTGGTAGATGCCTAAAGATTCAGTCAAACATGTTAGCTATTCAGGACACCAACCGTAATTTGGTCTGGTATTTTCACGGCGTAAAACTGCAGTGGGATGATATAGTGCAAAATAGACAGTACCACATAAACGTACTTACTAATATTTTTCAATTTAATTGCGACACACCTGGATTTTACCCACAGAAAGTACTGCTTAATAACTTGCATTTGAATGGTCACACACTAGCGTTTTGTCTCCAGACTTGAAAGATGGGATCTATCTTGTATAGCATAATAAACATTACCACATGACGGTACTGCTCAATAGCTTTGATTTCAGTGGTCACACACTAGGGTTTCATCCACAGACTTAAAAGTTAGAACCACCTTGTACAACATAATAAACAGTACCACATGAAAGTAGTGCTCACCTAACCCAAAAATATTTTTTCACTAAAATAAACCTTTGCACCAGTTCGAAACGTATTGCACGTTTCGTTTCTCCTTTTCACCAAATTCTGAGTATTTATAGCATTCAAACGTTATGAAAAACTGTGCATCATTTGTTCCATGACCGAGTCAGATGGGGCGTGGGTCTATTCCTGATTTGACGTCACAAAATGATTTGAATCGCATCAAATCTTTGTAAACATGCATGCAAATCAGTTTGTGACGTCAAAGCGGGAATAGACCCACGCCCCATCTGACTTGGTCGTGGAACCAATGATGCACAGTTTATCGTAACTTTGGAATGCTATAAATAGTCAGAATTTGGTAAAAAGGTGCAATGCGTTTCAAATTGGTGCGAAGGATTATTCTAGCTAAAAACTATTTTGAGGTTAGGCACAGGGAGTAGAGGAGTTATGCTTGAATTAAGCCAATTCGGAGTTTCAAGAAACAGGTGCGCGCGTCGGGATAAAACAGAAACATATAATTTTCTTCTTTTGTCATGCAAAATATTTGCACGAATTTGAATTCAAAATCTTTTGTATTTTTAATATATGCTTGATTTTATCTCGACGCGCGCACTTGTTTTTGAAACTCTGAACTGGCTTATAAAAGAAACGTGTTACCTTCGTTCTTGTATTTATTCTCTTAGCTAAAACCTCATTTGCGAACCAAACATTGTTGGCTTCCGGTCAAGCGCATGACACCTCATATTACGTACTTCCGCCACCAGTATGTTGCGGTGCACATCGTGCGAAAAGCCAACTGTCAACAGGAAATAAGCGATCGTCAAAGGCCTGTTTCATGAATCCTTTCATCGTAATGGTTTAGGTAGCTTAATGATGACGTAAATACTATGCCTAATCCAAAAACTGGGGCTCGTTTGTTGAATATGTAGCGAGTTATTGGGGGACGAAGATTCGACCGAAATCTGTTTCATCCCTTGTCTCTGTTCTTACTGCTGTGGCGTCTTATGCGCCCACAGTTCGTCCAACTGAATGCACAGCGGTCGACACTATTCAGAATGATGGCGGTTCGAAACGATCGATCGCAAATGAATACGTTTGTTTGGTTCGCAAATGAGGTTTTAGCTAAGAGAATAAATACAAGAACGAAGGTAAGACGTTTCTTTTATTGATGTTTCAAGCATAACTCTTCTGCTCCCTGTGGGTAGGTGCACTTTAACCATCTTTCACTGCGTTATGAACAGCCGTATGCAAAAATACAATTTGATAGCTTTCCTTTGATTGCTTAGCCGTACCTGTTTCCTTTATAGTTATTAAAAGGAATGTATAGAAATGAGTAACCAGAATTGATAATTTGAGCCCTTCACCAGAAGAGTAAAGATTTACCCTTAGACTGACCTGAGAACGAGAATAGAGTCAGGCCAGAGTCAAAGATAAGTGGGTCGCCTACATCGTTTGTCTAAAGAAAGAGAGAGATTTAATTCAGAAAGAGTTACATGCAGTGTTGTACAAAATGTTAACACATAAATATATTTGATATCAAGGTGGTGTTATAGAAGTCAATAGGAAGTTTAAAGGAATAAGGTCTTGGTTAGGCAGTCTTAAAACATTAGCTTGGAACTGCCGCTAATTTCTTCATTCGTAATCTGTCTGATCTTCGCCATTTTTGCCCTACCTGTTCTTTTTAGGTTTATTTTTGCTTCTTTGTCAGTGAATTAGTGAATTATTGTCGTGAAGATTCCTTTGATTTGGTTGCGGTTTCTGGTTTTACTTGGCTATTAGTTTGGCGGTTAGTGAACCTATGTTGAGATGGTCGTGAACTGTTTGGTGATGCTCCTTCGCGTTCCTTCCCTGATGGCGCTGGAAGCGAGGGAGCCGCGGAAATGGAGCCTAAACACTGCAGAACATGAACGTTGCTTTCTCCATTCTTCAGTGTTGTAAAGATCTTTCAAAGTGTTTATACACAAGGAAAAAATTTCATAGCTTTACCAACAGCTCCTGTAAATTGCCGTTCAAAAATTTAAGCCTTGAATCAAAGAAGACTGACAAATTGCTTTCGTTAAATCAGTTGTGCCTGGTGTGTATTGATCGTTTTCACGTGACGTCATGGCGGCCATGTTGGTGGACTAGAACAATAGACTTTCTCTCCTTTGGGAACTATAAAACTCTATTTTTATGCAAATTTGGGCAACAATTTTGTATTGTTTAGTCCACCAATATGGCCGCCTTATCACGTGAGTGAAAACCACCTACAGTGCCAAACAAAAACTAGCAGTTTTCTGTCATTTTGGCGGGCAAAATATCCTCACTAGCATCTTTATTTTACAATTATCATGGCTAAAAGTGCGACTGAATTTGGAGAAAACAACGTTTTCAATTAACTAAAACATTCTCTGTCTTACCTCGATTACACGGCATAAGGGTTTGAATTTCCTTCGCCGCACTCAGAACGGAAGTGAAAACGCTAGATAACAGCGAGAGGCCTAGGCCCAAGTACATGAGACGCACTATCCACATGCCTCGTTCGTAAGACGAGTCTGGTTCCTTGCCTTCATTCGGCACCAGATCCCCGAAGCCAATCGTGCTTAGAGCTACGAAGCAATAGTAGACACTATCGAGGAAAGTCCAGTCAAATTCTTTCTCGGAGTAGAAATACATAACTCCACCGAGTGGAAGCCACAGCAAAATGAGCAGGACGTTTATGGCGAAGCATTTCATGTGTTCGTGTGTTGGTAAATCACGTTCGAGTGCAGCTTTCTCGAAGTACTTTATCAGCAGATGAATGACGTAGTTTATGTGTTCGCCGACTGATTGCAGAGTTAGTAAATTCAGTGGAATGCCGAACAGGGCGAAAAATATTAGAAACAGTCGGCCTCCTTGTGTTTTCGGCGCCAGGTGCCCGTATCCTGCAACGAACGGAATCAGAGCAGGTTAAGTTCGGTAGTTAATTTTGTTGCACAAAGTGGTTTTAACTTCTAAAAAGGTTTGTGAATGAAACCCTGGCTGGTGTGTGACCATTCAAATGAAAGCTATTGAGCAGTACTTTCATGTGGTACTGTTTAGTATGATGTACAAGGTAGTTCTAACTTTTAGTCTGTGGATGAAAACCTTGTGTGTGAGCACTCAAATGAAAGCTATTGAGCAGTAGTCTTAAACAGTGCTCTTGGATTTGAGTAGCAAGTGTTTCCTTGATTCTTACCAATTGTTGTAGTCACACTCCCAACAAAGTACAGTGACTGATAATAACTCCAATTGTTGTGCCTGTACTTGCATCTGTGGGCCACTTCAAACATTTCACGCAGTTCTTTGATGTACTGATCGATTACAGCTCGGGTTTCGTTAAATCTTCGCGTCATGTTTTCTTTTAAGTCGTTTATTTTATCTGTAAAGTGGTCGTCGCTTGCTCCCCCATCATCTTCTATCGCAGAAAATATGGCCGCACCAGAAGTGAGGTACACAGCTAACATGACGATTCGGATCACAAGTGTTTTGGTCTTTCTTTTTATTTCCATTTCGTTTCTTAAAAAATCTTGTCTTTCCTCAGAGCTGACGAAGTGAAATAGAGATTTCGTTGCTGCGAAGCCTATGGAAATGTAAAAATTGCATTAGTATGGATAAATCGAGCCCAAGTCTTGTGGCTGACAGATCTTTGACGCTAAAAGTTCTGGCTCGAATCGGAATTTAATATTGTTTTCGAAATTTTAGTTTGAGGTAGAGAGTAAAACATTCCTGGAGAAATTTTCCTGAGTAAACCAGCAGGAACAATCCAAGGGACGGGTTCGCTTACACGATTGCGCCGTTCAGGTGCTGCTCCGCGTTGCCATTGTCCATTGCATGTACAATTAGCTGCTTTACAAAATGGTGGAGAGACATGTAGCGGGTGAAAGGTGCAAGGATTTTGCAAGCGTTGTTACAAAATACCATTTTTTGAGGGCAAAATGGCTCAACTTTTAAGGCCTGTAAAATCGTTACTTTAAACGCCAGACGTCTTAAACTTTGGAATCGCGTATTTCACAAGGTAACTAAACACAAAACCAATTCACTTCATAGGCACTTTAAAATATTAGAAATATATTTTTATGTTAATCAATCTAAGGACTTTGTCTTTCAATAATTTACTTTGTTTTCCTTTTTAGCAAAAGTTGGAGTGGTAACGAAGCTATAGCCCTTATCAATTCTTGTGTTTCTTTGTGTGGTTGGAAGTAATTTATAGTCGTTACAGTTCTATGCAAACTCATAATCTTAAACAGATTGTTAAATATTAATTTCGCCAGTCAATATCGATCTCCATTACGTTTTTGCCTTAATTGTAAATGAGCTCGAAATAGTAAGTTCCCAAATTTTGCTTATATAGTTAGTATTTTGATACATTTTTAAATTGGCTCAACTTTTTATATGAGCATACTTTTTTCTGATCACTAGACTTTGCCTTGAATGCTAACTGGCGACATTTAGTAAATGGAACACTTATTAACAATTAGCAACACTGAAATATACAGAACATTTGCACTAAAATCCCATTTTTCAACGATAGATAAAACTGATACATGTTTATCAGATATTTTCCAATGTTTGCCAGGAGTATCCGAAAATTACGAACCTTTTGAAGATGAAAACGTCCTTTGTAATCGGTACAGATTGCGTCTTTTCGTTCGTGTTGGAAACGGTTTGCCCTGTTTTATCGATTGCCTGCTCTTTGCAGACGTTACATGTAATTACTTGTTCTGAAACTTCACTCACTTTGCAATCAGTTGAAGTCTTGAGGGGATGAGGCCCTTTTCCTGACACTTTTTTGGCGGAAGTTGCTTGTCAATAACTGCGCTTAATCCGTGTGGTTTGGTGTTGTTGACAACTTGTCGCCTGTTTTGAAATGAACTGCAATACTTTTAATTAAGACGTTATTTCCATAGAAGTAACGCCTCGAAAGAATAGAAGGTATTTTTTCAGTAATTAC
This sequence comes from Blastomussa wellsi, assembly GCA_947652115.1. Taxonomy (NCBI): domain Eukaryota; kingdom Metazoa; phylum Cnidaria; class Anthozoa; order Scleractinia; family Plerogyridae; genus Blastomussa; species Blastomussa wellsi. The sequence goes on along the minus strand of OX393574.1, from coordinate 6,437,870 downwards.
CAGCTCGATACGAGTGTGTACAAACAAACAAATTATTGATAAGGTTGTTGAACGTAATATTAATTTTTCGTGGCTTTGTCTTTTGCAGCTTGTCACCAGTTCAGACGCGAATCAGCTGTACGATCACGTGACTCCAGCTCAGCAAAAGAACGCTTCCATCGTGAACAGTCTGTTTCAGTTACACCAGGCGGTTACCAAGGTAACCATAAACGTCAAATTTGCTGTTATTATTTTAGTAACCTTAAACTCTTTCATGGATGACACGTCTTGAAAAGTTTAGCCTAAATGTTTAAAGTTTGTCAATTCTAATCTTTCTCAACCTTCCTCATTCAAATCCATCCATGTTTCATCTCAGTTTACGGCCCTATTCTCCCAGAGGAGAAATAGGAAATAAGTCAAGTATTGTTACATCTATGGTATTTTTCTACGTTTGTAAAGCCACTATTCAGTCAAGGTTTCTTTTAAAGTGAGGACACTCGAACCTTAAACACTTGACCTTTTTTGTACATTTTTGTTTACGATTTATTTATTTATTTATCCAATGTTAGGCTTTTATATTAAACAGAAGAGATAGCTTTCTTATGGGCTGAAATCCGTTAGTCTATATCAAGAGCTTTCATTGGATAGTCATACTTAAAAAATGTAGAAATAAAGGTGTCCACACTGTAATTTGAAGACAATTTTTTACATAACCAAAGATAACTTTATTGTTGGTGGCCGATGACTAAGCCCTTTTAAGTTGTTGCTCCGACGAAGGGCTAACGCTCGAAACGTCAGCTCTCGAATCTCTTTACGGTGGCTAATTCACATTATCAACCCAGTTGATAAAACCAAATTATATTGTTATACTTCCCACCGACGCAGCACCACAATTTCTTTATAAACTTACCCCCTCGATCCTATTTAACTGAGTGCGGTCGCTTATCTTCAGATTCTGTAGATGAAGCGTATTGAAGCATGCATGTAAAGCTCGTCCATTGCTGGGTTACCCCAGAAAATTAAATTCACCGGTACCCATTTGTACAGCTGGGCCGGGTTGTTCAAAACACGATCAAGCTAACCCAGGGTTATAGCTTTGCAGAGAGTTTTCATGTTTCTATTTTAGTAATTAATCCAACACTGTCGGTTTGTCGGCGCCGACAAGTTGACCGACAAATTTTGTCGGTCTTGACGGTTCGGGTGCTATTTCTCAAGTTTCTCTATTTTTGTAATTTTCCGTTTGTTATGTATTTATTTTATTGTTAAACGTTTCTGGGTATAAATGAAGATTGTTGTTGTTGTTGGATAAGCGTTAGCCATCTTTCAAACGACTGGGCCCTGAGTGAAGAGAGGCACTATGGGAGTGCCCGAGGACGCAACGTAATGACCACAATTTGAAGGAAATTTTGTGCGTGAAAAGCTCTATAAAAACTTTCAACCTTCTATTTCACATTCCTACTTTATTCTGGCTTGTCTCCTTTGTTCAAGCTTGTCCAATCTAGATTGTATTGTTCTGCAGCTAGTTGATGGTCTAAGGTCTCCGCCTGCAATTGCTGTGGATGCAATATCAACTGGATTACAGGTAAACGAGATCCAGAGCAGATGCTAAGTGGATTATCAAGATGGTGTTTTGTTGTAAACAATTTTGGAGCGTTACATGTAATGGTTAATTGAAACCCCCTTAACTGGGATATTAGATACCTTTAGATTCTACGACGAGGACGACTACGAGTACGAGATTTGTTTTCGCCACTACGACATTCGTAGTGGCGAAAACATGAAATCAAAATGTTGGTAGTTTTATCATTTTGCGATCAGGAGAAGCCTAACTCATTTCAATAAAAATTACCTTGCTAACTTTGCTGCTGATAAAAAGGAAAATGAAGTTCTCTGGTGAAGCTATTTTGTTAGTACGAGCGAAAAAACTTCAAGTCAAATCTCGTACTCGTAGTCGTCCTCGTCGTATAATCTAAAGTTCTCTATTTTTGGCAAATCTGAGACAACGTGGTGTCCTTTATAATCCTTTAGTTAGTAGACAGTAGTATTGCCGTTTGCACTATAAAGAAAACGTTTATGCCGAAAGTCTGTAAATATGGATGTTTCTTACGTCATAACTTCAAGATAATGCGAATGTAAAAAAAAAAAACATATTTGTTTGTAACGATGGAAAGTTTCAAATCTATACACCCTTTGAGTTTTAGTGTTGTTCTTTCTATTTTGGTTACGTGACGAGTCTTAATCGTGATCTTTTGGACTCATTACTTGAACAAACCTGTGCAAAAGGCTTATCCGTAGCAGGTTTAGTTTCCAAACTCTGACGGCTATGACCCCCCTTAACTTCATACTCCTAAACTAGGAATATTGAAAGAGGCGAATCTTTGCACTCAATATTTGTATCATTTATAGCATAAACGCTTCAGTTTCTGATCGAGCTACAGAAATACAAACTCTGAATATTGAAAGGGCGTGGTACAAAAAGGCTTTCGTATGCTAACATCATAAGCTCAAAATTCACGTCCAAGATTGCCGAATTAGAATACGTTGAATCAAATATACGGTGGATTTGCTTCAGGAACTTGCCAATTGATTTAATCTTTCTGATGTTTTAAGGAAGTGAATTCCACTATAACGTACCGCTATTACTGAAGTAACGTACCGCTATCACGTAGTCTGAGCGATGACAATTTACCGAAAGAATTGCGTAAATCGTGGTCTCTGTTTCGTTCAATGGACAGGTTCTGCAAGTTCGCTGGAGCTAACTCGTTAAGGGACGTAAATATCATTAGTGCTTTTTGTTTCGTTCTTCTTACCACCAGTTTGTCCCATTTTAGTGTCTCGAGGAGCGAACTTGAACTAATTTCATAATTGGCCTTCAAAACCACTCTAGCCGCACGATTCTGTAATTTTTGATGCGAATTATTCTCAATCCTCTTCTCGCCTTCATACAGTTTCACGTCCAAGGCATCTTGGTTGCTTTGGGAAGTCGTTTATGATAAAGGTTATAAGTTTGCATTTCAGTAACAGTTTGCCAGTTTGCATTTGGTGAAACTAGCCAGTCTGACGTAAGCATGCATACGGGATATTACTGTTCATTGTAACCACGTAATAGAGGAAATATGTCCCGCCATATTGGTATACCAAAGTGGTTCACCATTGGTCGTTGGCCAAAAAAATGCCTTCAAGAAAAACAACAGATTTGTCTTCCAATGACAGGAGTTTTCACTTCGTAACGTTTCAGATGCTATGGATTTCAAACTCTGAATTGTGTATCTGAAAATGTATGAAAATGGTAAATATTCGTTTCTGTAACATTTCAGATCACACTGAATTAGGCGAATTAGATCTCCAAACCGAAAGACTCTACTATAAACAGAGAATATAGTTCTCCGAGGGCGAAGTGAACATCGCCGAATATTCCCCTCAACTTGGTTTTGGGGAATCTTCGCTAATGTTCACTGAGCCTGAAAATTATACGTAGTAAAATATACTTAAGTATCATAAAAATAAGAAATCGAAGTGAAAAATAAAAGAAAAAAAATAGATAAAAGTGAAATTTTAGCTCTGGCATGGGTGACACAGTTTAGCCAAAATTTTGTCAGTTGAATTTGTCAATTGCAATCCTTCTCAATCTTCCTTATTAAAAGCCATCCTGGTTTCAACTCTGTTTATTGCTAACGCTTTGGTGTTTTCTACCTTCGTAAACTATTGTTTCAAGGTGTCCTTTTATTTGAAAACAATTACAATGGCTGTATTTCATGGTGCCCTTTTAAATTTGGCATTTTGATGACGTCGCGTGAAAATGATTTATAGTAAGAAAGGTAATTTAACAGATATTTGATTACAAAGGGTGTGTAAACACACAGCTTTTATTTGTTACTCGAGAGGTTTCTAGCCTTAATAAGTGGTTTTTCTTTGCGAGAGAACCAATCCACTTCGAACATTTCGCTTTTAATGCTGTGAAATAATTTATAGTGTTTTATGGCTGTCTAACATCATTTTCGATCATCTTGTGACAGACATCTCTTAACCAAAAACCAATTAGTCTCTTGAATTTCCAAAATTTTAATTGTAACACTGGTAAATATGTCAAACAAACTGCGCTTTAGATTCGGATTGTACTTTGCTAGAAACGCTCTAATGAGTGCACTTTTTTCACGAGGATCAGATTTCAAGCAAAACGGGAAATATTTTGGAGGACATGTTTTTTTCAAGACACGCGAGCTGGCTAAACACTAAGTGTGCTATTGAATGATAAAACCGTCATCAGTTCTAGTTGCGACGATAACGTTGTAAATTTCGCCTAACTGATAATTCGAAACTCACATTTGATGCATTTTAACCAAATTTTTTTCCTTTCGAAATCCGCCTCAATATTCCTCGTTTTAGCCACCCTTGTTCCTTTTCGGTTTATTATTTCATCCTGGATGAATTTTTTACAATGCTAAACCTTTGTTTTTACATTTTCCACGTTATAATCATCCTTTTAGGTTAGTTCTCGACGCGAGATTTTATCTTTAGCGACTGGAAAATTCAGCAGAAAAATTAACATGAAAGCGTTAGGATCTTTGATTAAAGAAACATGATCGACAAATGAAGTTAAGCAAAAAGGGAATACAAACAATACAAACAAACAAAACCTCACCTTCCGGAGGAACGTCGAAAGATACAGGTCTTTATAATCTAGACCCTTTCAGAAACTGGACGTCTCGCAGAATTTTTAGTCAAATTTCACAGTTCTTAACATGCCGCAAGTTTATTCGCGACTTCGTCTCAGCCGAGAAAGATACGTCTCGCATTTTCGCAAGTCTCGAATGTTCTACTAATCTACCTCGGGCAAAGGTTTCATTTTAAACTGAAAGAGATTATTTCATGTCTGTGATGAACGTCATATGCTTCATCGTCCTCGTTAATGAAGCCTTCCCATTAAAAAGATCAGATATTGCAAAAAATTGCTACCTTTCTATAGATAATGTTTTTTCATTAGGCTGTGTAGTGACTACGTCTATTGCTTTCCTTTCAGAGCAAGAGACATTATTGTCTCTAAGTGGGCGGGTCAGATTTTAGTATCCGTTATTGTGTGGATGAAAGGAGTTTCGCCGTGTAAGCAGCACCTCGTTCAAGCGGCAATACCATTGGGCGTTGAAACAATAGAGAACACTCCTAAACAAAGCCTCTATCCCTGATAACAAAGAAGTCTATTGTTAAGGAGAACGAATGAAAAAATATGTTCATATGAGGTGCTGGACTACTCAAAAATTTCTAAAAAATTGATGTTACATTAAAAACGTTGTCTCTTAGCTGATGATTTTCTAAATTCTCATCGCCTGCTTGCTTGATAATGTATAGTGTTTAGAAGGAGAAATTTGATTTTGAACTGGCAAGATAGACTCGCGTGTGCGCCTAGACAACCAGCTTTCATACACAAGAATGCGTGGGCAGAACTTCAATGCAACCTCAAGCATGCGCAGGTTGTTTGGTGAAGGGAATTTATTTGATAGTGGCTGCAGCGACGTTAACAATAGATTTGATCTACACAAGTGCTTTTAATTGCGAGGAAAGTTGCCTTTCTGTCGAAGTCTAAGTTTTTGATTGCTTCTATTAAAATTTCTTGTTTGTTGTTCTTTTAAATCGCGAGAAACATCTATTTCCACTGCCATTTTGCTTCTCTTGCTTTCATTCCGCTTTATTTTGCATCGGAGTCATGGTCCTTTCTCCGCTAAAGTAGCATATTCTTGCACGCAAATCTTTCCTGTGTGTAAACTCTGCTTTTCAGTTTAGAATTATTATTTTTAACTTTGCTGCTGGTTTCGTTACAAAAACACAGATATTTTTCCCACTGATCTCGAATAGCGCCTCTGTAAAGCGTTCCTTGTCATTAATAGCTCTCGGAGCAAACTTTAAATACTGCCTATTGTATTTGCATTGCAGCTGTACATATGTATCGCGACAGTCTTGTTCTGCTCTCAACGACAAATTAAGATTGAGAAAGCGCGGACGTTAATTTAATTGAACGCGAAATGTAGCAAATGTCATTTCTCATATTGCGTTTCTCGGAAGCGACAAATAACGCACGTACATGGTTAGCGTGCGTAGAATATCGCATCCGGTGATTTTTAGTTCTTGCAGCGATCACAGACACTTTGCGTCCAATATTTTCAATCTTAACCATCAAATATACTTATAACAGGATACCTTTTGCTCACACAAGCGGATTAAGTGAGGCGAGTTTCAAAACATCGTGTTCAAAACACACACAAACACATTTTTTATGTAATAATATAAATTTCTTTCATATACACGTGAGTCATATTTGTTTCAATACAGTACGATTTTTGTTTTTCACCGTAGAATTCAACTTTCGCTGTGAGTTTTATTACAGCATTTATTTTGCATGTTTTATTTTTTTGTTGTTGTTGTTCAATAGCGTCTTCCGTTAGACAGCTTTGTTGGGCACACATGGAGCAAAGTTGTACTTTTATTTTAGTTGAAAGACAATTTGTAAATTTCTGTCTACGCATTCGCGTTAGATTTCGGCCTTCTTGGGTTTTCAAAGTGTTGTCGGAGATTGAGTTTTAAAAAGCAAAAAGGCGTTTAAGAAAGGCACAAAGCGCATTACTTTAAAGACTTATTTTCTGATGACAGCTCCTTGTAGTTCACTGAGCTGTCAGGAGAACAGTTTCTCTATACATCAGTTCAATTTATCTGGCCTTGGGCGAAATTCATTTCGTTGTTTCGAATTCAATTGCGTCTTCTAATTGAATGAAAATATGTCTTAAAAAGGGGCCGTGATCTTTTTGGTCTTTTTTTGTATTTTATCTTCACATTCGCTATACCAGTTCTTCAAATAATAAACTTAAAATTCATTCTAGCGTCCGTACCAGATTTGTGAATTTTCTCTCGTCGTCATCTCGCTTCGTTTAAGACCATCCGTTCGTCTTGACTATTCGGAAATCCTTGGCAGTAAATTCAAGTTCTTCGTTGAAATTCGTAGCCCGTCGTGTTTATATTCGTACAACAACAACACAGCGTTCATATATTTACAAGGAAGCAGGATAATCTTGTTGCTCACCTTTTACCCGTGTAGGATGGATACACAGAAAACGTCTGACCTATATAACCGATTGCGCATCATGGAAGTCATCAATGTTTTTTTACATCCAATACTGATCTCCAACAGAATCCATTATTTTTATCTCTTGACCCTTTGTCTTTTCAAGTCGTGTGGTGTAAAACTACTCTTCTATCCTGTTGTTAGCGATAAAAACATGAAATTTACTCCAAAACCGAATCTACAAGCCCTCCTCGTGGCAAAGGATAATAGCGATTTTTTTCGTTCTATTATCGAGAACACTTTCTCCTTCAGGCGATACTGTACTGTTTATGTTTTGCTCTCTTTTGGCGTCTCGATTAAATAATTCTTATTTTCCCCCTGTACGTAATGTTATCTACCTTTACGGCTATTCAGAAATGTGAAGAAAATTCAACGTATTTTGCATTGCAAATCAAGCTCGTTCGTCAAACAATTAATCTCCATTTTGTTCGGTTGTTTTCATATGAAAAAATACGTTGTTGACAAACCAACTTTTGTGAGTGCGGACTCGTTCATTGGCCAAAATCAAACAAATTCCCAATTAACATTTGTCATCGAGTAGGAAAGAGCTTCTCTACACACAATCCCGCGCGCAAAAACGCGTTGCTAACGAAGCGTTTGTCGCGCGAAATATACTTATCAAATATGAGCTCAGAGGCAATGTTTTAATGATTATGAACTTCCAAAGTTAGGGAAAGAGAAATCGAAAGATTAATGATCCATTCATTTTTGTCGGACGATATGTAATTTTTACTTTTATTTAGTTAGGGCATTTATTTCATCGCGTTCTTTAAAATCAATTAGTTTTCATCCCGTAGTAGCTTCGGTTAGATGTAAAAATTCTCGCCTTTAATTTTGTTAAATTGTGCTGGGATTGAAACTGTATTCGTTCGGCTAAGACTTTCATTTTGGAAGAGAAGATAAATGTGACGCATTTTTAAACAGCATTTGGTCTTTTTTCTTGTTTTTCGTTTTAAATAATACTGTGTTTTGATATGAAATACATCTCCTTTTCGAAAAATAAACTCCTCATTTCGACTGTTTGTTCCTGGTCTGTGTTCCCGTTTATGATAATAATTTCTGTGTTTTCCCTAAAGCTTCGCTAAAAAGACGTTCGTTAAAGGTTCGTTGTAGAGCTTTTAGTATTTTTTGGACAGGTATTTTATCGCAAATCGAGTAAAACATTTTTAGCCGAATTTGAAGTTGATAACTTAAATTAACCGCCCATTGAAACAGCTGACGTTTTAATCTTCGAAAACAAGGACGGCATTAGCAGCTGTTTGCGCTAAAAAGGTGGTTAATCAAGTATAATTCGATGATAAACTCTGTGGTGGCCTTTCACGCCGACGCAGGAAAAGAGAGTCTTTAGAAAGCTTCGCTGTGTGCTGGGCTGTGTGCGTGTGTGGATGTGCGTCATGTATCCTCTCGAGCCGAGTTTGTATTCCGCACAGCGGGAGAGTTTGCAGGGCATTGTTGATCGATAAACATCGCTTAATGGTTCAATTCATGATAATGTAGTAGGATTAGTTTAATTGATTTGTATGTAGTGCGAAAGGCGGCTAACTTTACTTTCGTAACAATGGTTGTTATTTAGCGAATAAGTTCGTTAGCGGCTTGAACGAGATCTTTGCTGTAAGATTAAAATATATTGTGAGTATGTTTGAAAGTGGTCTGCTACGTTAGATCGTCAAGATTACGCGATAAGTCATTCTTAGCTTGGCCAAGGCAATTTCAAAGGAGCTGTGTCGTGCTGTATAATTTACAAATTACAGTTTAGCCTAAATTTGTCAACCTCGTCATTCGTAATCCGTCTCAATCTTCTCCATCCTTAACCATCCTTCTTCCTTTTCGGTTAATATAATCTCTCTGGTATTTTTCTCCTTTAGTAAACTATTAGTTTTACGTTTCCTACATTTTAAGGGTAATTTGTCTCGTCGCAAAGAAATGACTCGAATTATCGTGACGTAACTGCTTTAAAAACCAACTTGGAATTAAACGGCCTCGCTTCCATGCAGTAAATTCAGTACATTTCCAGTCCTCGACCGGCAAATGGTTGACTGGCAACCCACTCACCTCCATACCCAACCCCCTCTCCACGATCACCACCTTCACACCGACGCCCCATAAATCACACATTTTAATTATACTGCAACATTAAACTGCAAGGATATTAAACTTGAGGGCTTTTACACAGAGTAGTTTTATAAAATTTGGCATTTCTTTTCAGGGCATTCAAGCACTCATTAATTCGGCTTTGGATCCACTGCTTGATGCGATCTCGCTAGATTTGGAAAACCACATATTCAAGATGCATTCAGAGGACTTCACAAGGTAATTTTTCAACACTTTTAGTTGAGGTTATAGAACGCGCAATTTCTTTTCTTCTGTCAAGAGAAAATGGCCTACCAGGTGGAAAATGAGATTAAAGTAGACACAAGCGAACAAAGACACAGACAGATAGACGGACAGACGGACAGACGGACGGAAGGGATGGCTGGTGGACGGATAGACGGACGGAAGGGATGGCTGGTGGACGGACAGACGGACGGATTGAGGGAGGGATGGACGGACGGACGTTCATAGTTTCTCCATAGATATATAGTTAGCCATGGTTTTACCGAAAATGACGCATTTACGAAACATTTTTCGAAAGGCACCCGAAAAGGTTATCAGTAGCCTTAATTTCGCCAGCAATTCACAACAAAATAACCAGCGGAACTCTGGCAGGTACTAGGTATTATTGAAAGCCCAATCCTTTGGTCGTCATTTTAACAAAGTAACTTGTCCAGTTGAGGCTTCAAAAAGGACCAATGATAGTGATGATAGCAAATCAAATTTGTCACTTTTGTCTTTGAAACTTCGGAAAGAATCTGTAATTTTGTTTTGTTTGCCCATCTAGGCATGTACTTCGTGTTTTCGATTTTTGCTAATAGCTATTTTTTTCACTATTGTAATCAAAAAATCGTTTCAGTTCAACCCTGTCACGTGATATAGCTGATAACCCGGATGCTCCCTGTTCCGGCTACATACAAGACATGCAGGTACGCTGTAGGGTCTTTTTCTTCTAGTCTTCGCGTGCTTGCAGCTTAGTTGTCTCTTCAGCCAACACTCTGCTTGTAGGCAATTGTTCGTGTTCAGTAGGGGAATGATAGCCTCATGCATTTAAGTTTCTGTTTAGTTGTCATGCATGTTTTTTTTTCTTCAGGATTTTATCGTACATGTTCAAAAAAGCTACATTGCACTTTACGAATGCAGAGAAACTCTCTACCAGAGGTAGGTCAAAATAAATCCAGCTTTACTCATTAAAAAACACTTCAACATCAATAAACTGCACAGGCCCCCTGGTAGCCTTCTGTTTAACAATTAGGTTAATTTTAGCTCTGTTGAAGGCGCGGTAACCTCATGGCTAGCGCGCTGGACTTCGGGTTCGATCCCTGGCCGGGGCACTGCGTTGTGTTCTTGGGCAAGACACTTTGCTCTCACAGTGCCTCTCTTCGCCCAGGTGTATAAATAGTTACCGGCAAAATAATGCTGAGGGGAGGGGAGGGGGTAACTGGCATTCCCATCCAGGGGGGAGTAGAAATATTCCTAGCTGCTTAATGCTACAGAAACTGGGATAAGCGCCGGTAGTATGATCCATTTGGTACGAGGCTTTACCTTTCATTTTAGCTCTGCTCCGCGTCGTATTTTCAACTCTCTTTTCGGTGTTTAGATATCCCGATGAAATACTTTCTCTCGTATTTGGTATGTCACGTCGACCATTTCCAACTGTCTGGCAATACTTATAGAAACCTCAAACTTAGCGTCTAATTGTTAATCAGTGTACGATAGATCAGCCAATCAAATTGCAGTATTTTAGTTCTTGTAATTAACAATTGGTTCATGCTTTAGCGTGTACCATTGAGTTATGATGCACGCGTGAAGTTTGGAGAGCACGAAAGAAGCGATAGCCGAGAGCAACTCTAGCTTCTTGAGTGCATTCTGGTGGAAATGTACATCAAAAAATATCGCGCCAGAAGAAAAAAATTATTGCTAAGCAATTAGCTCACGCTATCAACGTGTGCCATTAAATTATGGAGCACGCTACTCGAATAAACGCCGCGGCGTTTATTAATTTTTGGCACTTAAGATGCGGCGTTTATTCGAGGGAGGCGTTTATTCGAGGGAGGTGTTTATTGCAAACCTTGTAACAACAACTGTGAATTTATTGTGTGATTTAAACGTCAATTTAACCAATACAATCAACCCCCAAAAAAGTAAGAATAAAAGTTATATGTCTTCAATTTATACGATTATATATGAAAATAAGTTTTAGACTTTCAAATTGCGGCGTTTATTTGAGGGCGGCGTTTAATGATAATTTTGCTTGTCCCTGCGGCGTTTATTCGAGGGAGGCGTTTATTCGAGGGCGGTGTTTATTCGAGGGAGGCGTTTATTCGAATAATTACGGTATGCTGAATTTGATTGCGCGACTCTGTTAGCTGTGTTATAATGCGGTTTATACTTGACACTTTGGCTGTGTTGTTTGCTCTTTTTAGGTTGGAGGGGATCGTCTGTCGCACTATTGAGTTGTTTGTCCGTCACGCCAGTTTACTAAGAGCTATTGGCGAAGGAGGCAAACTGAAGCTGGCCGCTGATATGGCTCAAGTAGGTTGATATCTACGGCAGTATATCTGTTAGGGAGGTAGTTAGTTAGCGGTAGCAAAGGCCAACCGCCCCCGACCCACCCCGTCTAGCAGGAGTCTGCTCGCAGGCTAATTCCTTAGTATTTTTTGTTGTTTCTGTTTAGATCGAGTTTGCTGTAGGCCCTCTGTGTCACAGAGTGTCTGATCTAGGGAAGGCGTACAAACTTTTGAGATCTTTTAGGTGAGTTAACATAACTTTACGCGGTCATGAGTTATTAGGTGCTATCTTTTGGCTGTTTTGTTACCCTCGATTATTCGAACCTATTTTCGTTTTTCTCGTAGATCGGAGAAATCCAAATCACAGATTTTTACTTAGGGTTTAATTAGTCATTAGGCCATCCGCTTTCTTAGAAAGATAGAAGAAACGAGAAACCGCAAAAGATCTAGCGAACAAACGAATGAACGAACGCACGAACAGAAGGGCGGAGAGACGAACGAGCGGCCGGACGGACGAACGAGCGTACGAACGAACGGACGAACGGGTGGACGAACGAACGAACGAACGAGCGACCGAACGAACGAACGACCGACAGACCGAACGACTGAACGACCGATCTAACGAATAATGAGCATTTTAAGATAAACCAGACGTACTCTCTCATCTTTAAAACCCATTTCAGCAACAAAGCTTAATTATACCTCTACGTTTATGAAATATTACCTGTCATTCTTCCGTAGACCTCTATTATTTCAAACCTCAGAAGACATTGTCAGTAACCCTGCTCTGGGAGAAAGTCTACCTCACAGCGTCGTGTTACATCATCTGTTTTCACGAGCTCCAAACGAACTTAAGTCCCCTCATGAGGTATGTCGCCCCAATTTTTAGCGAATGTTGTTCCAGAAAATTTCCATACTCCCCATGTTTTTGGTTTGAACCCCTCCTTCCCAATGGAAATTCCATTTTAAATTTGTATTTTCCTTTCAAAATTTTGGTCTTTCGGACCTCCCCTACTCCTTGGAATTGCCAATGATCAAGGTATGGACATTTTCTGTTACCAAACATGCTACAAGAGATGCGGTGATAACAACGTCAATATGACCATCAGGTTCCACTATTTGGATTTGATCTTTCTATGTTGCATAGATGGTGGAGGCGCGGGTTCAAGCCCTGGCCGGGACACTGGGCTGTGTTCTTGGGCAAAACATCGCACTCTCGCAGTGCTCCTCTTCACCCATGTGTATAAATGGGTACCGGCGAATTTACTGCTGGGGGTAACCCTGCGATGGACTAGCATCCCATCCAGGCGGGAGTAGAAATACTCTCTGTCGCTTCATGCTAAGGAAACCGGGATAAGCTCCGGCCTGATTGGCCACTAGGCCCGAATGCAGACTGTACCTTTACATTTTATGTTGCAATTTGGACTCTGATCTTTTTTGCCACACAAACTCGCATTAAGTCTCCGCTTTAGCCACGCCCATATAACTTGTCCAAGGTGTTACTAGGTGTGGTTTTAGTGGAAAGCAAAGGTGAACATGTTTTTTTTAATGTTTTGGTTTGTTTAGGACGCAATTTTAGCATTGGTTTGTTTAATTAGCTTTATGATCCCAAGGCCATTTTGGAACGCATTCTATGTGGAAGATGGCTTACGTACATTCTAGTTAAGTAACAAATTACAATGCAAACTTTAAAAACTAAAAAAAAAAATCAATAAAAAGTTTACAGGATAGACACAATTACCGGTGTTCCATTACTTTACATTGTGGCGCTTTCATAAAAACAACCAATACTGTAACTAAACAGAACTTAAAAATCCCAACTGGTAGAAGGTTTACGAGTTGGATACCTTACTCGAACAGAGTGTGCCTCTCCACCCAGGAGTATAAAGTTGGAACCGACAAACTGTTAGGGAACGAACGGCGAGTGAAAAAGAAAAGGGTCCAAGGATAGCCGGCGAGAGGCGGCGATACCCCCAGCCCAAACTCCTCGTCTGTTTTCCAATCGCCTTTCTTCACGCCAATCCCCAGCTGACTGAACGTCTGTAACAGGCCTCTTGTCATCTAAATGTATAACTTAGTTGACCTAATTTCGTTGAGTTTCATGTTTATTTATTTCTTCGCACAGGTGGCTGGTTGGTCGTTAGGTTTCTATTCCCAGTGGCTAGATGAGCACACATCAGAAGAGGAAAAACTTGCACTTATTAGGTAAGCATACCTTGTGCAACTGCAAAATATAATCTTTCTTTCCCTTACAGTTAAACTCCTGAGAGCTGTCTTGATGTTTTTCTTGCATTTACTTTAATGTCACATTAGTTCCTTGAATTAGTATATGGTTTATTGCTGTCTTCAAAGCTGATATTGCTAAAATTAGGCCGTCCGTTACTGGTTGTGTATGTTGGTTTGTCTGCGAAACAGTGCTAGATAGCGAGATGATGAGTCGGACAGTCGGAAAAACCCTCTATACATCTGTCTGTATGTCTGTCCATTTGTCCGTTCGTCCTTGTTTGTGTGTCCGTCCGTCAGTCAGTCAATCAATACATCCGTACTCCATCAGTCGGTCGATCAGTTAGTCGGTTATTAATTCTTTGTTCAACTTTTTGACTATTTGTTTGTGGTTTTTAGAGGCACGCTGGAGGCGTATGTTCAGTCGGTAAGGTCACGAGGAGAAAAAGAATTTGCTGCAGTCTATCCCATCATGCTTAGAATTCTTCAAGCCGCGAGTGGTTCACCGAGCCATTGACATTGCTGAAGAAAATCCAGAATTTTTACTTGAACTATTCCTCATGATATGGATTGCTGGTTTATTATATGATATTTTAAAAAACATGATAGGGAAAGGGGATAGTAAACTATTTAAATGTATAAAGCACACACTTCTCGGAAAGAGTAGGGAACGAGGTTCCCGGTGTTGTGGTCTGGCCTCGTTTCGCGGGTTGGTGCTTAACATAGGGATAACCTCGAGGCACCTTTCCCCCTTGGACGGACTTGTCCAAGGAAAATTGAGTATGAGTATGAGTATATATGGGTATCTCAGGTCTTCGGCGTTTAATCGAGTTCCTGGCGTTTATTTGTTCGTCTTTCTTCCCGGCTAATGAAAGGTATCCTATTCACTGAGTCGGGAGCAAATAAACCTCGATAAGCCGAACTCGAAATACCAAAGGGTGGCAGAAGGAGAATTGTTAAAATTATATCACTATTTATTAGAACCAAGCCATGGGATATTGCAGTTCCTGAGTGTTGATTGGTTCACAGGCCATGGTATATGAGCTCATATACCATGGACCAGAAATATGGTAGATGTGCGCGTCAGCGAAAACACCCGGGGAACTACAATATTGCAAATCTTTGTTTACACATACAAGCTAAGTAAGAACTGGGTAAAATAGTTAATAAGGCTAACGTGGTGACCGTATAATTTACAAGAGGCACTGCCATAATTAGTGCAGAATGTACTGTTATCATTGGTTAAAGAAAGGATAATAACTGGAATAAAAGCTTGCAGAATAGTCTGCAAACCTCTTTAAGCCCTTCTCGTGCAGGATATCGCTCCCTCGTAGCCCTATAAACCCTAACTCCAATTCTACCATGGCAACCACACAGACACCCAAAAATAAATAAATAAATAAAGCTAAAAGGGTAGCATATATTGCTGTCTACTGATATTAATCTTACGAGATGCTTTAGAGACGGGTAAAGAATATTAAATAGTATTATTATATCGAATATTATTCGCTCACAACCACGTTGGGTTCCCACCAAAAAGCCCAACGTGGTGGCTGTATCAGTATAATTTACAAGAGACAATGCAGATTTTCCCGTAATTATGTATGTTGTGTCCAGATTTGCTCATATGCGGTGGGGTGGGAGGAAAAGGGCAGATAAGCTTTTTGTTGCTCTCTCCTGAGCTACTCCCTGGATACCTGCCCAATAATAGAGTCGAAGAAGGGAAGGCAAAACGCGTTAATTAGTGCAAAATGCACTGTTATCAATGGTTAAAAGGTTAAAATTTATGTACCAAAATTTATGTACCAAAGGTAACGACTAAGATCGACTTAAAATCATCAAATATTACTTCAAAAACATTGAAACGCCCCCAAATTGTTGCCCCTCCCCCACCCTCTTCCTCTTACAGACTACCCCTACCTTAGTCTTGAAGCGACACCCAAACTCCATTCCTTCCACCATGGCAACAACACACACACCAAAAAAAAAAAAAAAAAATCAGAAAGGGTAACATGTTGCTGTATACTGATATGAACCTTTAGAGCTGCCTACATATACTCGCATACATTACCTTCAATTTTTAATAAATCACAAGTGGCTGAAACAAGCACAAATTGGGAAAAATGTATTAAAATCACTAACATCCATGTACTGGGAAGTATCAAGCAACCACATCACGAGAACAGGATACCTGTTTGTATAGTCCCCAGAGTTGATTGTTTGACTGTTTAAGGTCATTCCCCTGAAATAGAACTGACAATAGATTTTCGTTCAAACTTTGCCCATTTGTTGTTCATCGTAAGGGAATTTAAATTTTGTAATGAAAAAGAGGGGTTCTCATATTCGTTTAGGAGCAGGAGCACCTTGACAGTTCACCATAATTCGTTAAAATATCAGCTCCAGAAATGTTTTCATTTGACTAGCTCATGCCACGTCTTATGGGAGAAGAAAAAAATAGGGAGAAATCAAAACAAGGGAAAAAACTATAGATATACTGTATCGCCTTCAAGGAACAATATAATATATGTTTCATTATGAAAGCACGCATTTCCAGTCGACCTTGATTCAACTTGTTACTAGCATGCAGTGATATCGAGGCCACAATATCTGTTCAATAAGTTCTCGTTTCCGTCAATTATTTATTTTTCTGCAATGGGAATTTGTTTATATTCCTGTTATAAGAAGAAAGTGATTGCTAGTCTCAGAAAAAGGGTAAAAAAATGTAGGTCATCATACTCGTTTACGAGCAAACGACGATTTATCTCCTTCACGAGCAAAGCCGTAAATAAAATGCCGCAGTTTTCTTTAGGTGCGCGCGCTGATGTCGCAATAAATCGTGCGCAGTAAGGATGCGCAATGCAATACAGGGGAACGACCTTAAACCGACTTTTTACATTAGTCCGGCAGATAAGTGAAAAAATGTGCCTTTTATGATAAAAGAATGAAACTTGGCACACTTGTTAAACATCTTCACCCGAGCATTTTTGGATATAGGGCCATCTCAGACTGGTCACGTGACCAATGTGACGTCACTTTGAAATTAGGGGGCGTGGCCCCATATTTTTTACCAGTCATTTTCAAACAATTTTAATGAATTCGTCCAAACTGTTCACCTGATCACACCACACCTACTATTATTAGGGTCAAAAGCTGTCTGACGCCACTTTCCGTTGCCATGACTTTAATTTACGTTACCATGGCAACATTATGGCCTCCATTATGGCCTCCATTTTGGCCTTCACAAATTTTAATGAATTCGTCCAAACTGTTTACCTGATCACACCACACCTACTATTAATAGGGTCGAAAGCTGTCTGAACTCCACTTTCCGTTGTCATGACATTAATTTCCGTTACCATGGCAACATTATAGCCTCCATTATGGCCTCCATTTTGACAAAACGAAAATTGTTTTTTAATGGCATATCCCGAAAACGTTGTTATGACATCGTAAACAAACTCACTTAAAATATTATTTTCGACATGTTGATGGAAAGCGGATCGATACCGCGACTTATTGTAATAATATTTAAGATGTTTAAATCACAGTAGTACATGTTCAATAAACAGATTTAATTTCTGTTCTATGGAATCATTTAAGTCCACTGTAAACGTGGCAGGTGTGGAAGACCGAGAAAAGTGTCGTTTGTAACTGCCTATCATTACAGCTAATAATGTACAGTATTTTCTGACTAGTCCTCAGAACAAAGTCCACCACATTTACAAAGTGCAGTACACTGGAGTTCTGCCTTTTGACACTTGCACTGTCGTCTGCAGCCTTTCTTACAACCACATCGCAGAAGTTCTCTACAAGCCTTTGTAGCTTCTGGCAGAGTTGTCCAGCGAACTTCCCAACCACTTGGTTCCTTCCTTGTCCAGCCCCAATCACTCGGAGGTGGAAGCTCGGGTGCTGCAATCATCACTTGGCTCCAGCAGTAACCAGCCTGGTAGGCTACCCGCTTAGTGTGCAGTATGAGGGCTGCCTTGGTCGGGGGAAGACCTTCTATTGATCTGCCCTTCTGGGTAAAGAGCTGTTTTCGTGCCTGGTTGACACAATCCAAAGTACTGGTGCGGTCGTACAGCAAGATCACAAATCGCTCCAGTGGTTTGATAACGCTTTCTACAGACTCTGGGGTGGCCGCCAAAAAGCAAAATGCAGGTGTAACGTCATCGTAGGCTTTCCATGTGTCCCATGCAGTTCTTTTTCCCCTGCCTCCGAAAAACGACACCGTATCGCAGCCTGTGAAAGCATGGAACACTGGCAAGGCCTTACAGCGATCAGGACCCAAAGCTCTGGCTATCTCATGCGCTGCTATAAAACGGAAGCTTTTTCCGGTACCAAAAGCAATCCATACTTCAGTGTTGCTAAGGCGCTTAGCAGATGACACTGCCAGTACTACCACATCAGTGTCAACGGTGCGGATGGAAACTTTCGTCTTTCCTTCTTTCACGGCATCTTCCAGGTGCAGAATGATCCTTGTGTCTGCTTCTTCATGTGTACATGGAGAAAGCCTTGAGAGATCCCTGGATTGATTACAAAGCACCTCAGAGCGATGTGTGCTGATTATCTGCTTGCTGCTGTCGACGGATGCAACTATGGTGTTTGCAAGGAAAGAGAACAGCTCCACCTTATTTTCATCAATGCGTAGAAACTCTTTCCAGCTCCCAGGAATTGCGGTAGAAGGCTCTACACGTCTTCTGACTCCCTTTCCTCTCTTGCTTCTAGTCTCTGATTTCAAACTGTCTGGGTGGTACTCGTCCCAGACAACGTCTACTCGGCTTGCATGCTGCATTTGAGATACAACGTATGGCAGGAACACTTGCATTGCATAATCAGAGAATGTTTTTGCATATCCAGGTCGTAGCATGTTAACAATTGCTGAGCCGTCGAGGATAATGACATCAACATCAGGTTTGCTGGTCTTCTCTTTGGAGGAGACCAAGTCTTCCAAGCATTTGACTAGATCTGACTTTGTACCACTTCTGATTTTGCCATTCTGGGATAATGCTGGTGGAAATGCTTGGTTTTCATGTTCAAAAAACTCATCCAAATTCCCATTACGCACTTGTGATGCAATATACAGACGAGAAAATAAGAAGCAATCGTTCTTAAGGGAGGTCAGCTGCAGCTGTGACTTGCTCTTCTCTCGGACTGGAGGCCGGCTAAAGAGAGGAAGAGTGTTCTTATTGATGGGATCTGAAATGGGCTTTGTTTGAGTGACAAGTCGCTCTTTGACATAGGTATCATACTGTTCTTCACCAATTTTCTCAATTTGACGTATCGTGTTAATAACCGCTGGATCGGCAATGTCTCTGCTATCTAGTACAAGCAGATCGCTGCTGTTCTCAGTGAACGGATTGCCCATTTCTTCTATGGTGATGGCCAGGCTATTCACATCTCGTTTAAATGCCTTTTGCTCATGTTTGGCCTCCTCGTGATGGCGAACATCCACCTTCTTCCTTTTTTCCGTTAAAACCTCAAACTCTCCAATAACTCTAGCCATCTCCGGTCCAGAAACCATCCACCGCCTCAGTGCAGCAGGGTTCTCAGTGAGGCCTACTGCTCCACCATCATCTTTAACTGTAGCGTTGTTCTGTTCGTGGCCTTGATCAATGGCGATAGCAGAAAATCTGTGTGCGGTTTTCTTGACCACGAAATTTCCTTTCAGGAACTCTGCAAAAACTTCGGGATGTTCTTCTTTCAGTGTTACCATGTCCCGCAGATGAACAGGGATCCACCGAGCATAATGTGTGTGGTCTAAAGCAAAGAACCAAGGCACGATCTTGGTGAGTGCATCCACATAAAGCTTAAAGTCCGCCTCTCTTATTGCCCTTACAAACAATAGCACGGTCAATTCCAGCTGTAGGATAAGCAACCAGAACTTGAATTGTGGATACAACTCAGCGTTGCTTGAGCACCAATCTTCTATCGACAGCGGATCGTGCTCCTCTCCTAAACCTGTGCAGTAATCCGTGTAGGCTTTCTGCAAAAGATGATACAGGCTACTTGCCGTTATCTGGTGGGATCGTCGGGTGCGCGTCGCATGAGCTGCTCGAAGAAATGAATCTGCTGTACCAGGCGACGCCACATTGGCTTGCACTAATGCACCTGTCCAACCACTGCTTTCTAAAAGATTGCCAATGGTCTTAAATGCTGCAATCTCAATGTGGAGCCCTCCAAACATTATAACGAACTGATCTTCGCCATGACTTTCTCTCCAGTTCCACTGAATTTGTTTTGCGATTGTAAAGAGGGGCTGGTCCACAGTAATGATGGGGACCTGTCCAGGATTCAGAATGTCAACTGCCTTTTTTACTACATCCATTGAGTGGCGAATCATTGCTACAGAGTGGGCTTGTTCGTAGAAAAGGGGCAGTAGAGCGGTGTTTGTCAGGCAACTGTCTGATACTCCATTTGAAGGTTGAAGACCAGCGTGGTATGCAGACCATGAAACAGCCTCATCTCCCTGGGGTTTGTCATCAGATACCACTCGGCTCACTTGTTTCAGCCATCTGTGAAGGAAAAATAAATAAATAAATAAATAAATAGATAAATGAATAAATAAATGCGGTAAATAAAATAATTGAGGACCGCCTTATTGTACTTGCTAATTATTTCTTTTTGTGTATAGATAATAGAATGTACTGCTGTTAAAGCACTTTACCTGTACTCCTTCTGTATAGCTTGAGTAATGCGCTCGCCGTATCCTCTGTTGGGTCCTTGTATCTTTGGTACAGGTGGATCTTTACTTTGTAGAACTACAGGAGGCACACTTATGTAAGATTCCGGCAGGTTGGATTTCACTGGATAAGAATCATCTTGAATAGCAATAACTTCCCGTTGAGTTCCTGTGCAATTTTCATCGGGGTGCTGAAACAGCGAAATCCCAGTTCCATGGAAAGAATCCCGCGAAGTTGTGGAACTGGGGTTATGGTCAATGTTGTCTACTGCTGCAGTAGTGAAGAGACCACCTTTGAGCTGAGGCGGGCAGACGGCTTTTTCTTGCTCATAGTGATAACAGATTTTGTCACCCAGGTCAGTGGAGATGTTTAATACGCGATCATACGATATACACAGTCCCAAGTTAAAAAGGGTGTCCACAAGTTCACGTTTTCGGGTTTTAGTATGGAGCATAATTCCTAAATAGATTGGCAGGGGTGTTTATTTTCGGCTCTTTCTGTTACTTAACGTAATCTGCCTAAATTAAATATGCTTAAAGTATTCTAACTGCAATTCAAACTGACTAAAATTAACTTACATACTTACATGATTTGAAGACTTGCGCGCCTTTGCCTCTGAACGACTGAGGTAAAACTTTGGACAGCAGTTTCGTTTTAAGTTAGCCCACACTTTGTTTAAGGGCTGCTATGCGGAATATCCTCATGTAAAAATTCGGAGATATATATAATAGTTATAATTATTATTGGATTGAATATCATAAAAAGATTGCTTATATCCATCTTCTGTCACGTTTTATTTTACTTTTAACAACTGAGAAGACAACTATTTTGTAGAATTAATATCCAAAACTGCAGGCTATTTAATGAATCGGTTCCCATGGCAACAAATTATTTTATGCCATCACATGTCTGGAACTTTATTATGAAGTTTGGGATATGTTTATGTTTAGTTTCTCTTGGGTTTTACCCCTTTTTTAAAAAAGAAAATCTCAGAAACGGCCAAAAGCACTACCATTAATGACGTCATTTGAAAGGTGACGTAACTGGGGTCACGTGACAAACCTGCGATGGCCCTATATCTAAAAATGTTTCTTAAGATGTGTTCTAACTTTGTGCCAAATTTCACGCTTTTATCATTAAAGGCACAATTTGGCCAAATTTTTTCACTTATCTGCTGGACTACATGGGCTGGGTGGGTTAAAATGAGGTTTAAATTGTTTAATAGCGTTTGCCACAGATCCTGGGTGGGGCTACAACAGACATACTACATCTCTTAACTTTCTTCGTTCCCAGTAGTCTGAAGTGTGAGACGTCTTCTCGCCCTAATCCCCTGAGGCGCGGGCGAGAAGGACTCGGGCGAGAAGACGTCTGACACATCAGGTTACGTTCCCAGAAACTCCCCTTAAAATACTTTGGTTCAACTGTTGCCCAAGTGGCAGCTCTCCCTGCCGTTTACCGTTTTCTATACACCAACTTGTGAAATCCCTTCCCCTTTATATACTTCCATCTTGAAAAAGGAACGCCTTTTGGGCGGAGCCCCCCGTGTACTCCACCACACGGAGAAGGAGTAGGCCAGGGGATATATATATATATATATATATATGTCTGGATTTTTGAGAACGTGGTCAACCTTGAGCCAAAACTTTTTCGCCTGACGATAGCCGGCAGTCAGGCCAGCCCAGCGCTTAATATACCGGGGGGCTTAACGTCAACAAGGGTATCACCACACTGCCCTGGCACCTGGCTTTCAGCGCGTACCAAGTTGGGCACCAACAATGCAAACCCAGGGGGGGTGGGGTGGGTAGAAAAGCTGAATTTCTAGTCTGAAAAGTGTTTTTTTTTTCTCTGCAGGAAGCTCTACATGGTCCCTGCGGCCAGGGTTAAGCACAACCAGTGACAGCCTGCCACTCACAAGAAAGGTGGGTGTGCATGCTACCTGGTGACAGGTTGGCCGTGATTGATTGATTGGAAAAGCCGGTGTTTTTGCTGGAAAATTCCCAGGCCGGCCTGTGTGAGTTTGACATCGTTCTCATAAATCCAGTCATATATATATATAAATATAATGCCGACCAGGCTCGATGCCATATTTTGTTGTGCACCGTGAAGCCCAGTTGAACGTGCACACATGCAGTTTGCGATTTATAAATATATTACCAGTGCACCTTGGCTGCGAGGTTAAAATGTGCGCCTGCCAAAGAAAGGTTTATCTTGGAGTTATCGTTTATCATATTATAGCCCAATAAATAGAAATGGACTGTAAAAATAAAATAAAATGGTGGTCAAAATAGAGTGCGAATATACAAGCCCACCTTTTGGTGTCCCTCCAAAGATGGTCACACTCATGGGTCTGTTCTACGACCAGTTCGAGTGCAGTGTCATCATAGATAACAACCTGTCAGAATGGTTTTCCGTGGAGTCAGGTGTACGTCAGGGATGTATCATCTCTCCCATCCTCTTCTTGCTTGCCATTGACTGGATCATGTGCAGAACAACGGCTGACAGACCCCGGGGCATTCAGTGGTCACTCTTTTCCCAACTTGAAGATCTTGATTTTGCGGATGACATTGCTGCTCTCTCCACAACACGTTGCCACCTACAGGAGAAAACCGACAGGCTCAGTAAGTTTGCCAAGCAGGCAGGCTTGAACATTAACACCTTTAAGACCAAGGTAATGTGCATCAACGCCACTCCCGATGCACCAATTACAGCAGAGGGTGAACAACTTGACTTTGTCGAGGAATTCACCTACCTCGGTAGTCTTGTCGCCAAGGACAATGCAGCACATAAGGACATTAAGGCAAGACTTAGGAAAGCTCGCGGTGCTTTTGCACGACTCCAGCCTGTCTGGAAATCGAAGCAATTCAGCCTTGGAACGAAGCTGAGACTCTACAACAGTGTTGTCAAGCCAGTTCTGCAAAATGGCGCAGAGTGCTGGAGAGTGATAAAGAGCGACATGAACAAGATCAATGCCTTTCACAACGGATGCCTCAGGAAAATATGTCGCATCTTCTGGCCCAATAAGATCTCGAACAAAGAACTCTATAAGAAGACAAAGAGCCAGAGTGTGATACTTGAGATCAAGCGCCACCGGATCCGATGGCTCGGGCATGTCCTCAGAATGGGCCTAGATCGTATCCCCAAGACCGCCCTTAGATGGACACCACCTGGAAAAAGGAGGCGAGGGCGACCCAAGATAACTTGGAGACGTACTGTGATGGCCGAGCTGAGTGAGATGGGCTTGTCCTGGGGCGAGGCACAGCATGCAGCAAAGGACCGGTCCAGATGGAAGCAGATTATTGACGCCTTATGTCCCGCACGGGACGAAGAGGGCTAACTAACCTTTTGCAAACTCTGTTTGAATACGGTTTACTTATTGTATCGCAGCAACTCGGTGACAATCCGGGAATGGTATAATTGTTTTAATTTTGACAAACTATTATAAATATTTGCAGAAACCCTCGAAAATAACGAGCATAAATAATACAAACATCGATAAGCGCACCCAACAACTCGCCAACTACTGCAAAGTGTAATTCTTAGGCTGCGCTATTGATATGGCGGGAAAGTCAATTTCTCGAGTCTCGATCCCAAAAATTCGAACCAAATGTCGTTTTCCTTGAATTGTTAAACATTGCAGTTTACAGGGGCTTGGTCTGGATCATGCATGAAAGACTCATCTTTGCTTGATAGTGTACAAATTGCTTTCTAAACAAAGCAAAATGAAACTTGGTCTCTACTCGCATACATACGGAGCACTAGTGCTTCTCTCGAACGAACGCCTGAATTTGAAGCGTGAAAAAATTATCGCCATGTCGCAAGGAGTAGAATCTTTCTGTGGATCGGAATAGCTTGGGCACATCCTATCAACATGTATCAAGAAGTATAAATATAAAAAAGGAATTTGTGACTTCTTGTTGATGTGGTCGCTTTAGGTCAAAAGATCAGAGAGGTTCATTAAATAGGTTGAAAAATTCTCTTGGAGTCTTTCCACACTTTCCTTAATATTTCTCATGATGCAAATGGGGAGTCTCGTCACAAACCACTTGAATCAGTGTGTTTGGTTTAGCAGAGTGCAGAGAATCTGGGCTGTAATCGCTGATGCAGTTGAAAGAGTCGCTTTATTTAGTTATCAACTGGGGGCCAAAAACGCACACGTAGGAAGTTTATTTCATTAATATTTTGTTCACATAACAAAGGACGAGTGGCATATGTTTGGACTGAAATCTTGAAACAACTTTGCGGTTTTGGAGTAACAATACGGTCGAGGTTAATAACCGTATTTGACTCGTGGTTTACACGCCTTCATAATAGCACATACGGCGCCTTTTAGTCTAGGGAACCATTATACGTGTTTCCTTGTTGTATAATTTTATTATCCCGGAAATCATAAGAGTTGAAAGATTTGGACCGAAGTTAAAAGCTCTAGTTCTTTAAGACTTCGCTTTTTGGCTTAAAACATGCCAAAGAAAACACGAGGTGACTTGTCGTGCCCTATTTGTTAGTCGAGTTTTTGGGGCTGCCGTGAATTGCCTCTACTTAAAAGCGATTGAAACACCTGAAATAACTTCATATATTGTTGTTTTGTGGTCTAGGTTCTTTCCGTTTTCAGATCTATTACCTTTTATTCATAGACGTGCATGTCATGTAGCTTTATGTTTGATTGTGGTGGATTTATTTATTTGTTCATAATGTAAAACATTGATCTTTTGTCCAATTTATTGCCGCGCCCAGGGGCGCAAACTCCACTTTGATGAAACATGGCCAAATACAATGACACCTTTTATTGAGCCTACAGTGGTTATATAAGGTGTTGAATGAAAGGGAATTAAAATTATTTAGCAGTTGTTAGTTTATCTGATTGAATAATTATAGGTCTATAGAAACATGTAGGCATAAAACGCAACGAGTTGTTATTGTGCTATGCTTGATCGAGTTCCATTCGAAAGGAGTTGTTTCTATTTTTTCTGGCGTTTTGGTTTTATTAGCCAAAAGTCACGAACAGGATTATACTAAATTTTTGAAGCTTTAAAAAAATGTGACAACACACTTAGGGATATGTTTCAGCAATATGGAGTAGGGACTGACAAAATTACAGCATCTAGCTATATGCAAGGTAATACAGCCGGGACATGTTGCAACGATGCGTCAACTCGTATGTACTGAAACTTTAATTTCAAGGGACATTCGCGTGTCGCTGCAAGTATGGGCCTGCTTCGCATTCTTGTCCCTCTTCCTTTCTCACTTCTCTGATAACTCGATATTACCCTTCCCGTGCTTCCGCCTTCAAACCAAACCTTAGTTTAATTATTGTAACAAGTACACTATTTCTGTGACAAGAATAATGCAGAGCAATATTTGTTGCTATGAGTGTCTTTCTCATTCCCAGAGTAGGTGTCGACCAGTTAAAATTAATGTCGCTTATCCTCGCGATGCTTTGGGTTTTCAATATATTACAAAAGAAAGTTGAATGGATCTAAAAATACATAACTAATTATTTAGAATGAAAGGACTGACTTGTTTGTTGTTGCCTAACTCCAGAAAAAGCCGTAATTGTTTTTTGCGGAAATGCGTGCATGCTTAGGACCTTTTGTGCACGCAAGCTCTCAAAAGTAACAATTAAATTAACATC
The DNA here is from genome assembly GCA_947652115.1 of Blastomussa wellsi. Lineage (NCBI taxonomy): Eukaryota > Metazoa > Cnidaria > Anthozoa > Scleractinia > Plerogyridae > Blastomussa > Blastomussa wellsi. Next base: position 6,411,647 of record OX393574.1, on the reverse strand, counting down.
CTTGAGAAAAGAAAATAAGTTCAATATAATTAAATATGAACAATATCTTTTTCTAGTCAACCTGATCTGTTGGTTTCAAAGAAGGATTCCACTTATTTTGTTTCAATGTATTTCAAAGCAGACAAAATTAAGTCTTGGTCTTGAATACACCCCAAGCAGTGTGTATCAGCATTGCGGTTTTATAGCAAACAATATACATTGGTGGAAACCAAATTAAATTTATGACTTCCCTTTTTATGAATACATCTTTATGATCATAATGATATCATGATGATGATGAACGTTTACGGTTCGGTCGGTTCGGGAAAGAAGCCTATTGTTCATCCAGCTTGTTTAGTCTTAGCCGACTTTCGGTTTTTCAGAACGTTTCATTACAGATATGGACTGCATCAATGATGAAGATCTGATCCGACACCAACATACTCCAACCCTAGCTTAGCCCTTACATCCCAGTGAAGTCATCCGTCATTCTTGCAATTAAGAAAACAAATAGTGCTCTCGTTTACACTGACCTCTAAATATTATTTTGAAAGAATGAAAGTTGTCTCGATCTATATCAAGATCCGTATAGCTATTTTGTATTTATTCGTTAAATGTTACAGCATACTGACTTTACCATTTGTTCCTCGTGGGGCTTTTCGACAAAAAGTGGTGTATATAATACATAATCACATAAAAGCAATCCAAATCCAAAACGTGTATAAACATTCGTAGTCCAGTTCTTTAATGTTGAAATACAATAAATCGCCACTGACAACACTAGATAGTAAATAAAAACTTTCCAAGTGAAAATTAAGTTCTCTGACCGCAGGCAGTTCTATCACTTTCTAAGTAATGTGGTTTACAAATAGCTCACGATTGCCGGCAAGCTTGACAATTATACATTACAAAGCGATTGCTAAATTTGTTGCTCAACAGTGGTGGTGCAAGATAGGCCAGTCGTCTTTCTGCATCAGTCTCCTGGGTAGCCAGCCTAGCGGCAGCCTTGATGTGGTCATCGGATTCCTCGTGCTTGTTAGTGATATCGATGCATGTTCCCGTATGACTGCAAAGCCGACCAAAAGTTTCCTACTAACGCTTCAGGTCATGAAAGTGAGAGATGATCATCGCAGTGAATTTCCAATTTAATGGAATAAAGAAGCCTGAAAAATTCAGGGCTTTGATGGGATTCGAACCCGTGACCTCCGCGAATATCGGTGCGAACTGAGCTGTGAAGCCTGACTTCTTTACTTCAAGGCTTAGATTGGAAATTCACTGCGATGATCATTTGTCGCTTTCAACTACATCCGCAGTTCACATATGAATTATTTCATGTGCTTTACGTCACTTCAGGTAATGAATGACACATTTTGAAACATTTCGCCCAAAACTTTTCAAGTTTGTCAACTACAATCGTCAATCTTCTTTACTAGAATCTTGCTTGTTGTCAGTTTATTTTTACCTGTTTGCCGGCTTGTCTATCTTGGTAAACGATTATTTCAAGGTTCCTTTGATTATTAACTACCAAAGATCATTGACTTCATTCATGGTGTCTCAGTTGTAGTAAGCAAGTTTTGTGACCTCGATGGAAGTAACAACTTTGCTAAAAACGGCTGTTTTTTAACAGTGAAGTGAAAAACAGTGTGTCTACATAGGCATTACTAATTCCTCATGGGGCCGTGCTGAGTTGTAAAGCAAACTGCTTAAACATAAATTGTCCTAACTACAATAAAGTTTAATTATCGATAATGGTAAAATATGTTCTACAAAGTCACGCGTTTTCGAAAAGCACGTGGATCCGTGTCTAAATACTTGTTTAATGGTTTTCGAGAGGCTCTCTGTGTACCAAACACTGATTCGTTTGCAAAAGACTACAAGGGAATTGAACAATGGGTAAAAGATGTTACAGTGCGAAAATAGTGTTGAACCGGCGAAACTGCACTCGACAACCGTAAAGGGACACAGGGGGGAGAACAAAATTTATTTCGTAAGGTTTAGACTGGCAGCATTCCTTTAGGCGTTTATTCTGAAATGTACCTGTTACGCAAGTTTCGCGTAACCACAGCTGAATGGATTCGCATTTGTTCATGATTACAATGTACGCACACTTTAAATCTCGTTCCAAGTCTCGTTTACCTATTATTAACTCACATAAAACAATCAACATCCCTCCGCTTGACAGTTTAGTGGCACTTTAATTTGACTAGCAGGTGCAATCACGGTGCGTTGCTATGCGAATTTCGTTAAGTGGGAAAAGGTATTGTTCGACTTGTTGACCGTAGAATCGTGTAATATTCAATGCAGTGCTCTGTTTGTTCGCAGCTCAAGAGCAATTTTCTATGATCTTATAGACTTCTATTAACATGTCTGGTAGCGGTTAGCGAAAGCGTTTAGCTAAGCTGAAAACACGACTTCTAGAAATAGCTGGAATTTCTCAATGCGATTGTTGTCTCCAGTCTTGGCTTTGTTCGATCGATTCACACTTGTTCATTACCACAAGTACATAAAACAGTGACGAGGAATCGATGAGCAATTCTTTGTGAAAGTTCGACAATAATCTTTATAAACAGATATAGAATTATAACTGAAACAGAATTTGTCATTTGACGTACTTAACGGGGGTTTAAGTCCTTTTTTGTGGGATAACTTTTTTGTTATATTAATTATGGATTGGCATTGCTTTTAATAAAAACAACTAAGAGATTAGCCGTAATAAAAGAGCTGATATATTCATAACAAAGACAGTTTTCGACGCGATGACCTTTTGACTGTTCTTTTATACGCCATTGTTTTGCATAAACCTTTATGAAAAACAATTTGTCATCGAAATTGCGTCCAATATAACATTAAGCTTTTAGGAGATTAGCGCGCAGACCATATACAAGAAATGATTTTAGCGATGTCGTGTCGTGGCATGCAAGAAGTATAATACAGCTTAATGGCACTTAACGTTGACAATGTGCTGTGGTAATCCTTCTTCATTGAAACTGCTGTGCAAGCGTCTACAGACTCGGTTCGCCTAGGCAACACGAGTAAAGAAACGTGGTCTCAAAACTCATCAAATAGGAGACAGGTCTCTGCCTATGCTCCTTTTATGAAATATAGCAAATATTTTCCAGTGCAGCACTTCCGGTGAACCTGCAACAACAAAACGTTGTTTACATTTTCTAAGACAACGGGAGTCTGTGATATTGGCGAACTTTGCTGAACCTAGCCGGCGGCAGATATTCCAAGCGTGTGTGGCACGCCGGAGTGTGCCATTTATTTCTCATCCATGACCTGCTCTTATAGGTTATTCTGAATTTTTTTAGGAACTAAGGTGGCGCTGTCACTTTCCTACCAGTCTTAAAATCTAATTAGGAAAGTCTCTAAACAATGTTCTGAAGTCGAAAACAAAGAAATGCCAGACAAAATTGACTAAAGAAAACTTGATAATTGTATGGTGACTTGGACATGAAACTGTTCGTTGCTCGTGGATCATTATGAAAGTAAGCTCTTAAATTTCGTCCACTCAGCCACTTCTGGCTCTTTCAGAAAAAGCGACATTTCATTATTTTTTTACACGGACTGTTGATTACTTTGTTATACAGAGAAGACATCCTTTGCAAAATCATGTTTGGCGCTTTTTCAGAAGACTGCTTGCCACTTTTCATATAATTAACATGACGTATATACGCCTGTTTATCTCAATCGTTGTTTAAACTTGACACTGCATGTTGTCTATTTTCTGGCTTGCATGGCAAATTTAATCTGGATACTTAACAAACCGACTACATCATCGATTCCTATACATAGACATCAGTTTCCCCACTGATCCACTAAACAGCACCAAAAGCAGGACCTTCAAACAAAGTGAAGACGTACAGAGGCCCAGTAATCCGATTAATACAATTAGTGGAAGGAAGACACGTGTTATTATAGACCCGTAGGTCAACGCTAAGACAGGTTGCAGCGGGTATTCTATTGAGTTACGAATGTGTTTACTTTGAGAGTCAAATCCACTCCATCGAAATAAAATTGACGTGGTATTACCAAAGTTGTAAAGCGAATCTATGATACAACTCTATATTTTGTACATGGTGGTTCCGGTTCAGAGTCTGTGGGCGCAATCATAGAGTTTGACCATTCCAATTAAAGCTATTGAGCAGTACTTTCATGTGGTACTGCTTATTATGCTGCACAAGGTGGTTCTAACTTTTTGAGTCTGTGGATGAAACCCTAGTGTGTCACCATTCAAATGGAAGCTAATGGTACTGTTTATTATGCTGTACAAGGAGGTTCTAACTTTTAAGTCTGTGGATGAAACCCTAGTGTGTGACCATTCAAATGAAAGCTATTGAGCAGTACGTTCATGTGGTACTGCTTATTATGCTTATTATGCTAGTTCTACCCTATTGTGTTACTATTCAGATAAAAGATATTGAGCAGTACTTTCATACGTTACTGTTTATTATATACGCCAATGTGACATAACTTTGCGACTAAAACATCATAACGTGAAATCTTTCCATTAAGCCTTAACACAGCAACACAGTGGGACGTTTTATTCGATCTACTGTTATGCCGTGGTTCCATGATTAATTGTTCTAACTTTTGAATCTGTGGCTGAAACCCTAGTGTCTCCAATTGTGTGACCATTCAAATAAAACCTGTTGAGCGGTACTTTCATGTTTCATTTTATTAACATGCTGTACAATATGGTTCCAACTTTGCATGTGAAAGTGGGTAATACTCTAATGTGAATAAATAAATTTAAAAAGTACTTTCATTTGGTACACTTTGTTCTTGAATATTTTACAATCTTTTTTTTTTCTTTAGTTTTGAACTTGCGCACTCACACACACAGGAGAGGAGTGAAAGGATTAATAAACTGATCTCAAAACAACCTGCTCTAACAGGTTCCACGTTGAAAATGGAATGTAACCCCGGGTGGCGAACGTTTAGGGCTGCTTAACCTGCGATCAGGCAATTTTTTTAGACGTTTTCTTTTTTTAACTGATGAGTTAGGGAGGGAGGGTATGATCGCAGGTTATGGGCTGCTAAGCCATGCGTGTTCAGAGCAAGTGATCGTCAAAAAATCAGACCTTTCTCACCTTATTGCAAAATGGCTACCACCTTAATATTATTTTGTTGGTATTCAAATTAGCCCTTCTTGCCTCGTTTTTAAGCTCAAAAATCAAAAGAATATTTCATCTTGAACGAGGCAACAAGGGCCAATTTGTGTGTGCATAAATCAGCAGCCATTTTGGAATAAGGTGTATAAAGCGGAAAAACCAAAGTTTATATAGACTGAAAATCTGGTCAATTTTCAACGTTAGACCTTCATATTGAATGAAAGTTTGCACTCCCAAACTTTCGTCCAACATAATTGCCTTTGTTTAAAAAAGTCCCAACAGTTTCACCCAACGCTGCATGATTTTAGATTGGATGATGTTTTGGGGTCCAATTCAACCAGTTTTAAAATACGCCAAAATTCACTCTCTTTTCAATCTCCAGTTGAAAGATGGAGAATTGCAGTACTGTAGGTGAATTTAATGCTCATGCAATCCAAGTGGAAGGCCCGTACTGTTTTCAACGTATACAATGGCATTTTGATTGCGGTTCTTATCTCTAAAGAAACGGAAGAAAAGGGGTCATGAATGTTACTTCAAAAGTTTGTACTGCTCGTAAAATTAGATTTCTGCTAGGGATGCTCGCAAACTTTTAGCGGTTACTCGTTTGGTCGTGCTTCCATGTTTTTTCAAGTGCCTTCGCATGTGGTCGGTTTTTAGTGTCTTTAGTGGGTTACTTTTTTACGAAGTCCTCGTTGCTCGCAAGACTAATTTTTGTCAATCAATGCACGTGCTTGCAAAGACCATTCGATACCCCTAAGGAAGGATGGTAACTTGGTAGGTTTGAAATAAGTTGGGAAGAATTAAGATTTACGAAGACCGAAATTATTAACGTCAATAATGAAATGACAGAAATTTGATAATTACACTGTCTTGTAGACTGCTATTTTAAGAAGGTCTGAATGAAACTTGGCTGAATGAGTTGAAACTGTGTTGCGTTCAGTATATGAAGTATACGATGCATTACGTCGCTTATTGAATATTCCCACGTATCGAAGCGAGGCTTTGAAACAAGAATATGCTTTGTGGTTATTCTCTTTTTTCACGTTATCTTAATTCCCGATAAGTTTATGAAGAGCACGTAGATGAACAAGCTGTTTCAGTTTGAAAGCACTCAACTTGTGAACATAGCCTCCTGCCGTCATGTTTCGTTTTCAGCCCTTTCGTGAATTCATCGTCTCACCTCAACTGAATAGTGGGATTATAAAGTGCAACAAAGAAAACCAGATAACGTGATTTAATTAATTCCGATTTTACTACTGAACGTTCATGAAGAAAACAATACCTCTTCTTTATAAGACTAGATAGCATTTTTTGGTTTAATACGACTAGTCACTGGCTTTTCGAGTCATTGGCAAGATTATATAGTGCAACAAAGAAACTAGAAAACGCGATTTAATTGATTATTATAATCCACTTTTGGACCCTCATAAGGATTAACAATGCCTTTTAATTTCTTTCATTAGCGGTACGTGAAAGTAGCCTGTGGTACAAGCTATAAGAAAGGCCCGGGACTACCGTTGATTTTTTGTTCACAGATCAGTCGGGTATTAGACTTCTTCACAAGTCACAAAGCCCGTTTTTTGGAAGTTAAATGATGAAAATTCTAGCCTATGGCATGCAAAAATTTAAACAATGACAGTTTATTGAAAGAGTGGATTAGACCTGTTCCCTGAAATATTAATCGTCTCGCATTTTCAGCGAATTTTTGCTTAATACAGATCAGCCGGGTATTGGACTTCTTCACAAGTCACAAAGCCAGTTTTTTGGCAGTTAAATGATGAAAATTCTAGCCTATGGCATGCAAAAATTTAAACAATGACACAGTTTATTGAAAGAGTGGATTAGACCTGTTCCCTGATATATTAACCGTCTCGCATTTTCAGCGAATTAAAACTTAGGACAGTACCAATGTTTACCTTACTTTAATGTTAACTTACTTTCTTGCGCAACCTTTCCTACAGAAATAAACACTAAGTACAATGTATGGCAAATGGTCAGAGAATATAAGTCCGTTTACCGTGACAGTTATTGTTTCAGTAAACAAAAAGAGTTATATATATGCAATGCCAACAAATTCTGTGATTACTGCTTCTCGCTGTATAGCGCTTACAACATACACTAACAGCATTTTCCTCATCTTAAAGTCCCAACAATTTAAGAATTTCGTCCTTTCCAAACGTCGACACAGCAATTGCTTAACATATAATTAACTTAACTTAATTATAAGTTACGCAATTCAAACTCAACTCCTCCCAATAACTCGAAAAATCAACAGAAAAACAGAACAGTCGATTAATAATATAAAATGTGAATACAAAAGAAGTTTAAGATTCTGAGATAAAGAAAACGAGGGAAACAAAGGTGAAACAGGGCCCCCGTCCCAACTGAATTCTCAGCTGAGATAATGCGATTAATTTTTGGTGAGTCTGACATGTCAACCGACTTTTTACTGCAGGAAGAGGTCTAAACTGAAAAGATCTACAGCCCCTTGTTACGGTTATGAACTGAAAATTTCAGTGGAAGTTATTTGCTAGATTTAATGCATATGCAAGATATTTCCGTTGTCGCATTTATCGGTTGTTCTGGAATCACGTTTTTTTGAGCCATCCAAGGGTTTGAAAACTCGGAGTAGTTTGAGATATCTGGGGCAAAACTTGAGTCTGAGGGGAAGAAAGTAACTTTGTTCTTGCTATCGGAAGATTCCATAAAAACCCATCGGGTTTCAAACAAAGCAACGAATTCTTTTTAGAAATTAGCAAACCGATTTGATCGCATGTGTAGGTTTATGTTTAAAAGAAAAATACAACACTAAGGAACTGCAAAAGTAGGAATATATAATTGATTAAAAAGGATTCATGGCGACCGGGTGTTTCAGCTTCAATTTCGTTAGCACATGTTTTGGGATCGAATTGATGCGGAACTAACTGAAGCAGCCCCGCAAATCAGCTTCGCGGAAAGTTTTCTTTTTCTTACAAGAGTCACCAGTGAATTCGTAATTGCAACTACAATTGTGCTTGAGCTTGTTATTGAAGCCATGTAACTTCAGCCGAGATTCCGTGGAAGTTTGATTTTATAAAGTTTTGAGGGATTACGGCTTTTGTTCTAACAAATGCGAAAAAAACAAGCCAATACGACTCGGGTGAACGATTTTCTTTATTATAAATTCTTTTTTTCTGAAGTCGACTCCCGACTTTCGGTTTCGTTGAGGATTAATCGCTCAAAATTACAGCTACAAAAATGTACGTCTCTTTTTCATAAGATTTTATTTTTCTTCTATTTACATTTGCTTATGCACGTTCTCACGAAACTCTGTTTATCGTAATTATTTACATATTTGATTCAAATCAGTACAAAAATAAGCGACCTTAGGCGACTCCATAATATAAGGCGATTTTCTAATTGCTATTCAAGTCTTCAATAAATATTGTCCTCAATGTTTGTTTTTTTTTTCATCTCTACCACGGTCTCCAAAGCGTTGCACCTTGCACGGTCGTTCCGAGTTTGGATTTTTGCGTCGAAATAAATCCCGTATCCCGTGTCATGCTTATTGAAACCGGCGATATTGGTCCAACATTTCGTGTCAGACTTGTTGAGACGGGTAATACGGGCGAGGTATGAAGCGGTGATGGTGGAGGTGAAGGATATGGAACCATTACAGGTTTTAAGGGTGCCATGTATCGAAGACTCTCTGTACTAAACACAGGTACGGCGGCCACTGTGGCGCTTTGGTTGTTTCCTTGGCAGCGAGATGCGAGGTGCGCAATAAGGTTCGCTTCGACTTGATCCTTGGTCTCAGGTACTGGTGACGTCATTTTTCTTGTAAATTCGGCGGCACACTGTACATAACTTGCTCTGTACTCTGCAAGATCCACAGCTGTAAACGAAACAGATATTCCATGAGTCACCATGCTAGTCAAATAAAATATGGGATCTATAAGTTCAAGCATTTTATTTTTTCTATAGACTCCTTCAACACTTATTTAGCAATAATCAGTTTAGTTTTAGGTTTTCACAATATGTGAGGTGATAGACGCATAAAGCAGTTGAAACTTGAAATGCATATTGGACGAAAAACTAAATTTCCAAACATTGGGTGAGTAAGAACCTTGTCGGTTTTTCCAGTTAAAATTTCTGTTCGATTAGTATTTCAAAGCACGTTTGATAGAAACGATCTCTTTGATAATACCGGAAAACAAGTGATATTAAATGTGGGCGAATTACACATAATATAATTCTCGCAGACCAAGACATAAATAACTTACCTTGCTGTTTTTGCTGACTTCGTTTAAGTTCCCGTAAATAATGAACTGTCATTTCCAAAACATCAGCTTTCTCCATTTTTGAGTAGCGTGAGGCCTGAAGAAAATGACATCGAAATAATTGTCAGTAAATGTTATTAAAGAGCTTTTAAAATTCAACAGTGAAACTTGATTTTTGAAATGCTAAAAACTTACATCCTTATTAAGCGCCTCGAGAATAAGAGATTTCAGTTCGTTCAGACTGTCGTTTATTCGTGCCCTTCTCATTTTTTCCATTAGAGGTTTTTTCGCCTGTACATAAAAATATCACAATAAAAACATCGTTAAACATGAGTCACAAGTTCCATAAAACGGTGAAATTGTTTTTTTTTTAAAAAGGTTACGAATTCAGGTTACTGATGCATAACAGGACTTACCTTTCGTTTCTCAGTTAAAATTTTGCTGACGTAGTCCGATGGTTGATCGTAGAAGTTTGCAGTCGCCATGTTTGATTGAGATTGAATGCGATCTCGGAGAGTTGTGTACTGATCGAACGCTCGCTGCGTGTGTCGGTCGTGTGCCAAGCATCCACGTTTTATGGCGGCCTTCGTGGGAAAATTCTTTCGGCCTTGTGTCATTAATCGTAAATATTTACCCCCGCATTTACAAGGACAATTATCCTAACATCTGAGAACAATGCGATTGACCTTCTCAATGGGTAGGTCGTGGGAACAGTCCACTCTGATTGGTTCGTTGAGCCGGTCGCACGACAAACTGCAAGGAACAAAGCTTCAACGTCGCCATCGGCGCGTGACGAGCGTGAGACCACTGGACTCTGATTGGTTGATTGAACAGCCAGCGCCTGTGCTTAGCTACTCACAAAAAGACAGTATACACAAGTTGAAAACAAAGGATCTACAATTGAAGCACCTCGATGAAAGGCCAAGAGAGCGCAAACAGAGCACAGTAATTTCGCGGCGGAAAAGCGTCTAGTCAGCTTGACAGCTTGGTTTTGGCACGAGGTTATCGCATTGATGCGATGAAATCGCGATAACTTCTTTAATGGTTTTCCTGCGGAGCGTTTAGTGTCTCATTTGCACGTAGAGTATTTAAATGAGAAGCTTCAGTGAAGCGTCAAATAACATGCACGTGTAATACTTTACAGCGTCAAAATCTATTGTCACTCTTTTGAGTTGCACTGGAATTGTCTTGGCCCAAGAATTACTGTGCGGCTTACACGGTAGAGTTTCATGACAATGGCGCTCAAATCTTTCCCACGGTCTGAGAATAAAGAACATTTTTTCACTGTCTACCCATTATCCTTCGCTTTGTTGGAGTTTTGTTATGCAAAAACAGCACAGTGAAAAGACAAAGAGATCGGGTTAAACTGTCCAAACGCCGAGCGTGTTGAAAAGGTTCAGTTAGACAAGTACAATAAAAAAAAGAAGATTTTAAGGCAGGGCCTAAAGGGAAGGGTTTGGTTACGACTGATTGTGATACATCTGTCAAGGTCTGAAGAATTTGACAACAGAATCTGCCGCACGTGCCACAGACCCCACGCAGACAGGAAGGGAAGAACGGGGACCTGTCATCAATATAAATCAAATTCGAGAATTAAAATACCAAAAGGATTCGATGCTAAATTATCTTGTCTGTCTTGAGCTAAGCTTGATTTGCTTTGCCCAATCATTAATAAATGGCTACGCTAATTAGCGATATCGGCAAATGCAGTGCATCACTGATAAGTAAGCTGAGGTGGTATCTCCTTTGCCACCCGCAAGAAGTCTGTAAATGCCGTGTCTTGTATGGAAGGTTTTTTCACACGCCGCGCAAGTGCTTATATATAATTAGCAGTCCATAACTGCAACTTATCAACCTAGTGATAAAGTGACAGATTCGTTATTGTTTATTACTTATTTTGTAGTTAGTTCCGGTAACTCATTCGTAAAGATTTCTACCACTTAGAGAAAGGCCACTTTTAACTCCATTGACAATTTGGACGCCTGAATCCGACGCATAATCAACCAAATAGCTAACAAAAATTGAGAAAAAAAAATGAAATATCACCAAAGAGAATTTGCCTGATTACAAGCAAATTCTCCCAGCTTTGACCATTGGAAAGTATGGAGTAGAGCAAGACGAATTTGTACGTGCTTGTTGTTGAGTTTAGCACCTTCTATTGACTGAACAGTTTGTTCCCACAGTTCTTAAAAGTTCGATGTTAATTTAGGGCCTTTTGTATCCGGAAGTCTTATACGGGAGTTATAGACTTCGGAAATCAGCCAGCTTGAGAATAGCTTTGAAATTTAGCCCCGTGATTGAAGGCCCGCTGTTCCGTTTTTCCTGTTTTATTATTTGAGCCGTCTAAAATGAATCAAAAGCTTTCAATATAAGGACTGACAGACGATAACCAGTAGTGCGATAAGCCTTCACAATCTAGCCCGACTGAGTTTTCTTTGGCGAACAGCTCCTGTCCTTTGATTCTGGCATAAACGTGCAGCTGTACATGATCTGGGGAGTTAATTCGCGAGTCGTGTAATGCTGCACGGCGAGTCCGTGAAAGTGAATGTCAAAAATGCAAAATTATAAATTTAAAGGGGCACTCTCACGAGTCTCACATCAATGGTAACCTACAAATAGTTCCGGGTCCAGTTTTGTTAAATTAAAGATCAAGTATGCTAGTGTACTGAGGCTATAAGAGGAGTGGTATCATTTTGAAACCACCAGGAGCTTTAGGTCTCAAAAAATCATGCCGACTTTTTTAAATTTGGCCCCTTGTGGCTCCAACGAATACCTATCACGGTTGCCCCTTCCTGAACCTATTTACTTGGTTTCTAGGTACATTTTTGTTTGTGCGAAAGCACCATTCCCGTGACAGTGGAGCTACTTCTTGGTTTGCGCCCAGTTTGAAAACTTAAGCCTAACTTTTTCAAAAACATCATTTGTAATCCGTCTCACTCTTCTCCATCCTTAACCATGCTTGTTCCTGTTTGGTTCTTTATCACCTCTTTGGTGCTTTTCTTCCTTAGTAAAATATTAATTTTAGGTTTCCTTCATTTTAAGGGAAATTTGGTTCGTCGCAAAAAATAAGTCAAAATATCGTGACGTAGCTCAGTCTTTTAAGCTATTTATCCGCCATCTTCCGGTTGTTGTAGCTAAGACGGCTTGTACAATTGCAAAGTTTCGAGGAATGGCTTTTCGGTCCTAACGGCGTGGCAATAATTTATGATTTATTTGAGACCATTCGACAGCGATCACCATTCGCTGAAAAGCTTGCAGAATTGAAATTACTAATGAAAACCTTTTTGATACCTTTCTGCAGGGATGGGGAATAAGTTTTGGCTTTCTCAAACTTTTCATCCAGGAAAAGGCATGGCATGGAAGCTGAACCTATTCAATGCTCGTTCTCTACGTGAGCTAGATTTAAGAAGTGTTTTTTTTCCCTTTGGAATTTCAATCAGCATGAAAACAATCGAGTATTTGAGCAAGCCGCTCAATAAACACTGATTTGTTTGGAAGCAGACAGGATTTACTGTTTAGAAGATACTGTTTGACTTAGACAAGAGGGCGTATGCCGCGTTTCAAAACCTGATACTCGTGTGACCGACCGACAGTGAAGCCAAGAGAAAGAGCTCGCTGATATGTCATTAGTGCTTTTAGGCGTGGTTGATTTGGTGGTGAAACATTCACTTGAAGGAAATAGGGACACACCAAGCGTGGCAAGGTGCTGATTTATCCTCCCTTATTCAGCTCACTAGAAAGCTTTAAAACAGCTTTCTGCTGAGATTGTGTAATCGTGCTTTGAAAGGCGACTAACTCTTTGTTAGTTAAATGCTTTGAATTCGGCTTTTACAAGAGTTATAATCACTGCAGATCACAGCTTGGTAGTAAAGTCAGTCGAGTGGTGCTTCCTTTTGCGTAACAGGGTTTTTCTACGTACCGTTTTCGCAGCCAGATCGTATTTTTGCCGTATAACCATTGTAAAATCTGGTGACTTGCTGAAGGGTCGTTAGCCCAGTAAACCTTTCCCTAAGACGGCTACGATTTAGAAAAGGCATATTCGGGGACAAAATTGTGAAACGTCAATGAAAAACTTGACAATTTCGAAATAACCAGATCCGAAGCGCCAAATTCAATGTTGTAAAGAGCACTTTTGGTTTACGGTATTCATTCGGCCAACGCTGTAAATTATTTTTTGCGGCGAAAGTGTTTCTCAGTGCCCACCTTTTGAAATGGTTCTTTTTCTCTTTGATATGTCCTTTGGGAGTAACAACAAATTGACCTCCGGCTTGAGCGACCATAAGTAAAGATTCAAGTACAAACGGGCGGGTGAGGAAGCGACGGCGACCTGAGTTTTTACTTTCTTCTAAAAGGCTAAATCGATACTTTTATCATCAAATCTATACTTGGATAGATTTAGCGACGCTTCGGATAGAAGTGAGTGAAACTTGCATTAATCATTTCCCTAGAAACAACGGTTTACGCTCATCTAAAGAGGGTTCACGGATTGTTCCGAGAAACATTGCTTCTCCGTAAAGTAAAGCAAATCAAGGTCTTCCACGCAAAATAAGTTTAAACTTTCATGTGCGAGTGGGTGCTCACGAAGCAATGTTTTAATACATGACTGTCTTAAAGCTCGAAATTCCGGGGCCTGATTATACGTGGCAATTTCAGCCCGCTGGGTTAGAACCGCTGAGATTTCAGCTCGCCTTCCAGAAGAAATCTCTCTTGAAAAGGGATTTCTGTATATACATGACAAGAGGTTTTCTGCCCCGACTGAAATTCAAATTAAATAATAGCCCTTCGAAGCTCTCGAATAGTCGAAGACGAACGAAGAAAGCGGGCAAGCGAGGAAAAAAACAAAAAGGGTGGGCTAAGGCTACCAAAATAATGACACCATGTATAAATGGGACCATTAGAGGGCTTTTTCCGTGCGTTATCTCGTCCAATCTTGGTCTCCTGGGGTTTAAATACCGCTTTCTAAAGACTTAATAAGCGTCAATGAGTGATTATCTTAGCGTCCCGTTTATTAAAAAATTCCTTGCACTGTATAATAAACAATAGTAATGCTGAATAAAGAGCTGTAATGAGGGTTTGAGGTGTAAAGCATGAATGAGTAGGTAGGGAAACATTTTAATATTAACTCCTTCCATTGAGCAAGAAAAGAGCAAGTGATTTGAACAAAGGAAAACAACACATGCTGCAACTACATTGCCCAGCAACTTTTGAGTTTATTTTATTCGATAAAAACAAACGATTTCTTTACAAATATATACCTCTTTAAGTTTGTACATTTTTTTGAAATAAATATTCACTCGTTTTTGTATACCACTATAAGCAACCCCCAATTTGAAAACACTCCAAGTACATAAAATTTCCGCTAAGAAAAAGCATTTAAAAATGCAACACTGTTTGTATATATATTGCGTTACCAAGGCCTCCACAAAGATGTATCGAAAGTAGACGAAGAATTTGGTAGCGTTAAAGGTAAGAGTTGCACAGCTGTATCGTTTGGTAAAATTAATGCTGGAATTCCATTACTTAGAACAAAAGGTGACATGGAGGGTGGCATAGCTGGTGAAAAAGACAGAGGTTTCCTATCTTGATAGCTGTGCAGAGGCGATGAGGGAGGAGAGGGAAACTTGGTTGACACGCTCCCATCGGTGAAAGCCGAACTCCCGCCAGCCGCAAGCGAAATGGCGGGAAAAGTCGACGACATCGACAGCGGTATTTGTTGACGCGAAACTGGTAGATCGCTCTGGAGTTGGTGAGGCTCTTTCTGGTTTTGGCACGTCGACGCTAAGTGGGATAAGAGCTGAGTGCGAACTGGGACGGCAATATTGTCTGCCGTCATCAAAAATTGAGATACTTTGGCAGCACATTCGTTGAAACCGGCGCGATATTTCGCGATTGCGACAGCATCATCTGCGGATTTAAGTGAACAGAGATACAATGATGAATATCATATTTCACATCTTCGACACTTGTCATCATATCTGGCACCTCCGGTTGAAGAGGAGGGCGGGCGGAAATATGGCGATAACCTATGGAATTCAGAAGATTAAATTTCCGCCAAAAATCATACACACATCACGAGTGAAGCGAAAAATACCGTTCACGGTAAAAATCTTCGTTATTCGAGGCTGTGTATTGAATTATCCACGAAAGAATTTGGTGTAATTTAGAGATTGTTATGAACACGAAACAAAGATCAACACAGTTTTCTCTCTCAACCTTTTGACGTTGAAAAGTCATTAGCGCTATTAGGACTTCATTAGATCAATGTGTTTCTTTAGTGAAAGGAGAGTTTTGTGTTTGTTTTTAAAAATAACGTTTTTAGAAACCAAAAAGGTGTTAAAAAGTCTACCACACGTCGAGAGAAAAAAAAACAAAGTAAAAGTTTCTTGTCCGTGCAAGCATCGCAAAAACCCAAGCCAGACCTTCCCTTTCGCCAAATGCATGAGAGAAGTTTTGAATAAATTTAATATCTTTACGTACCTTGGGCCTTTTTAAGATGTAGGGGCCTCTCTGAATTCAGGGAACGCAGGTATTTTACGGTCATTTCTAAAATGTCGGCCTTTTCCATTTTGGAATATCTAGAGACCTGTGCAAGGAGGAATAAATTCAGTGCTGCAGCTAACCAGAATCAAAGAAGCAATACAAATGTATTGAACTTTCTCATAACAACTCCTTAAAATGTTCAAACTTTGAAACTTACGTCTTTCTTCATCGCTTCCAACACTAAACTTTTCAGTTCGTTTAAGCTGTCGTTTATTCTCGCTCGTCGCATTTTTTCCATAAGTGGTTTCTTGGACTGAAAACAAAACAGAATTTCTTATTAATAATCATTTCGTCAATTTTCCTTTAAAGTTATCACAAGTTTTAAATGTTGTTGTCTCTTAAAAAATACAGCTTCAGATACAGAGGCTGAAATGTTAGTAACTTTCACAGAATCTATCTTTTGCAGCGACGTATTACTAAATCGTCATTTCGCGTCAAATTAGTGGCATTAAAAGTTATGATTGCTCTGCCAAAATACCTTCTTTGTTTCCTTTCTTGTTTGTCGCTGAGAAGCGATAACGGGTTTTAAAACTTCAACATCCATTTTCTTTGCCAATAAGGCGCGTGGTGTGCGCTCTCTTGTGGCGGTATAAAATACTTCGGCACGCTTCGAACCGACCTTGGGGCGTAATACAAGCAACCGGCGTACGCTTTTAATATTCTTTTTATAGTTCGCACCGTGGGAAAAATTCTTGGTCGTGTGTCAACCCTCGCACTTATTTACAAATAGCTATTCATATTCAATAACTGGAACAGTCAACAATGCGGCTCTGATGCGGGACCGTGGGAATGCTCTGCGCTGATTGGTTAACCACGCGAGAGGTCGCGAGGTTAAGTTGCTTGACAGGCTCTTGAGCTCTACTGGCGCTTAGAGGGCGTGAGAACGGAACCGCACGATTGGCTTGACCATTTGAATGGGCTCCTGCAATTAACAAGTCGCGCGACTTTACTTTGTGAAACTTCAGCTAAGCGCGTGACAACAGGAAAAATTCCTTTTAGATCCTCGTGCCCGCCAACGCTGCACTCGAGTGGGTTTATTCTTTACAAACTGTGTGTTTTTGTCGACATTTCAAAGGTGTCACCCCTCGAACACAGTAGCAGCGTTTTGCTCTTAAATATGTGTAAACACTGTCGTTAACTCGACCCTTTCTGCACGTGTGTGCAAGTCTGAGTTGCCCATTACGTAAAATGTATTCTTAAGATTTGAGTTTCCATTATGGATTGTTTGGTTGGGAGATCATGTCACAGGGGAACAGAATAGCACAACAAAGCAGAGGAATGTTCCCACGGTCGCTTTCAGCTCTTTTACACAAAGTTTATTACACCTGTGTAACTGAATCCCGTTTCAGTGTGGGATTAACCCTTTTAATCTTGGAGTTAAACCTATTTGAAATTTGGTTTATTTATTGAAGTCTATGGATGCAATTTTAGTCCTATACGCCTGCTCTTTGCCCATCCATCCTTTTGAACTACTTTCTTCTGATGCTTTTACCATTTTGTTTTCAAAATTGCATATTCCATTTTGAGTGTTTGTTTTTTGTTTCCGTTTAACTTGGATACCACCTAAAGCGAGCTGAAAACATTATTTTAATGTGATCGTCGAGCGCGGTTGCACAGCAGCAATATTGACATATAATATTTTCTAAAAGAAAATTTGAAACTAACCCGAAAAACAACTGCATGCGGGTGGTCTAGTTTTACAGTTACGCGAACAGGTGAAAAGAGAGCGAAGTCAAGTAATCTCCCTACCCATACTTATTCCTCTTGACTTTGAGTGTTACCCCCTGACAAACACATTTAGAGAAGTCAGGAATCCTCTTGGACCCCTGGGCGAGAAGGGGGAGGGGGGTGGGCGTGGGGAGGAAGAGGTAAGATAGAAACTAAACTGAAACTCAGCCTTCAATTAACTGCTTGCTTGACTGCGAGTTAAGTAAGTTAGTAAGGCCGAATGCGAAAATAGTGAGAAACAGTGATACACAAAGGACGAAGACTCGAGCTCCGGGGTCGGCAAGGCTCGCCACTCGTAGTTCTCAGCTTCGCACACTCTTTTCACTCTCCCTATTTGTTTGCGTTCAAGTTGAGTTTATCTTCACTGACTTTAGCTCAAGAGCGAGAATACTCGCAGTTACTGTTTGCCCTCCGGTTTACTATTATTCCGTTCTTTCGTTCGGTCAAAAAATTCTGCCACTGAAGGTTACCGCTCACTTGCACAAAGACCTCATGCGTGGAGAAGGGTGTACTTTGCGCTGATCAATATCGATAATGTTAAAATTCGGGGTGTGATAATGCTTTAATCATCTTATCTTCAGATGGCGAGTGAAGATTACAAATTCCAACCATACATTTCGACGCGTGCCACATTTGGTGGGCGCCTGCCAGGACAAGAGCGGCGCGATGCTTTCTCGAAGCCTGTATGTTTACGTTATGATAAATGCAGCAAGACTTTGCTTTTATAAATACAGCGTGTCTGTAGTAAATACAGACATTGCAGTGCCAAGGTTGAAATATCACCGATTGCTTCACCGATTGCATACATTTCATTGGATATTTGTATGGAGAATTTGGTGTTTCATCAATGATAATTGGTTGGTTGTGGTGCATTGAGGGTCATTATTAGTCAACCTTTGCTGTTATAAATATTTATTTATTTATGCAAGTTATTATTAATGTACAGAGCAACACGGAAATTGGGGAGAGCTTCGACGCAGTTACAAGCTCACCACCAGCAAAACTGAAACTGAATTAGGCCGGCTCAGCCAGTTGTTCGAGCCGTTTCTAAATATCGACAAAATCTTACGCAGGATTTACTAATATTCGTGTAATATTTCATGACTCGTCGAAGATGGTCATGTGACATTCCTTCTATCAGCCGCTTTAATCTTGTAAACACAATTTGCCTTCGTCGGGTTTGATTCCTTGTCGAGTCTCGGAAATGAACTAATGTACAAATGCGGTTTTGTCATAGTAAAAAGGGTGTGGTCGTGACTGTTTCGGCCGAGTGCTATAAATGCCCGAGATTGATTCAGAAATGTTTTAACCAGCTAAACGTAAACAGAACGACTGCGATTTTCTTTCTGTAAAACTGAGTTTTATTTTGTATCACTCGATATATTCATGAAAATGGGAAGTACGTAGTTGGCAGACTTAAATTATAAAATGTATTGTGGAACGTAACGATCACAGATGTAAATGCAAAAATTTGGTTCGTATTGATATTTCATTTTGCCATTAAGTCGTTAATCTCACTTACAGTTTTGGCAAAGCTTGGGCACACCCAAAGTTAATATCCAAGTTAGCGTTTGTATATGTAGTCATCAACGGAGCCAAAATATCTAAGGGCGTTTAAAAGCCTCCTTGAATGAGCAATCTGGGAATGGTTTATACGTTTGTACTTGAAGAAATTTTCGAGGATTTCCCGTGAAGGTATAGTTACTTTAACTACTGGATCGTTTCGGATTATCCATTTAGTTCTTTGCTCTTCCCCAATTGCGATTATCGTTATGCATGTGTGATAATTCAAAATTCAACACATTGCGAAACGGAGATAAAATATCCACTTTTGCTATTAAAATATCAGTCATGGCATTGCTGAAGAACAATTGGCGTAAAATTTGTTTTTTTTTATTCTCGGTCTGCTACCGAGTGTTGTTGTCAAGTTCTTAATATATTGTACATACATATATGCATAAACTATATCTCAGTGTCTAAAAGATTTAGTCTCAAATGCTAATTGTGGACACTAAATAAATTATTACATCAATAAATGAGCGGATAAATACACGAAATTAAATTATCTGCAGTAGAGAAAATTTTAACCACAATAGATATAAGTCCTAAAGTATTTTGTAAAAAGATAATAAAATAGTCAATATTAAGTCTAAAATTATGACAAGCACTCGCGTCGCATTCGCGTTCCATCTAATTTGTCCACAAGATTAGTTTGAAGCTATTACTACGTATAGCCTTTATAAAAGACTGCATTTGGGGTTTGTTGTAGTGACATTTCCCTGTATAGCACGCTAAACATTACCACATGACAGTACTGCTCAATAGCTTTCATTTGAATGGTCACACACTAGGGCTACATCCACAGACTTAAAAGTCAGAACCACCTTATGCAGCATAGTAAACAACACCACATGAAAGTACTGCTCAATAGCTTTCATTTGAATGGTCACATACTATACCTTGTACAGCATAATGAACAGTTCAGTTCTTTATTTTTATTTTTTTTCTAATAGGTACAAATTGAACATGCCCACAGGTAGCAGATGCTAATCTTGGTGGGTCATGTCGTAACTAAAGAGAGTAGGTAGACAAGTTTACAGGAAATCAAGAAGATAAATGTGCGAGTGTATAAATTATAAAATTAAGTTTGTGAGTTAATTAGTACCATATTAGGATAAATCGCTAATTCTTAATAGATCTAAATCTGGAATAATACAATTAAGACTACACTATATTATTCTAAAGATATAATAAAATTTTAAGAAAGCTTGACTTTTTGAGTGATGTTTCGTATATCAAGGTGAGAGTCTTCCAAAGTCAGGATATCGAAAAGCATTACAGTATCACATGAAAGTAATGCTCATTTCATTTGGATGCTCAAATTGCTAAAGGTAATTAAACAGACTTGCAGTAACAAAACTTACAGCAATGCAATAAGATTTAACTTCAACATACAATTTCTAGAATTTCGACGGCATCGAAAATGGCGGAAGCCAGCATTTTCATCTATTGATTATTTTAAAACTTTAATATATAGCGGACACGACACAATGATTGCGGTATCTGCTTTTCACGGAGTGAGTAAAATACGATACAAAGCTGGCATTAGAAAAGGATAATGCATTTTATTGGATTGTGTTGAGATTGCCCTTATTGCATACTCAACGGAAATTACCTATAATTGAATTAAGAGTCCTTGTTTTGCGGATGCCGGACGACCAATTTCAAATTCATCAATATTCTCTGCAGTTTGTCAGGATTCTGTTTTTTCACTGAGTTATATTGAGAAGGATTCACATCCGGTGTTTCAGTGTGTTTTTATGTGTCGAGTACAAAACCCAGACCCGGTCCATGGTTTTCCTTGTGTGCCCCGGTGGGAGGAGGGGGGGGGGGGGGGGGAGGATATTGATAGGGATATTGAATGGCCTAGGCCAACATGCAACCACAGTGTTTTTCTCTGAGAGCTTGAGCACTGATAAAGGCTAGCCTTGTGAGCAGTGATGTCTATCACTTTGCAAACAAGATCTCCACCAAAAACTAAGCATGCGAGCACGTGCAAATATATGCGAACACTTGGCGAGCGCCTGTTGACGAGCACCCACTATTTCGATAGGTGTGTGTTGAACATGTACAGTGCAGCCATTTTTGGACCGACTTCGAGTAGTGTTATTTGTGTTATCTGGCTCTAGCAGATTGTGCAGTGAGGAAATATGTAGGGGTGTGACAAGGGAACCCAACACGGCAAACGGGCAGGTTGGGCGACCCCCAAATTTTCAGTGGCCACCAACTGCGTTCTGATTTCAATGTGGTCTCTCGGCAACTATTTTTAACTTCTCCTGCATAACAGATCAATTTTCACATGAAGTCTGAGATAATCATGATTTTACACCACAACAAGCACTCTTTTCGGTTTACTACAAGCCTTCCTCTTCTATTTTGCAAGGCCTGTCAAGTGACTATTTAAGGCCAGTGAAAAAGAAGAGAATGCTTCCTATTGCAAAACTTTACTCAGACAATATTTCCACTTGAATTCATCGTTGCGTGTTATTACATAGAGACCACCAAACCTACCCCAAATCAGGAAACAAGATTTGCGCGAGCTAGTGCCAGACGGATAAGGTTAAAATTTCCGTTGAAAAACGACAGGAAGTGATGATAAGATTATCCTTCAGCCCTGATGGAGACGACATAAAACCGGGTACTTTTTATATAAAGATCTAGATTTATAAAGACGCTTTGTATTTACCCATTCATATTTTACGATCACGATAAACAAAGGTGTAAAAAAGGTAGAATTTTATCTCCTAAATAAGCTGACAGAGTTGCAAGCCAGGGGATCTTCAACATGACTGTATCGAGCTCTTTGATTATATGGTTGATAATACTCTACAGTTCTTTGCAGTTGGGTAGATTGCGAAGATCTAAGCATCAGACCAAGCAGTATCTGTAGATTACTGATTTTATTATAGCTGATGAGAAGCTGATAGGTCTTGTTATTTTCCGGTAAAATTACGTCAGTGTATAAGCCACCCATCATTTAGTGTTTACAAAAGATGCGCTTTTCTCTTGTCCATTGTCTTGCGGGTCAGAATTCCATTGGTCTCTAAACTATCTTTGCTGGACGAGCGCGCACACCGAAAAGGTGAAGTTTTTTTAATTTCTTTTTTTTTTAGCTGTTTATCAATACGAAAATTACTTATTCCTCCCAAACAATTACTATAATTTATTATTGTAATATATTATAATAATTACCATACTGTAATGTAATCATTGAGAATGAAGCTTCGAAAAGGTGAAGCTTTACTTCGAACTCATTTTTGAAACAGAACAATGCTGTGCTATATTCAGGTCTTATCAATAATCGCTGGTTAACAAAAAAGTGGACCTCTGCAGCCTGTGGTGGAATAAATGGTTTAAGGGGAAAAATTAAATTAAATTTCCCGTCACTGGGAAAGCATTGCTGCACGAAAGAAATCGAATTAAGTAAAATTAAATTAAATACATCACCGTTGCCGCGAGTGAATCCAATAAAAACTGAAACTCCATCTATCCTAAAAAGCAATTAATGCTTATTGTTGTACAGTGGAATACAGATTTCTCGTTTCCCTGGATGTTTCGATAACTGGAAGCAAAAGCCGTAATCATGCTAACACTATACAAATGATGTCTTCAATAATTAGTGTGCTATTATATCACCATGTATTATCTATGAACAAGCTATTCGCGCAAAAAATGCCCACACAACGATAACACCGAGCGCAAAACGTGTTTTATTTCAAATTCTAATTAGACAGTGTAGTCAAAAGACCATTTAAAATTTGGCGGGAAATTAATATTCCACGTGCGATACGTCCGGC
This sequence comes from Blastomussa wellsi, assembly GCA_947652115.1. NCBI lineage: Eukaryota > Metazoa > Cnidaria > Anthozoa > Scleractinia > Plerogyridae > Blastomussa > Blastomussa wellsi. The sequence goes on along the minus strand of OX393574.1, from coordinate 6,388,670 downwards.
ACGCGTAATTTAATTAACACCTGATCAGTTGGCCATGCTTGTCATGCACAGTCAAGAAACCTGTTAATTGATTCCGGGTTGAATATTGCGGTTAATTACTTAACTGAGTTGGTCAAGCATGACAGAAAACGTCACGCGCCTGAAATTATTGCTTCATTTGTGCTTTGCATTTGTCTCGCCGCGGCACGCTTCGGTTTGAATGAAGTAGCAGCTTTAAAGAAAATCCCTTTGCGAGGTGTTGTGCGGTAAATTAAAGAAATCTCGAGCTTTGTCCAATCTTGTTTGCGAATGCCGACTTTGAATTCCAGTAGTAATACCTGAAAACTCTCAAAGATGTTCCCATGGGTACCCTTTCAAAGTGTCTTTCGGCTTGAATGAAATCCTGAACCCTCGAACTCGTTTTTGGATTGGATTTCCTTCAGTCGGTCAAACACTGCCATTTTACACCCGATGTTTTGAATTCCTGATTACTATCTAACCAATTTTCGTTCTCCTGGAAGTTGGAGACTGAAATCGGTTTTCGTTGCCATACATTTAATACTTTAGTTTAGATGGGGTTTTGAACATTTCGGCTGTATCAGGCAATGTAAAGAGACTGCAATACGCTGTTAAAATGTGCCAGTTCGGTTTAGTTCTCTGGGCTATAAGCCTCGTTTCATAAATTACACCGTGTAATTTATGAAACGAGGTCTATCAATGGGCCATTGAAGTCTTTATTGTAATACCATTTCCAAGCAAGTCGCACTCACAAAAGACGAAAGATCGTGGTATTTTGGAATTAAGTCATTGGCAACTTTTTAGCTAAAGCTGTTACAAATCACACATGTTTTTTATTTCAAAAATTCATTACAAAGAGCCACAAAAGACACGTGCAGCTTGAATGGCCAATGAAGGTTTTGGCGCGCATTTTGAGTTTTTGCATAAAAAACCTCTTTCGCGTGAACTCTCAGTATTTTTCTGCGCGGATACAAGTTCCAAGCACTTTCGCACACGAAATGAAATCATTTCCCAGACAAACTTTTTTAAATAAAGTTTGGCTTTCAACCCGCTCGCGCTCCAATAGCTTTGCCATTCATGGCCACTCCTTAAATTTTCCCGGGAAATTTGGCGGGAAATTTAATATTCCACGCGGCGCTCGCCCACTTATTGCTGACACGTTTGCTTCCAACAACATCAGCTGTTCACGAACTGCGCTTCTTTTCGTTTTATAGCTTACATTTCACACAAAATTAAGCATTCTCTGTTTTTTCTACCTTAATTTGTTCTGGCTTTTTTCAACCTTTGCTTTAATCGTTTAAGGCGGCCGTTCTGTCGTGTTCAAATCAAGTTGTTGTAATTCTTGTTAAAACACTTCATTGTTACGAGCAGGTGTTAACGTGTTCTTTGCATTGAGCGCGATTGACTTGGGTGTATTGTGGAACTTATTTCCTCTTTCACAAGGCTTTAAGAGTTCTTATTACATCCATTTTACAAGAGACAGTCGTGCCGGTGAGTCAATAACTCATTGCGTAGGACAACTTGATGACGAACGGTCGATTTTGCGAGCTAGGAATCAACAAGGACTGCTGAAAAAAGTTAAAAATATGAAGTTTGCACCGATACACACAGTTGACAAAAAGGTTAGTTATGAAATACATTTGTGATTTGTCGTCGTAAGCAATTCACTCTGAGATGCGCTATATTTCAGCAAATCGCTTTCCATAATGCTCAGTTTTCTCTGCAAAATGTTTGTAATGTACTTTACTGGTTGAAACTATGACACGCAAAACAGAATTTTAGGCGTGCGCCCTCTATGAACACAGAACATTCCGTCCCAGTATGCTTTCAGGATTAACAGTTGTTTATGGGAATTTAGCGAGCTTTCTGAACAATCCACTTCAGTTCACTTCATACCGCGTCAAAAATGAAACAACTAGTTTCTTCTTCGCGTGGGCTTCTTTGAAAATAAATGTCTTTTTTTAACTGACACGTTCCCGATTGATAGAAAGTTTGTTTGAATTTGATGAGGAAATAGATTTAGAATGAGTGAGAGTTGACTAGAAGTTTGGGCTTGAAATGTCTTTTTGTTAGCGCAGTCAGTGCAATTCCAAGAAGTCGCAAGTCTAAGAAGTGTGTTAAATTATATACAAAAGATAATTGCTCGGGGGGATTATATACATATTTGCCATTGCAGCAACTGCGCGAGTTGAATAACTTAACTTGAAGACATTGAAGATATGTCAATATTTTCACTTTTTTCTTATAGCCATGCATCTTTCTTGACAGGTGAACAAATCTCTACAAGATCGTCTTCGTCGTGAAAGAATCAGCAAGAGCGTTGACGCGCTAAGAGATTTGGTACTCGGGCCGTCAATTGAACATGTAAGGATCTCCCTTCATGTCTTAAAAAAATGTCGAGCTTGGTCTAAACTTCCCATAATTTCCAGAAAAACTTGAAAACGAAAAGAACTTATGAAAGTAACACTAAATAGCTTCCATTTGAATGGTCATACGCCTGAGTTGATCCACAGACTAACAGTTAGAAGCACCTTGTACACTATGGCAAGTACTACCTAATAGCTTTAATTTGCATGGCGACACACTTGGGTTTCATCAACAGACTTAAAAGTTAGAAGCACCTTGTACAGCATAATAAACAGTACCACATGAAAGTCACTGCTCAATAGCTTTAATTTTAATGGTCACACACTAGGGTTTCATCCTCAGACTTGAAAGTTAGAACCACCTTGTATACCATAATACCACATGAAAGTACTGCCCAATACTGAGCTTTCATTTGAATGGTCACACGCTAGGGTTTAATACGTTGTATCCCAGAAAACAGCTGCGAAAGAGACCACATTTGTCAGCCAGGAAAGCGAGCCCAAAAGCTTTCCTTATTTTATTCTTTGTCGTTCAATTTTTTAATCAGCGGCGAAGCTGCCAGAACATGGGCTGCTGCGGGTATGGAGACGTTTTCGCCGATGATCAACCCCGTTACGTTTCGCATCTTTTTCATCGCCCAAGCAGAACTCACTCTCATCCTTATGCTCTTGGATCTGTCCAACGCTACTCTCCCTCCCGTCCCTTCTGTCTTTCCTTATTCTGTTGAGGATCAAATCATCGCCACATGCCTGAAAGGCTTTTTTCTGTTTACTTCATGTAGGCGAAGATTGGAAAAGAAGAAATTCTCAAACTTACGGTACAATACATCAGAAGACAGAAAGGTAACACCTTTGACGATGGGCGGATTTTCTAACTTTATATTACAAATTTATCTGAAACAGTCAGTGGTACTTGAAGGCTTCACACGTTTTCACGGCAAGAACTTCAAATTGTATTACCCACGCATATTTCACTGCTATAGATCTCTCATTTAGTTTGCCGGACACAGTTTTGCTCTCTTTCGTCCTGATCCGACGTTTGTTGTAATAGCACCGCGAATGATTTGTTGCGAAATGCAGCATGCTGTCGGCTCAGTTTCGTCAAACTTTTATTCTGCGGCACTCTATTGAAAATAAGTATTGTCTATCAACTAGGAATGAATTTTTTATTTCATTTTGTCATTTTCACGCCGTGTCTTTTTAAAGTTGTACAGAATGACGAAAGAAGCACCTCTGAGCTAGGTATAAATCATTCTTGGGCGAGCTCTGACTTTACCTTAATCTCTATATCTCTCTAAAACATCTTTTTTTCAGAACTTATGGAAGCTAACGTGGTAGATTGTAAATCGATAGAAACGCTTAGGAGGGAGTCGGATGCAAAGACACATGGAAACAATTTGAACAAACAGTCAGTGGGTTTGACGGTCAAAGAGCAAGTTCATGCGAGACGAAAAGAATTGCTAAAGAAGGCGGCTCGGTCAGAAAATGCAAGGACACTGAATTATGATGAGAATTACGCCGCCAACAACGAGTTATTTCCGAGTCATTCGCAGGATAACCCCTGCAGATTCGCCGCGTATCGAAACGCGACGGAAGAACAAAGAAACGGCGCTGCAAGAAGAACGCCTTTCCGAGAACTTACCTACAATAACAAGCAAGAAAAGAACAATCATACAATATGGCGGCCATGGTGAGGTGATGCGCTCATCGGTGCGGGATGTGCTTCAAACTGACTTACGTTGCTGTACACCTAGATAAATATATATCCTTTAGATTCGTCTGCTGTATCAAACTCAAAGTTGAATTAATATTATATGTTACTAATAGGCCGCGTTTACGATTGAAGTGGAACATATGAACGGGGTGTACACGTAAACTGAATCATTAAAAATCAGTTGTATAGCAAGTCTGAGAAGTTTTTATCCAAATTATCTCTACTAAAACTGTAAAGAAAAGTATTGAGACCAGTGAAGATAATTAAGATTTTGATAGAGGGTTTATCATGATTTATACGGAATAAAAAGGTCATTGTGCCTTTCTCGGGGGGAAAAATGCTTAAAAAAAACTTTGCGTTTTGGCACGAAATTGGAGGGTTTTTCGCTCGATCTCTTTATTGTCCAAGCGAGATGATCTGTACTAACCTAATTCGTTTATCGATCCATTTTTTGCAACCCTGAATTTGCTGGCAATGCTCAATAACAAAACGGAGGGACTTTTTTTTGAGTAAGCGCGCGCCAAAGTCGTTCCTCGCGTACTTCGTTCAAACATTTTTTCAAGGCTTTCCTTTACGATGTTATTAGTGATTCAAATATTTGTGTTTATTTCACAGCTGGAATTTTTAAGGACTCATCGTAGTTGGAGTCCGGGTAAGCGAAATATATTTGGAATCCGTCGATGGCATAACGACTTGGCCTCGTTGCAAAATTCTATCGGGCTGATGGGGGAAGAATTAATTCAAAGAGATAATAGCTGGATTTAGTGCTTGGAATATTTCGAACGTTGATTCCACTTTTCTTTTAGCAAAAGCAATAAGCTTAAATACCCTGCCATTAATTGCACGCAAAGTTTTCAGTAGTTAATCTTTTCTTTATTTATAAACTGCCTGGCAGTAATTTGCATATAAATTTACAGATAATCTCATTCACTCTCTGTCATTCATAAAATATGTCCACAAAAGCTATAGCAGTCATGGGCGTCTGGCTATATACAATATCATTGTCTACGGCGGCAAAGCAAAGCCAATAAAAGCCACATTCAGTGCGTTTATCGTGGCGGAAATATTGCCGTAGGATTGCGTTTGAGTCGCTTGTTTATTGCCTGCATTGTGATTTAAGTTTAATGTTTATTGTTCACCATGGACGCCATAGCGGTGTTTGTGTTGTCGCGCTGGGAGAACTCGCTGGCGTGAGACCGGCTTTCTGCGTTGCCCTAGGTAGTTCAGTTTTAACTGGGCTTGTCACCGGAATGAAAACCGCAGATTTGCTTGTTGGTGATGGCGGCGGTGAAGGATAAGGAATCCAAACGGTGTTTGGTGCAATGGCGGGAAAACTTGGAGTCATGGCGGGAATCCCTGGCGCGTGGCTCGTGGAGACCCGGTTTGTGGCGTTATCATGGCAACACGAAGCCAAGTGAGACAAGAGTTTTTCCCTGAGTTGTTCGCTGCCTTCGTTTGTCATGATATTTCTGTTGACTTCGTTTGCGCACTGGTTGAATCCAGCTCTGTAGTCAGCAAGCGATTTGAGATCTGGAAACAAAAAAAGTTTGGTTAGATTCTCCGCATATCTATTGAACAATGAAAACAAAATTTAATCTTAACGCCGGCTTAGATTAAATTAGATTAGATGTAGAAGTAAAAAGCTATATTATTGCTTGCCATATCGCTTTTACAGACAACTTTGTTAAAACAAGCGTCAAAATGGTCCGTTCCCCCAAAAACAAAAAACATGTAAACGGCTTGGTCATTTTGCGTTTCCGGTTCCTTAACTCTTAAAAGTGCATTAAAACTCTCATTAACACTTCATAATTTCTTCTGAAGCTAAATTGTTTACATTTTACAAATGCTCTTTATAAAATCTTACCTTCAGTGTGAATTTCCTTTCGCTGCATTGCTTTTAGGAAGGTCACAGTCATTTCGAGAACATCAGCTTTCTCCATCTTCGAATAACGAGAAGCCTGGATAAAAGAAGAATAACATTCGTATAAATACTTCTACTCGATTCTGTTTGGTTGATTTTATGCTCTTGACAAATCTGAGAATTCACCGAGTGTCGACTAACCTAATTGACATCATGAACTGTCAGTAAAATTTACGCATAGTTCAAAACTCAGCGATCGATCTGTTCGATTTTGCAACACTTTGAATATGCAAAACATACAACTTACATCTTTATGCAGAAGATCCAACACAAGACTTTTCATTTCGTTCAAACTGTCGTTGATTCTTGCTCGGCGCATTTTTTCCATCAAAGGTTTCTTCGCCTGAAATGATAACAAAGTTTCCGTTATTACATGTAGCATATTTCTTTTTGTGCGATGGAGACTCGAAAAATGACACATCAGCAAATTAAAAACGGATGAATTAGAAATTTACCTTTCTTCTCTCGGAAAGAATCTTGCTGACATAGATCGCACTGTCGACGCATTCAACGGCCATGTTTTTGAAAGTTTAAGAGTGAGTTTTCTTGAGGAACTTTGTCGGAGATGTTGACTCGGCGAGAGTTTGTCGTGAACTGTCCGACATGCATGATGCGACGCATTTATATTCATCAATCGTGGGAAAATATCTGGGTCGTGTGCCGACATTAGATGAGTTTTATTTACAAACACCTGTCCTCTGACAATCGGCTTGCAGCCTGAACAATGCTGGCTGCATACACAAAGCCACTACCGTGGGAACAGTCGCCTCTGATTGGCTGAGCGCTTAGAGTCGCACGATAACCGTCGTTTGCATTGTTTCCCGCTTCAGCGGCGCGTGAAGAGCGTGAGACCAGACGAATTTGATTGGATGAGGCGCGCGTGATTCACTTCATATAATTATCGTTGTGCTACTTGTACATTCAAAATCTTAACACAAAAGCAAAATGACAATCCGGGGCTCTTGAAATCGGACATCGAGGCCCTTTGAGCACGTGCCGCATTTGACGCGACACTCTTTGGGCTTTCATCAAGCTAGAGTCTTTTTTCCAACTATGCTTTTAGTTTCAAAGTCTTCTAATATGTTTTATATTGACCGTTTTAGAAAGTTTAAGTCGTTCTCTTGTAATCCACGTGCTGCAGAAAACATAACAGGTATTGTCTTCATTGTTTGCCCAGTTCTTTATCGGTTTATCTTTCTTTACACTTAAATCATGCTTTGTAAGCATCATTTCAATAACAAAAGGAGTTGAAAATTTCCCACGGTAGAGCGAGTCGCCAACTAAATGTGAAATAAACGACATTCCCTTGCTACATCACGTATTGAACACTGCGCCAGGTGGAGTTCTATTTGTTTTGCTGTAATAAGAACACAGATATGGATTTATGTTTGCCAATCATGAACAAATGCCTAAGTTGTTGATCGAATCTATTACTTTCCGGTAATAAAAGTGACGAAATCTTGGCTATTCAGGGCAAAGAAAAATGGTTCAAATTACTGAATCTCTGAGCTCTTAGCAAAAAAGTTAATCAAATTATGACAATTATATCCATCGTCAGACAAAATTGTTTTTTAGTGTAAAAATAAGTCGGCTTCCGTAAGAAGAAACATCACAAACATTACAAGACACAACTTGACAATTTTTCATTGGGAAAAACTGCCTCCTTCCAAAGAAAACTAAAATTTCTTCAACATTGACCTTAATATTCCTATTTCAAGAAACTTTCTTAAAGGGATACAGGCAGGAAACGTGGAAAAAACAAATGGATTTTGTAGGAGTGTAGATTTAATTATACATGTAATCCTAAAAATGTAATTTGAAAGTGTATCAACAGGAATTTTGATTTTTTTAACGTCCAATATATTAGTAAATTGTAACGACAATAAAGCCATATTAACATAATTTACAAAAGGGAAATTATGCTCTCAATTTGTGGAATCATTGTTAAACTAAACAACCGAACACTGTGTTGATGTGTAGTCGGCGTTAAGGTCGATCGCTCTCTCACAGATAAATGATTACTAATTTACTTTTATGCTTTTAACTTTACTTTCATTGAGTTAGTAAAGCCGATGAGGCATCACATTAACTGTATATAAATACAATAATTAATAATTAATACGAAAGGAAAGGAAAAAATACTGAGATGTTGTACAGCTAGGCTAATTTAGTTCATAAAACAGTCACTTTCTTCTTGAAAGTTGCCAACGTTGGGTAGATAGTTTAATATGTCAGCTGGTCGCCTGATAATTTACTTCTTGAAAAATTAAGAAATGTGTACAGCAACACGAGTGGATAAAGGAAAGCAAGAAATTATAAGATATTACTGGTTTGGTAGCCAGCAGCAACTTGACATTCATCATACATGCTTAGAATCGATTACTTAACAAACAGTATTTTGTGCTAGAGAATAAATGCAAAATGGTCCGAAAACAAAAACCGGACGTACTTGATTAGCAATAACCTACTTTCTTTACGATTTTAGCCGCGGTAGAGTTGGTCGTTAAATTTTGTCAATTTTGGAGGACATTGGGGCCTGTGCAATTCGTCACTCAGTTTTTTTCAGGCCTCTTTCGGACTCTTGCATGACAGCTAAACAAGAAAAGCTACATTGTGATATAATAAAATCGAAACTAATCGGCTGAATCGGACGAGAAAATTATAATCTCGGCACTTTTATGCCAAGAATATAAATCGGCCCTCTCGCTGCCCGTGAAAGTCCGTTGGCTTTAAACCGCGTCCCACTCGACGACTACTGTTGAAAGTGTTCCTAATCATAGGAGGGAAATTTACACTTAAATCTTCGTATCAGACTCGCCATACACTCTGGGATCTTCGCAAATATTCCATCAGAAATATTCTTCCAGAAATGGCGTTTTTAAATCAACAAATTTGAGCTTTATTTTCTTTTGATGACCCTAGCTGCAACTTTTGCTCTTTATTAAATAATGCTGATACGAAAGTGTCCGACCGAGCTATGCTCGAGCTGTAATTCAATCGTTTTGTCATGCTTCAACCCTCGTCTATTTACTCAGCTTCAGTCTAACATATCCCTTTCCTTTGTAAACTCTTGAACTATGTTGAAACTGTTTTCATTTTACAACTGAAATTCAAAAACAAACTATCAAGTAGTTAGTTGTTGCCCAAAATGTTAAGTATTTATATATTCGAGTTCAAAAGTATAGCATTACTCTATATAAGAAAAACATAATATAGATCGTAAAATCCTTTTGTTTGTTAGTTTACACTTCGAATATTCTACAATGACGCTATTTACACGCGTTTGCTAAAGTTACGAAAGGCTTGATAACTGCTGAAGGCGAAACAACAAACAGAAGCTTTAATATCTTTTACTTGATTAATTCATGTCAACCCGTTCTCGCTCCGTTTTCTCCGCATGTCTATGCTTTTTAGCGTGACATATACCAAGGAAAATAAAAAAGTAAAGATTCATAATATTCCTAGTATCTATTTGTCGGTTGTTTATTTAAAAGTACACTGTGGTATTGTAAAAAGAAGTTATCGATGGTGTGCATTCTTGAAAAATGAAAACGCATTTGTTATCACATCTGGCACATATGGTGATCATTCTTTCTTAACGTATTATTCAAGTAACTCCCTACATTGTTTAATTTTCAATACCCCTGTGTCATTTGATTATGTGCCCGCATCGCTGTATCGTGTTCAGTATAAAATAATTAAATGTTACAGGTTTTGTGGTCACCACGAGAAAATGGGAAAGGGAAATTGATATGCGGTCAGGCTCTGGACAGGATTCTCCGTAGTCACAGTTTCCGTAAACAAAAGATGATATTATCAAGAATAAACATTTCGTATGGGTGTAACACGCATCGATTTTCTCTCATCAGTTGCAGGTTCGTTTTGAAACGATATATTCTTAAAAAGCTGTCCTTCGACGCAAGGCTATGCAAGTGCACGTACACATATCAATAAACTTCGTCAATAGCTGTTCAAGTTCGCCCTTTACTGCTCTTTGTAATCCGTCCCAATCTTTTAAAAATTCAACCAGCTTACTTTTGTTTATATTTTCGTCTTCTGTGATTTGTCTTGCTTGAAGTTCCCTTTTATATGAAAGTTTCAGTTAATCAGACACAAAAATTATTTCAACCATGTCTGAATGTGCAAGTCATTCCATTTCATTAATTTCATGTGGGCAGTGCTAAACGGTAACACTTTGATACCGTGGTAACTCACTCGCATGCCTACATAATTCAGTAATAAAAGTGCATTTCTTGCATAAGAATTTCAAACCGTACTAGGAGCTGTTTTGAGGCAAAATAGCAAGACGACTTTCAGTCTTACTTCGTTCGTTGATGCCATCACAATATGACATTCTTATTACACAAAACGAAAGAAAAGACAGAGCCTATCTGTTTGTAGTCGGCAACCAGACCTCAGACACTGTACTTAGGGATTTCCTTGTCCAATTAGGGAAAGGACTCTACAGTATTTAATTCAACGGAAATCGTCGCTAATTCCGTTATGGGACCACCCTTCTCAGACAAGATAACGGGAAGCACATTTTCGAATTGGACACCCAACTTGGGATAATCTCTGGACACATGCAAAGTGTTGAATGAGCAGGATAACACGAACGGAAGGGCCTATTAGGCGTCACTTCAGTTCCAAAGACCAAATTGAATAATTCTTTGTACAAAAAATTGGAATGGACCATTGAATTTGATTTCAGTCAGCCTGACTTCAATAAGTATTTTCGCTGCACTTAAGTTAAAGACAAATAGAATACTTTAACATCACTGGTTTTCGAAGAGGGATCCCTCCATTATCTAAGCTGGACTTAAAGGTACTTTCCCGAATATTCCCGCATTAATCAAGGAAATAACACTGATCTTTTGTTAGTCTGCTTTCGCATGGATGTGCCATCAGTCTCAAAAGCTGTTACTTCTGTGTTCTATTTGAAAACCAACCACAACGACAGTAGCTATAAGGTCCTTGAAAGGAAGAGCCGCGGATGACTATCATGAATGTGATGTAGAAGGAAACAAACTGGAACAAACATTAACCTACTGGAGACGTATAGCTACATAATCTTATGTGGTTTGACAGTCAAATCGTTAGTACCTGAAAGTATATTTTTGTGGCTTTAATTTTACATAAAAATTGACTGAAGCTTATGAACTGTTGAACCAAAAGTATGATACAAATAGATTTAAAAATTTTAAACTAATTGTAAAAAGCAATAGAACGTATTTATGTAAATTAGAATTGACAAAAATAAGTGAAGTAACCCGAGGTTTTGTGTCCTCACCAAGAACCTAAAGTGCATGACATTTAGAGCGATTAAGGCGATTTTAAGAAGATTTAGATAGCTAAAGAATGAAGTTGATGGTGCGATTTTAGGAGGCGCTTAAGAGGATTTCGGATGTTTTATACAGCTTTAGACAGATAAAAAATTAAATTTGAGCGGAATTTACATTACCATGTCTGAAACACGCAGAAGCCTTCCCTTTGCAACCCGCGATTTTCATAAATCGCGAACTAGCGCTTGCACAAACTCAGATCATCTTGTGCTTTTTATGCATGTTCCATTTATAAAAGTTAGTAACTCTGCTCGCCATTTTCTATGATAGAAAAAAGAACCTTACCGTATCTCCATCTAATTTCTTTATTTGTTCCAAAATATTGATTTTTATTTGGATTTATTTGAAATATGTACCGTTTAAGCCGGAAATAATAATCCTTTTCAGCTTACTGCATACTTTATTGAGGGCAACCTTCTTCTTAATTGCCAAGTAAAAGACGATTATTTATTAAATGTCTAAATTGCTTCCATTTTTGGCACAACTATTCATGTTTTTTGGGGTTGGGACTTATCTGAGTATATAGTATACATTGATAATGCGAAGCAAGTAACGATTAACCTTCGAAAAAAAATCCTCCATGGCCTCTTGCAATGTGTAGAATTTTAAGAAGTCTGCTTTTCCCAGAATCAAGCTTTGAGTCCGAATTATCGGTCCAGGGTTTGAAGTCGAATTTGATGTCGAGCAAGTCGTTGAATGCGTGCAGGTCTGTGGACAGCAAAAGGCAAAACGAAACACTTGCCTCGTCTAAATTTTAACTTAAGTAAAGGTGAAGTCTGCATTCGGGCCTAGTGGCCCATCAGGCCGGAGCTTATCCCGGTTTCTGTAGCATGAGGCGACAGAGAGTATTTCTACTCCCCCCTGGATGGGAGGCTAGTCCATCGCAGGGTTACCCCCAGCAGTAAATTCGCCAGTACCCATTTATACACCTGGGCGAAGAGAGGCACTGTGAGAGTAAAGTGTCTTGCCCAAGAACACAATGCAGTGCCCCAGCTAGAACCCCGGCTCGAACCCGGATCGTCCAATCCGGAGTCCAGCGCACTAACCACTAGACCACTGCGCCTCCCTAAATTTTAACTGAAAATAAACCAAAATTCGCGCGTTTTGTTGAGAAAATAATTACAGGAGATTAATTGATTTTCTAAAGAAATACCTAATGGAAAGCCACGTTGTTTGAGCTTCTAGACTCCAATTTTCAGGGAGCATGTTTTGCGCATTGGTGATAGCTAGCCGGTTCGCCTCGGATCGGGTGTCATATGATATGGATTGAGGTTGTTGTTTCCCCGGGTTCTCCGGTTTTCCTCCCTCCGCAAAAACACTTTCAAATTCCAATTTGATCTGGAATCAGTGGATGAAGAGCCACTACTCTGTGTAAATGCCACCGCAAATTCCAATTATTATTATTACAGATTATTATCAATTTTTCTTTTGGAATCTTCGTCGATTGTAGTTGCCTCGTCCATGTCAACTCTAGAATTAGTATAAGAGTATTCATGCAACGCTGAGTCCCAAACGTATCAGTAAGTAGCCCTCGACTCACTCAATATTTCCAAGTTGATCAACAATTGTTGAGCCGGTCGTATATCATGTGAATAAAACCCTAGTGTGTGGCCATTCAAGTGAAAGCTATATATTGGGCAGTACGTTCATGTAGTTCTGTTTGATATGCTGTAAAAACTTGTTTTTGGACGACTAAATATGCGGATGCAACACTGCTTTTGACCATTCAAATGAAATTAAATCTACTGAACATTAGTAATGCTAATCGGTTTTTTCAGTCACGCCAGTAAAGAAATCTCCCAAACATTTGTCAAATCAAGACCTGCTGCTTCCAACAAAAGGTTTCCTACTCCACACACTCGACTATCGGAAAAAATAAACACTGAATAGATTATTCGAAATTCCATTTATTTATCAAGCCTAGAATAAAAGAACTGGCGTAAGTGATCGACTCCAAACCATGGTAAAATTAATTGAAACAAAACAACAAAGATATAACAGCACCAGCTGTTTGGCTGGGGAAATTGATACGAGATCTTATCAGCCATAAACTGTCCACGAAATGGATGCAATCAGAAACCGTTTCTATATAAAAGGTTTTACGAGTGTTGTTACATCTTCATTCATTCAACATTGTGGGATTTGAATAGGCAGATGTCTTAGAGCTTGTTGAATATCGGACCTGTAATAACACTTTCAATACTCCGCGGCATGAACAATAATTACCCTGTGCTCTCTCTACCTGCGCGCAAACCTTATGTTCATTGAGTACGACAGGGATTTATTACCTGCAATAAGGTCTCAAGACTCTGGTCCATTTCCCATAGTCACTCATTGGCCCAATATGTTGTTTTTAACTGTTGCCCAGTAAAAAAAAAGAGTTCAGGTGAAGGAGCAGTGATCGGGACACACAGAAAACGAGATAATTTATGTTCTTCTGCTCTCAAACATTTTTCGAAGCGATTCATAAATCATTCTTTGACAAGAACAACCCAACTACTTAACTCTTTTCTTTCATTAATAGTCACATAAGTTTCCTTAGTTTTCTTTATATTTAATTAAAATGCTCTACTGGGATTATCATTCACCTCTATTTTCCAAAGTAAAATTCTAACTGGTCAATTTGCTTTTACTTATTAATTCGTTTCGCTCATTTTTGGTCAATGATGATCAGATCTTTATTTAGTAAATACCGCAATCCTCGGAAAACAACGAACTTCTTTACTTCGGTTTTAACAGCGTTTTCCGGGTGGCTAAAACGTGTAAGGTAAAGAAATACATTTAAATTTTTATATATAGAGGACTGAAACTCTTGTTGAAATTAGAGTTAATATTACACCCAAAAAGAGTTTACCGTAATATGTTGCCTTTTTCTATAGAATACACGTAAAAAAGGAAAACACAATATATCAGGGAGAATATTTTGCACAGTTTGTTTATCTGTTATTTTTGTTGTTTGCCACAAGTGGATGAGTTTCGCGGGAGATCCGGGTTTTTTATCGCAGGGTCTTTACACAGTTTCAGAAGGTTTCTACTCCTCTTCTGAGATTTGCTAGCATCCCTCAAAATTTTATTGCTTTTGTTATTTTTACGAACATATATGCAGACTTCATTTCCATCAAAGATTATCCTCAATTCCTGGTAAATGAATCCTTTAGAAAACGCCGGGCCTTTGTGGTCCTTTATATCACTGTACGAAGGATCCAAATGCGTCGTTTTTCACGAGGACGTGCAGCGACTAAATTCAGTTACTATAGATTCGGCCCGGCATCCCCTATCAAGGGTATACAGTCCTCACGGATAACGCCGGGCCCATATGTTCCTTCTGTGCAGTTACTAGTTAAAATAAGCAACACAACAGAAAAATATGTAATGGTACTCCAATGCCTTTCATTCATTCTACTAGCTAGCCGGCGCAAATATCAAACCACAAGATATCTAGAAAGTTAACACGAGCCTCAGTAAAACAGAGCAACAAGCAAGGTTTAACTCTGACACTGATACTTCATTCAATCAAGTTACTGTGCTGTACAAATGGCAGGCCAAGATCGCTGGCATAATATCAGTTGCAGTGGTATAATTTAGAACCGGTAAAAGAGCTGTTTGAGCAACAAATCATTGCAGGTTTTAATATTCGACGGTGCTAATAGCCAAGTTCACGGAATGTTGCTGCCCTGCACAAATGGCAGATTATACTGAAAACAATTTTAAAACAAGCCGTGTACACTTATTGAGGTATTTCTGAGAGAGAAATCTGGTAATTATAGCTTTTTAATAAAGCTTTAAAACATGGTACTAGCACAATGAAGCGTGGTTTTAGATATGAGTTTCGAGATGAAACTCATCATTTTGTCACAATTTTGAAGCCAACTATTAATATAGTTTTATAAAATTATATGCAAATTGTAAACAAACAACCAAAAGAAAAACAGTAAGCGAGAAAAGTTATGGAGATTAAAGGAGCGGGGAACAGGTTGGAATTTTTTTTTGCCATTTTAAACTTTCCTTCGCATGCGTTTATTCTCCGTTGTTAGCCTAAATTAGCTTTATATTGCTTGCGGTTAGCCTTTATATTAGGGCTAGGGATTTCTAGCTAAAAAAATGGAATTTTAGCTGGTCTCGGTGGTGTAGTGGAGATTATTCCCGCTTGGTAATCCATCGTTCCGGCCTTGGGGCCCATTTTTTTTACCTTAAAAAATAGAAAGTAAGTGTGATTCATACCTCATGTATGAACATTTAAGAAGTCTCGCACAAGAAAAGCTCCGGTAGGTCGAGGTTATAAATTGCCAACCACCTTCTAGTAGAGGCTCTGTGTTTTGTAGATTCTCCTGAAATCTTTCTCTTATCGTTTAACTTCATATATAATGGAATGCATTTCCTTTTGGAATTCGTCCATTTCGGTTCAACGTGTTGTGGAGTGAGCTAAATCCGAGCCAAAAATGTATAAAGCAAAGAGGGACTTGTTATATAGTTTTTGGCTTTGAGAACAATTCTAAAAAGCGTCATTAAACAATGTATGTCTTCAAGTTCCCAGTGACGTTTTAAGCAATCACTGTATAAAATTTGAACTAGTGTTTCAACACAAAATACTAGAATGTCAAATAGCAAATCTTAAGAAATGTTTTCGATAAGACAAACTGACAGTGTATTTCCAACATCCTCTCTCCTTGGTAGGATGCTAGTCCATAGAAGGGTTCCCCCCAGCATTAAATTCGGCATTTATTAAGCTCGGTGAAATGAGGCAATCTGTGAGTGAAGAGTCTTGTCCAAGAACAAAACGTATTACTGCGACCGGGGCTCGAAACCGGACGGGTCGATCCCGAGTCGAAGCCCGGTGTCCCGGCCACCATGCCTTTAACAAATCGGATTCCGTGTAATGCAAAAAAACTTTAAATTCCTTAGTACACTGTAAACTGTAAAATCTAGCATGCAGAAATTTAAAAAAATACACCGAAATTCAAGGGACCTACTCCTTTCGTTTATTTTTCTGCTTACGCAGCTTGTTTGATTATGAGTGACAATTGTGACGTCATTGCGCAAACAAGGAACGCGAACAGACGTAATTAGCGCGGTTAATAATACAGTAGGATGAATGGAAACTATTCTAAGCTTTGGTATTCTTATGCCTTGCCATTTAAAGTCCAATTAGTGATTTAAAAAGCGCATGGGAGGACAATAAGAACATGTCACGTACTTGCTGCGGAGAAGATGCATTGAAGGGTAAAAGTTTTCTCGAGGTGTTTAAACTTGCAAAGTGACATTTGCAATGCGTTTTAGCGAAATGGTAAATGAATTTGAAAATGGATTCAAGTAATCACCAAAATGCAAGACTTTTGCCGTTTGTAAAACGCTAAGCATGGACAATCCAGCAAACCCGTATTAAACACGCGAGATTGTGATAATTAATTAATTTGCTCTCACTTATATCGTAAGAATTCACAGACTCTATCACGCGCGCTGTTGTGGACCAGCGCTCCAGGAATATCTAGCAAAACCTTCGGCTGAACCTTTCAACTGAAAGAATATCCAAACTAAAAGGAATCCATTAAATATGATGTCATGGATAAGTCTCGCTCAAATGTAGTCCTTAATCTTAATGAGTTAAATGTACACTTCTAAAAAGATAAGTTCACATCAATTTTGAATAACTGGTTTGAAGCAGTGTTTTAATATCCATGGCCACATCTATTTGATATAATTGACAAAGGACTAAACTAAAAACATAAAACAACGGCGAGAGGGAAAAAAATAAGCCACGCGTCTATCGGTTTTACTCGCGGGTCTTTTTACTCCGCCCATCCCTGCCCTTTTCTTGGCATTTTAGAGGCTTCACGTACATTGTGTTGCCCCTACAAGTTCTACAAGGCACTTCACTTCATCCAATCTTATTTTTGTGTCGGATTTCATCCTGACTTGTGAGGTTATAAGTGAGCGGGCTTCTTCTTCATGGCGCTTGCGAGCCGAGCCTAAAAGTCTTAAAAGAAACTTTGCTGAAGAAACGAAAAACAACAAAACAGTTTTCGGCTTCATTAATTCTTACGTATTTCCTTCTCTTAAGGATTGTTTTCTATTCTGATGGATCGCTCTCGGTGGCTAAAAGAGAAAGAAAAAACATGCATGTCTCAGTCGAAAACGACGCCTAATTATCCTATTTGTTATACCACCGGCGTCGAAGGAATCCTTGGAACTCGCTTCATTTTTTCTAGCTTGGGTTAAAATACAAACACAGACACATTGAAGCGACCTTACCGTGGGAAAATAAAACGCGCCATTGTTATTTAAATGCTGTGTGTACCCCCGTGTGAAGCGCAAAACAAAAGCTTGTCACTAGAATCACAACCAGAAAAGTAAATTCACTTTTATAAACACACGTGGAGTCGAACGAGGTGCGTCTGAGCGCACACAAATTCCGTGAGAAAATAACTCGTACCAAGGGAAAGTAAAGAAGCTGAATTAGTACGGTGGTAAAAATAGCACGCAGGAGTAGAGTCGCTTATTTGATCTTGCACGCGCGTTCGCGTTGCCCAAGTCGCTTTTTTCATTGTGGCACTCGCAATGTATAACCGCTAATTAAACGAGTTGGAGTTTTTTTGAAAACAACTAGCCAATCGCACGAGCTTTCTCACACTCGTCACGCGCGAGTAGCTTCTTCGAGGTTTGTCGCAGGCGGTCGGCATGTGCCTATTCAGTGTTAACCAATCAGAATCGGACGTTCCCACGGTACGGTTATTGTTAAGTTAATATGATAGTCCTTAACTATTAAGGTTATTGTTTGACGTTATGTTTCCACTAAAGTGTTTACAAATATTTGACAATGAAGTCACTGCGAAAGCATTTTCTGCAAGGAGGAGTTGGCTTTGTTGACGTTAAATAGCTGACGTAGTTTGAAGTCGCAAAGTATTCGCTCTCAGACACCGGTCTTATTGCAGCTCGTGTTTCACTCTGGATTTCAGTTTTGGAAATATGGCGTATCAAGGACACGATACCACGGATTTTGTTAGTAAAATTCGTGTAGAACGCAGAAAGGTAAGGAACTTTTTAACCTCTCCATCTTTTTCAAGAAATAGTGAAAATTTAATTATAGGACTATTAAAGAATCAAACCATTTTGCTGAACAAGTCAAACCGTTTTCGAAGTGGTGGAAAACGACTGTTCGGATTTAATCAAAGACTGAAATAATCTTATGCTGACTGGCAAGATAACACTGTTGTTGCAAGTATCCTGCTTACAAAATAAATCTACCTTTGGTTTGATTCGTGAACACACACATGTTGGACAGTCAATTGTAGAAGTTGTAAAATCAATGCACCAGAAATGCTCAATCAGCATTTTTCTCTAGGCAGGTTGAAACACGTTTCTACATTTCTATATAACAAAAAATTGGTTATCTCGAAAGCTACTTACTGTAAAAGTAAAATTTTAACGCATTTTAACTTAAATAATTGATTTCGGATTTTTTTTATTTCTAGGCGCAAAAACCAAGAATCGAGAAACTAAGACGTGACAGAATTAACGGGAGCTTAGACGAAATTAAGCACTTGGTTTTGGAGGCTTTGAACAAAGATGTAAGTATTAACGACACCTTTAAATTGTCAGATTTAAATCTAAGAAAGAGAATGAGTTTGTTTTTATGGCTAGTGTAATTACATTCAATTAATCACTTCACCCTTATGCAATAAGCAAAACATTTAAATGTATGGAAATTCACCCTTGTAGTGAGATTTCTTTTCCCGAATACTTTGGTTAAGAAATTTGTTACATGATAGTTCGGCTTTGAAGGACGTTCATGGAATGTATCTGCAGCGAAGAACTATCGTTCTTTCATTGGTGTGAAATCAGTACTTACTCAAAATCTACTCTGTTATTACTTAGATTTCACGTTACTCCAAGATGGAAAAAGCGGACATTTTAGAGATGACTGTTCAGTTTTTAAAGGGAACTCAAGCAAGGAAGAGAATGCATGAAGGTCAGTGAACCAAGTCAGTTTAAGCTTAAGCTAGTTAATCAAAGGTCGGTTTAACAACAAAAATTTTTTTCGCTAATACATTTTTTAAATAGTGGACTAAATACGTTCCTGTTTTTCAAGTGCCCTACCAGCTGATCGCTCAGAAGCTTAACAGTTCCCACGTGATTTTTTTATTGATTTCCGTTAAAGACAGAATATTAAACGTATCACAGTTTGAAGGACTATGGTGATATTGGCAATTGTGTCAAATTTAAAATGGGTCGTTTAAGTAGAATGAAAATCATTGACAGTAGAGCTTAAAACTTTGCTAGTTTTGCTTGGTCAGAATACGTTTGCGTTAGTAAGCAATCGCCTGTCTATACGTCTAATTAACTTTGCCAGTGTTTCAGATTTTATTTTCTTAAAGCTTACTTATAAATGGAAGATTTCAATCAGAACATTTCAGATTTTAAAATTTATAGAGGACAGACACGATCTCAATGTTGGCTCCTGTAAAAATATCTAATTGTCATACCGTTCATCAGTAGGATGCCTAAAATGCTTGTAATTCCACAATTGGTTTCGGCTCCATTAGGCTTTTGTAAATGTTAAACACGAATACAATCCTACAGCTAAGCTGCAAGATTAAAGTGAAGGCAAATATTCGCTGATCAGAAATTTTTCGGTTATATAGTTGTATACTTATGATTATATTATCCCTGACTGTATCATAACAAAGCGATAACAACAATTTGAAAGTAAGCAGTTGGGCTTAATTAATGACAAAATCTTTAGAAGCTTTCATTTGAAACTAAAGCAATCATTTCCCTTTTCTAGGCATAAGATCGAAAGTTGAGCACACGACAGAACTCAAAGACGTCGCCACACAAGAGAGACACCTGGCTTGTCTAACGCATGCGCAAGACCAGCTTCTCATGGGCGTGGCCTCTGATGTGAAACCCATTTCAATGCTGCCACATTCCATCTCACCTTTTGTCACAGCACCCATGGTTGCCATGGCACCTCAACCGACATTTGTATGGCTACCTTATCCTTCACCGCCTCCATCACCAACAGAGAAAGCAAACAAAGTCGCTGCTGACTCCACCATTACACAAAGTGTCCCGACAGGATCCGGAACCGGAAGTGACCTTTCGAAGAATTGTTCAAGTCCAACAGTGACGTCACCTAGCAACGTAATGTTGCCTGTTTGGAGACCCTGGTAACAAGGTTGTGCTTCAGGCCAAGATCAATTTTATGAATTATTCCCATAGAAAACTGTAGTAAGACTCAAGGAGTTATGTAAAGAAAAATGTTAATGTTCAAAGATTAAGAATTAGCAGACTTTTAAATTCAATTCGTTCAATTCGCGAATAAAAATTTCCCACTATTTTCGCTTACAATAAATGTTGCAATTTTATTGGTATTGGTGTGTTTTCTTGCATAGCAATATACTTTAACCCTTAACACTTTTCCTGTACCGATATAGATGCAATTGTTCGGCAGTGCGCTGGTAGATAATACCCTCTCGTTGATGATTTCCTGACTTCTCAGCACCTGTTTCTTTGACAGTGGGCTGATAGTGTAAGAGGAAATAATATGTTGATCACCACTGGGGGATCAAGGGGAAACGTTATAGGACACAGTTGTCACAACTACCCTCAGAAGGAAACACACAAGACGGCAAAAAATAATACCTGTGCAAAAACGTTTGCGATATAGGTCTTTCCTCTTCAGCAGTATAAAAGAAAAGAGCTTAAAATAGAGAACAGCCATTTTAAAATGGCTCAAAAAGAGGCGAAACCAGTTTCGACAGGCCAACCCTTCAATCCTTTTAACGAGTGTTTGCCAAGTGTAAAACAGCTAAAGGGAAAGTGTTTGAACTGTTGGCCGACATTCTAAAAATAAATACGAAAGGTGACTCTGAAGTTTGAGAAATAAAAGGTCAGTACTTTTCAAACGATAAGATCATGGAGGGTATCCGAGTGAAATTTTTTTCGCTATGTTAAAATTATGGTTTATCCGTGGTATAAAAACCTGTGAAATTAACCGGTGACGTAAACAAAGGACGACCAGTGCAAGACCTCGAAACGTTTCAATTCAAATCAATTCAGTTCTTTATTTACACTATTTATTTACACAGAAATAAACATAATTCTTATATATAGTTGAAATGAAAATAATTAAAAAAGATACGAAGATGCTAGCGACATAAATAAGAATAAATTACACGTGTGAACAGTGGCCAACGCAGCAACTTTAGCCTTTCAAGTTAGCCACCGTCACGGTCAAGTAGAATAAATAATTATAACTAATGTAATATTTATATAGCGCCAGTATCCTAATGTTCAAAGGTTCTTTACAAAATAAAAAAAAACCTTCAATGACAGCATATTAGTTAAATAAATAATTTAAATTAGACATACAACTGGATTTATGAAAACCAGGTCAAAGAATTAATGACCCCCTTCTCACGTTGTAAGGATGAAGACTTGTTAGGCAAGTTAATTAGGCGTAAAAATCGGGTCCAGAAGGGAGCGAAAAGAAAATCCATAATAATAATAGCAATGTTAGTAATAATAGTAATAATAATGATAATAATAATATTAATAATCTGTCTTGATTTAGCAAAAAAAGGGGCTTGAGGCAATAGAGGAAATGTATGAGATTTCGATCTATTTTGTTTGTTTTGCGAAGTAACCGTCGGTGACTATTGGCCACTCTTTGCATGAAATCTTACCCTTCATAATGTTCCCATGCCAAATTCGTGATGTCTGGTACATTGTACTGTAGCCCACTCCCCCCCCCCCTCCCTCCCGCACCCACCCCGTTATTTTTGGCCATTTTTACCCAGGCCCCAGCTCGATGAGTACATCGGTTTGAATTTTTGACACCGCGCGGTAGCTGATCTGTAGGTTTACCGATCCTGCCGTCTAAAGGAAGTTTGCCGGAGGACATCATTAAGTCCAATGAAGGTGGAAGTCCAACGATTTGCAATCTAAGCGTCGGCTATTATCTTTCCTTAAACAAAGCTCTAACGGGTGAACTTGAACAACTCGTTACGACTTGTGCGAGGCGGGATAGTGAGGTGCTTGCTTTAGACGGCAAAAAGTCCTTCGCCACACCAAATAGAACTCCCTACCGGACTTGACGGGTGATTCGAAGGCGGCCATGCCGATATGTGGCTGGAACTATTCTGTGGCGAAAGACTTAGAAAAATTCTGCTCTAATTTTGGTAGTATTGTGTCCCGCGCAAAAAAATTTCGTTACATCCGGGCGATTGCATTCAATTTCCTAGAAAATGGCTAGCTGTGTGGGAAAACCGAGGAATAGCGTGGAATTACAGAGCCCTATTTAATGTGAGTACGATTGATTCATGTTCATGCTTTTTTTATGGAGATTTTGCCGCTAGGTAGAAGTGCCAGATCGGTTTTCCGCTGATCTAAACGGCGATTTGTTCAGTTCGGAAGCGTAGTTTCCGGTCGCTGACCGACATGAACCATGTGCGGGTCACTAATCAAAGTACATTTCTCAGCTTTAATCCGGAGCTGCCTAAAAATCAAGCGAATCCTTGATGTTACACACTATTCCTCAGATCATTTGAGACCATACATGGCTTGCCGGGTCAACTCTTGCGCTGGAAATTTTGAAGTCTGTGATGCCATTAATTTTTATGTTGTAAATAATAATTTAATTGTATTAGTAGACTTCGTGATTTTGTTGTTATGCCCAAACTACAATCTTCTTGCTCCGAAAAGACATAGGTTAGATTTTGCGTTGATTTGAGTTCAGAATAGTGCCCATTGACACCGTGAGTCCTTGCGAAAGGATGCCTTCAGAACTATAGTGTCATGTCAACTTTACCTAACCGAGTTCTGTTGAATCAAGACAGAGTAACAATAACAGTAATACTAGCACTGAACTTTCGGATAAGTGAGTCACCAAGGAGAATAGAAGCTGCCAATCCTTTTAAATTTTATAGCGTCGACATTGGAGAGAGTTTCTGGCGATAAAACAACCGCTTTTGGCGAGAAAATACAGCTTCGCAGGTGTTTCGCTCACAATTTCCTTTGACCCGGTTTACATAAATCCAGTCATGACATATATTGTGTATTAACAATAGAAGATCATACTAGTGTCGGAAAATAACAAATCCAAAACAAAAAATATATAGAAATTTACAGGTTCCAGTGGCGGATCTAGGAATTTTATTTTTTAGTGGGGGGGGGGGGGGGGAGGGTGAATTGAAATAAAAATACAATAGAAAATAAGACAAATAGAAATACTCTGTTACAAAAGCAGAAAATAAATATAGGATAATACATGAGTGTGCGTTGCGAACGAGTGAGATATCGAGTTGAACACAAGAAGAGAAATTTTATATCTCCAAGCAACCATGTATTATTTTGTTTATTTCATAAACATGTTTTGACGAAGTTTTTGACAATTTTCCGAAGATTTCCGAAGATTCTGAAAATGTTATCCGAAGGTCAAACGGACGTTTCCGAACATTAACGAAAATTTCAGAAGGTTTCCGAAGACTTTCGAGTTTGAACCGAAGATGTTTCGACTGTACACCAATAAATTGAAGTAAAGCAGGGTCAAACATGTTATCAAACGTGACGTCATTGATATCATCACAAGTTTTTCTCAGGTGCAGTTTATATAATAAATATATTTCTTTGCTACTTTTTTGAGTCGAGCCTGCCAGTGGATCTACCCTGAGTTCTTGCGTTTTGGTGAACCTGAAACTATTCAATATACATGTGTGCTTTTTCTCTTTGCCGGTTTGTAAAAACGAAGTTAATTAATTGCGTATTTCTAATATCTTCTTATTATTGGTAGAGGAATTAACAGCTTCCATCGCTGAGTATTGTTTTTACAAGCATAAGAAAAAATGATTTATTGCTTATCGAGGTGTTACTGATGTAAATTCCATTTTTATTTTCTTTTTTTAAATGTTAATTAGATCGTACTTGTAAAGGCAAATGTAAATTATAAGCTGAGTTGTTGCTTATCATCTCTGGCCTTTTTCACTGGTTTAAACAATCATTAAAAAAGTTTTAATGCCGACTGGTATTTCATCTTCCAAGAATAAAGTCTTTTGAGCAACGAGACGGCAAAGCTGAAATAATTTTTCTGCAAGAAACCTATAGCACAGCTGACTAACGTCTTTGACGGGACTAACTGTGGGAAAACTCTATATTTGTGTGGATCGGAACACCGAAGAGTGTCGGGTGTCTTAACACTTGCCAAGGGAGAGATTTGATTGCGAATTGAAGGTATGTAAACAATATGAATTTAAAGTTCCGGTACAATAATGTTATTTTTTACTTTCCCTAATATCTATGATTATATCAAGATTGATAAATTAGACATTAATACAGACTAAAATTATCATACACAGTGATTTTTCATCAAATCCTTGATTATGATTTAGATGGTTGGTGGAAAAACCTGAATTAAAAAAAGCATCCAAAACTTCAAACTTTATATTCGTCCTTTGATTTAACAGAAATTTTAAAAATCGGAAATCCAGGTATAATTAGATCAAGGTGATTCTATGGTTTTGCACTGCGCATCACAAAATGGTTTTTCGTAAAAAGGGGCTTCTGTAGAAAGATCATTAAATGAAATCGATCGAAGAGTAAAAAGTAATGAAAATTTCGGTGGGCAGGTTTCACTACGCGAAAAGCTAAATATTCGGGCCAGAATTCGCTCCAATACGAGTCGGCACACGCCTCGTATACTGTAATTTTCCGACGTATTCTAGTACCCTGATTCGAAATACACCTGGGATATCCTATTAGAATCCGGCCTGTTTTTCCGTGTTCAAATTGAACACTCTGGGTGTGCATCACGTATTCAATATTGAATACTCGTGAATACACCAGGGACACTTCACGTCTTCAAATCGAATACTCTCGAATACTCCAGGTGTACTTCATGTATAGCGTACGCCTTGAATACTCTAGGATTCTATGGGATCACACTGACATATTCGAGGCTAGAATACTCTAGAAAATTTTTCATTTGGCGCAGTGTTTTCTGGCCAAGATGAGTCTTTTGTGTTTAAAACTGATTTTGTATATCGTATATATAAAGCGGTAGTCAGTTGATGAGCTCGACTGACGGAGGATGGCTGTTAAACTTGTAATGAGCCACTATATTGGCATGTAAGCTCCATCTCTATCATATAACGTCCTAATTGCAGTATTTCGATGAAAATTCCTTAATTTTTTTTTCGATGATGTCTTCAAACCTCCCAAGGACCATACCAGTTTGAAACCTCGCCCCAGTCCTCGCTCAAATACCGGAAGAAATGCAGGGCTTGCGCCCATTCTGCAGCTCTATCACGGCTTCCCATGGTCGATAACCAAATAACAGTTATAAGAGTTGTATACGTGGCCATTGTTCACCCTAGGCCTGCAGTCTGGATATATTGAAGAAGCAACTGAAGGTGAATTCGACTGTTTGTCTGTTTAAAAAATGAAAAAAAAAAAAGCTATAGGCCACTTCAGAAAATACCATAATACTCTTTGTTTGTTCCCAAAATTTTGCATAAGCATTGTTTTTGTTTTCTCTTGGGACCATTTTAAGTCCCATGAGAAACTGGAAACAATGCTTATGCAAACTTTTGGGGACAAACAAAGAGTATTATGGTATTTTCAGAAGTGGCCTATTGAAAAGGCCTTTGAAAATGAAGAAGAATAGCGTTTTCCTTTATGTGATATCTCACCTCGTTCCAGATATATTCAAGTTTTATTGTATTATGCAAATTAGGCACTGATGACCGTTTAGGCCCGGTTCAAACGTCGAACTTTACATGTGCCGAATCTAATGCAAATGAGGGAAAACAATAGATTTTTCTCATTTGCATTAGATTCGGCACATGTAAAGTTCGACGTTTGAACCGGGCCTAAACGGTCATCAGTGCCTACCTTGTTTATTTCGAAGACTATAACGTGCTCACCAAGGTTCAGTTTCATTGCATCATCACTTGCAGAAATATTCTTTATTTTGTGTTTTAATCCCCATAATGTCACACCTTGTGACGGCATCAGTACCTAATTTGCATAATTAAAAAAAATTGAATATCTCTGGAACGAGACGAGATAAAAGGAAAACGCCATTCTTCTTCCTTTTTTAAAGGCCTTTCAAAGAAGCTTATTTTTCAATTGCTCGTTTTTTTTTCTATTCATGGGCACTTTATACTAGATTTCTTGGTTAAAAATACAACACAGACAGACCAAGCGCTGCGTTATGAGCATGCGTAGTGAACGTTGGGACTTGGTTATCAGCATCTATCAAAGAATTAGTTAAAATATTTCATTGAACTTATAGGTGACGTTGTAATAGTTTTCGATAATAAATAGTTGTTGACAACTAAACAGAATAGTCTATCAGTAGGGCCGAAGATCTTCGTCCGTGACATCTTTAAACCTGGACGCCCGTTTTGGCACTAAGCACCATATTTTATAAGTCACCATAGCAATTTTGCAATTTAGCATTTGAAAACTGATAATTAAAGCTGAAATTCCGCCAAAATTAAGGAGTAACTTATCTCTCATGATATTACAGTTAGAATATCAAAGAAAGACCGCTGCTTCGATGGTTCTTGTATCTTACCAGTTTCGCCAGTGGCTTGTGTTTGCGCAAAATTGCGACTTATTTGAATTCATGATGCGGGTAAGCTATCAAACAATCATGCCATGATCCTTACATCACTGGTGAAGATTCGCCATGAAACCTCAGAAAGCAAACCTTGTGGTGCATCAACCTGATCAAACAAATCGGAAGAAAACAGAAATTAAGGAGAAATTGAAATTATTCATTGTAATTTTAAGGGCACTTGCAATTGGTCTGAACGTAACTGGCCAGCCAGCCAAATCCATTCTTGAATAGAATTCCGTTATTAACCCTTTCCTGCCCAAGCGTGACTTATAGATTTTACTCTGTCTAACGCCAGACGATTTTACTCGTCAAAGGGAGACCCCTTGGGCAGTAAAGGGTTAAAAAACTATCTCCCTTAACCCTTTCCTGCCCAAGCGTGACTTATAGATTTTACTCTGTCTAACGCCAGACGATTTTACTCGTCAAAGGGAGACCCCTTGGGCAGTAAAGGGTTAAGATCAGATCAGTCAATTCCTAAATTGTATTTTTATAAAAATAAAAAGTATTTTTATAAAAATGAGAAACGGAAAGTCCTATTCATTTTTAAATGTAGCGATCTGGTCGGCCAGTGTTGACTAATGGTAAGTTTTCTAAGATTAACATCAAAGGTCTTGCATTGGCAGCACAATTGAAAAGCTTTCATTATTGCGAGGTATTGTTTTGCATGTATGACTTATTGTTGTCGGAAGTGTTACACATATGAAATGAATTATATTTCCTTATTTTTTCTTTGTAGATCCAATCAGGTTACGTTTTCTTGTTCTTGTGTTTGGGGCATGCAAATCATTATCGAGTGACATTATATTTGGCATTGTCAGCTTATACTGATTTACATAAGTACCAAATAAAAAGCAAAGCCGGCATAAACCGCCTGTCAGCTTCTCTAAATAGATCGCCTAAACAATTGCCGGTTTCATTGTTTTCGTCAAAAAATCGACTTATTCTGCAATGCCTAGCTACAATCCTGGTTTGGAGATCGCTTGCCACAATATTTAATAACTGGTAAGTTAAAGTAGCGACTCGGCAAACAGGTAAGCTTTCAAACAACATGATTTCATTATTTTTTATTTTGGTACATGTACTTATGTAACAGTCGAGCCTGATCGCGAGGGTGAACAGAAACCCTCCATACTTGGACAAGCTATAGTTTATGTGTGATCGATTGTTAGGTTGGGTTACCCGTGGAGGTTACATTTCGACAGCCAAACATTTCGGGTTGATACTTTATCAGATGTATGTATGGGGCAAAAATCTGACAAGATGTAGGAAAAAAACTGAGGTAGGTTTTGAAGAAAAGCAATCTCCTGTTCAGTTCTGTTTTGCACCTGTTCTTGGAACAGAGCCTTCGAATATGAAATGAACTGTCGGTTTTAAGGTGTGAAAAAGCAATATCCTTTCAAATTTCCTCAATTTAGCTAGCTTTTCTGAGTTGTGGAAGTGCTATTGGCTCGGTAACACGTTTATACAATTATTGCCCTTATGGTAATAACACTGTATTAATTTCAACTTCTACTTGTACGCGTGTGAGTCCAGGATCGCCATTAAACACCATATTAATTAGGAGATAGAAAGATGTCTCTCACTCAGCCATTGAGCTAAATCACCAAAAAATCAACTCTTCAAAGCTCCTAATTTTCTAAGGCGTGTTGCCTCTGTCATTAGCTTGGTTTGTTCGTGGGCTCATTTAGCTGCAACAGTACGTTTTCTGGCCATTGTTTTGGTTCCGTTAGGCCAGAAATTTCGTACAGGCCTAATGCTAATTGTCATAAAGCACACTTTCTTGTGAAGGTGATACTTTTTAAAGTTTTTTAAAATATGATTTTGAATCCGTACCGTGCAATCTTTGCCTCATCTTTGAGCCTCGACTCACACAAAGAAATGTTTAATTTACAAGGCAAAATAAAAATTCCTGAGGAACGTACCTCTTTATAAATTATCAATGCCCGATATCCTTGCCAAAGCTCTGGTATTAATAACATTTAGATGAAACTCGGCAGTATTCCAAACCGATATTTCAGCTCATCGCGCATTCCGTCCTAAACTGACGAAACACGGCCCGTAATGAGGTTCAATGCAACAAATTGAAGGAGCCACGTCATGTTATTTTGAGACGATCAAAATAACCCTTAAAAACGTGGGAAACGTAATCACGGTTTACTAAGGAAGAAAAACACCAAAGAAGTGATACTAAACCAAAAAGGAACAAGGATGGAGAAGATTGAGACTACAAATGACGATTTTGAAAACTTTAGTCCACTTTTTTCAAACTGCACGAGCCGTGACATAGCTCCTTTAAACCCCGTGACTGGGCGAAGTACCGACTCCGCTTGAATCTATTTGAAATATAGGGAATTAGTAATGGATTACTTCATGCCGTCATTGTACTTGCAGATCAGCATTTACGGTGTTTAGAGAAGTTGAAACTGAGAACAATGCGACTTTGGTCCAAGCTCTCAGCAAGAAATTCGTACAAAATCGAATGGTTGTATGACTTACTGGGAAATTATTACCTTTTTTGTGTCTCATGCCAGAAGCCATTTTCGTATTTCAAGGATCGCCTTAAGTTATTTGTTTCTACGTCAAAAGGTGGGAAAACAGACTCTGATACGTTAAATCGTCTTTGTGAATGGCTTGCTGAAATCCTCTTCTATCATGATTCAGAAGAGAATAACCAAGTCCACATGTACCCCCTCCTGACGAAATGCTAATATATTAAAGCACAACGAAAGCTTGGACTCGAAACTGCAGATTTGTCGCTTACGAAGACCACCGCAGTAGATATATATTGCTAAACAGAACGTGAAACCTCTGTTCGCATGAAGTATTTCGTGTAATATATGTCGGCATCGGTCATCACAATTTTTGCATTATTTTTAATTAAAAAATAATTGTATACCTGTACATACACAACGAGAGTAAAGACCTTGCAAAGACCGAAAGCAACAACCCTCGCTGTATTTGAAGATATGTAACAGCAACTAAGCCAACTTGGGAAAATCTGTACAGTATATTTTCGCGTGGAATAAAAAGATATCCAAACGATGATAATAATTTAAATGATTATATTTATATCTAGTCAGGAAACAATGCAAGTTGTTATTTCTTTATTTTCGTTACAAAAATATTTCTTCTGTGATTGATGTGACCTTGGGAGGAAGGAAAAACATAGCGCTAATGTGTATTTTTTCCAAGGGGTTGGTATAGGGAGGGGAAAAAGGATAAAAATATTTATGTGGAACCAAGCTGAGATTTTAACTGTCCCTGGCAACCGCAGGGTATTTGTGAAAAGTAAAAATGCTATAACTAAGTGTAATTTTAACGTGTTAAGTCTACTAAATATGGTCCAAGGTCTCTTCTTCGAGCAGCTGAATGACTGTTAAATCCCACCGCCAACGTCGACAATGCTAGGCCTCGCCAGCCTCCCCGTTTCCCCTCTCACCCTCCCCCACCCCGTCAACGTCCACCTACAAACATAAGGGAGTTTAAAACACACGTGGGTGACGCCAAGAACAACGTCGATTAAAATGTGAATTTATATTTTCTTTAGGCGCCAGAACTAATCTCACCTCAATGCGTTAAGACGGTCCAAATCCGAAACGAAAACCGAAACATTCGCTTTTGCTATTGGCGCTTCACCATTTAACTGGCCACTTCACTGATTGTTGTTTTGCAGAGAACGGTAAAGATATATTCAAAAATTTATAATGCACGTGCAAAGCCACTGTGCTCCTTGTTTAATCGTTGGTTTTATGACGGTATCTTAGCCCGGCGTTGCCGTTTTAAAGTACTGAGTCGCATAACGTAAACTTTTCTTTACTCGTGTTTATTGTTGAACTGGGTTTTTCGTTGTTAGTGCCAACGCTCTTCCCTCAGTGATAATCCTCAACGACTTGTAGTAAGCAGAAATGTCAGAAAATTTTTCACAACGATTGCGAAAACCATTTATATCTGGAGGTTTAGATGTCTCCAAAAACAGAAATGCACGGAGCGAAAGGTTATCTCCAAATGCTTTCACAGGTTTATAAATATCGTACAGACTCATTGGTAAACCAATCAGATTTCCGGAAAGTAAAGCGCAATGTTGACGATTTCTTGCTGTGTGACTGTGGTTAAAATCTCAACTCCTGACTTGAAATCAAGTTATACTATACTCGAATTATACTAGATAAACGTTTGTCTTGTATTTGAAACGATGCGATAAGAAATAGCTTTTGCGAACCAGAGCTTTAAAAGCTTCCATTGCAAAAATAAACCATTTCTAATATCTCCCCCACAAAGATATATATATATCGAGGTTGTCACTGAATAGTTTTAGTAATGATTCATTATTCATGACGATATAAACAACAACTGAACAAGCAGGGTTCCGCGGAAAGGTCTGTGTTGTCTATTTTTCTTATCTTGTCACGTGCGGTAAACTGTTCTTGCTGTTTATTTCGACTATCAAAGTAGAAACAACGATAGCCTTACAGATCAGGTCAACCAGAACAGCTGCACAGAAAGGAAATATTACTTAAGGGGTGGTATTTTTACCGATTTACCGTTTGTAACCCATAATTATACATTTCATATAGGCGGGGAATTGCCACAGTTTTGTTCAGTTTGCCTCGCGTCATTTCCACGGAAGCCGGTAGTTGATTTCAGGTGTAGAGGAAGCACTCTTAGGTGAGTAGTATCTATTTTAACCAAGAAATTAAAATGTCACATGTCTATTCAGATGCATGGATTATTATCTAACTGTTAAATTCTTCTCAGTGCCACTAAACAAGTTGGCCGAAGAACAAAAAAAACTTCTTAACTGGCTTTTTTGGGTTTTTCATCATATTTTCATCATCATTATTAGAAGATAGAAAAATCCACGCTCACTTTTCAGTTTTCAGGGAATGTACTAGGAATGGAATGGCACAAACAAAAATTATTTATTAGACAAAAGTTAACGTCTTTAAATGCGCTTTATTTTTAAAGAGAAAGACTGGTTTGATGAGATAACTTGTCATTTCTTGCGATCAAGAAGCACTATTTGCTTGATATTTAACGAAAAAGAAAGGGAGAACCCACCATGCCATTTTGGTTAATGACATTGGCATTCCGAAAGTAAATTTCTCCAAGCAATTTAAAAATTAGACGATGAGTCCAGATTTCCTTGAGGTGGTAGTTTATGCGGTTGAATATCACCTCAAAGAATTTGAGACCGAACAATCTAATTGTTACATGGTAGAATTCTCACTAAATTTCCTTCAAGAATGGAATTCCAAATATAAACTTCACGAAAATAGGTACAGTGAAGCGAAATCGCGCACAGCCTGAATCATCTCTCGAAACTCAAGCTAACAGCTGTGTACGTGCGCCTATTACCAGTTCATTAAAAAATTTTCAAGTTTTGAAGTTGCTTTCCTCTCGTTAGTCTTCCCGAGAATAGATTTATTAAATTATATCTATTTTAAATCTTCCATCTTTAAGAAAACGTCCCTATCGTTATACACACGTCAGCTACTACAAACTAATGGCTGATAATGTACGGTAGATCAGGCAATAAGATTGCGGCATTAGTAAAACTCACTCCAGATATTTCAAGCAGTCAGATACGATAGTAAAGACTTGATTTATCTTCCCCAACATTTTGAAAAAGCAGTTTTTAAGGCCCTGGTTGACATGTTGTGACTAAGGTGTCCATAACACGATGCTCTACGGACGTTATCCATCCAGTTTTAATAACTAAAATTACTGCATCGAAGGTTTAGCATGTTAATATATCTTTCGATTGTGTATCCACGTCTGCTCTAGATCTATTGTCTCAGTTTCGTCACAGGCAGAAATATTCAAAGTTTCTTTTAAGTACTACATCAAACAACAGCCACCGTCACATTTCCAAACATGGCGATTTTTTGGTTGCCTAGCAGACTTGCTTTGTGCACCCAAAACAAGATGAATTTGGCACAGCTGCAGTGTTTACCATTAATTTATTTTGGAGCAGTTAACTTTACACTAAACTCTTCATCACACAAGAATTCGTTTGGCAAATACTATTTCTTGAAGCGCGTGGGCTGGCTTCCTGTAATAATAATAATAATAATAATAACCTTTATTTAAGTCTCAATCGTTGTAGCCGAACACGAGTGCTCTACTAATTGGGGAGACTGTAAATCAAATAAACTCTAAATCAAATCAAATGTTGGTTTTTTTGAGGAGAGGGGAAAACCGGAGTACCCGGAGAAAAACCTCTCGGAGCAGAGTAGAGAACCAACAAACTCAACCCACATATGACGCCGAGTCCGGGAATCGAACCCGGGACACATTGGTGGAAGGCGAGCGCTCTCACCACTGCGCCAACCCTGCTCCCCGAAATAAAAATAATTTAAATAATTTATGTAACTAGTAGCTTGGAGGTTCGCTGAAACCCAGTGATTACAATCAACTGCTTTCAGGTTTTCTATAAATAATCAGATTCCGAAGCCTTCAAGAAGATAAATACCAGCCAAAACTTTGAAGTTAAGGTAACTCCGATCGATTAACTGTACTCCTGCATTGCGCATCCTCAATGACGACGATTTCGCGCGTGCGCACAAGCTTTGCATGATTGGCATCCAACACTTACGTGACGTTATGTTGTTGTTACGTTCTATTTGAATATTTTTGGGCTTTTCTTTACCCAGCTGAAACTGATCGATTAAACGGAAAGGTCGGTTGTGAAAATAATTGTGACAGCGAGCACTAGTGGTTTCTTTATTGTTGTTTGTGAAAAAGCAAATTTAATTAAGGGGGTACTGTCACAAGGGTTTAGCTGTTTACAGCTTCATTCGTTTCCAGAATCATTACCTGGTACCTTTACTCGTGCCCAAAATACTTCTGATCGACTAACAAGAAGATATAACGAATTGTGGTTCAGAGTGCAAGCCATAATGAATTTCTGGCGATATTTTCAGGGAATGGCCCTAGAATTTGAAAAAAAAAACTGGCTACTTTTTTTTTCAAATTTCAATCCATTTCTATCCTTGCCATCCTAAGTGATAGGCGACAATAAGCGGCTTCAGTGTAGTGATAAAGTCCTTGGTAACAAAACTACGCCATTATTTTTGGGTTTCCGTTTATGCAGGAACATATTTTTCCATTTTAAAATGACGCCTAAATACCCTGACTGTGCCCCTTTAAACCAACTGGCATACAACAACAACAACAACAACAATCTCTTTATTTGTACCATACGGCCGGCCTATGGAGGAGAAATAAGAATTAATAAGCTACAAAGCGCCAGCCTTGCAGAATTCTCGTTATTTGCGTGCTACAATCGTGGAAAACACTGTTAAAAGACTAAATTGCCACTTTAAAAAATTCAGTTGAGTGTTTTTGGAGTAGAAGTTGCCCCCTAAACTTGCGCTTATCCATATATTTGTTCACGATGCTACTGAGAAAGGCCTTTAAATTCAAGTCCTAGCTGAAAAATCGGTAAGGAATCGCCGGAAACGAGATTTTACTTTAGACCGGTGATGGATATGAAGCCGCTAGGTCAGGCTGGGGTACGCACCCCTGAAACTACCCCTCAGTCACCGGAAACACAGTAATATATTTTATTTTTAGATTTCATCTTGTTTTCTTTTTTCCCGAATTAAATCAGATAAAGATCGGATGTCTTATCGCTTCCGTATTGCGCACTAGATATCGTATCATCGGATACTTATGTTATTTCGCGATATTTTTGTTATACTAGTGGTAATCAGTGATTAGCAGAATACGTTCGACCAAAGGGCGGGGGAAAGGGGGAGGGGGTA
The DNA here is from genome assembly GCA_947652115.1 of Blastomussa wellsi. Taxonomy (NCBI): domain Eukaryota; kingdom Metazoa; phylum Cnidaria; class Anthozoa; order Scleractinia; family Plerogyridae; genus Blastomussa; species Blastomussa wellsi. The sequence continues at coordinate 6,353,945 of OX393574.1, read as the reverse complement.
ATACTATTACTTAATTATACGCATAGAATTTTATGGCCATAACCATTTATTTTACCATTTCCTTTTTTTTATTTTCTGTTGCCATTTCTGTACCATTTGTTTTAAGGATTCGTTTGAACTCACTAATGCCTGAAGGGTTTTAGCACGCACCCACCCCGAATGAGACAAGAAGGGCTAATTTGAATACCAACAATGGTAGACATTTTGAAATAAGGTGTATATCTGGGCTCTTTTACGACATTTAATAGAAGCGCGCGAGTGGAAAAAATAAACCAAATGCGCAGTACATTCAGGTAAAAGTAGGTTTCATTCTGTATAACTAACACTGCCGATGATTCAATAGTACTAGAGTGTTTGCTTGGTGAATAAAACCTGTAATTCGTGACGACAATGGCAGCTATTTTTACGGATGTTGCGCAACGCTCGAACGGCTGCGAAGGAGACTACTACAAAACTGCAGATTTCCTTCCACAAAATGAACATAAGCAATCCTTTCTATGCTTTTCTTTCTTCAATTGTTTATAAAAACATTTCTTTGTATTTTGTATTGTGAGTGGTGAATCTATAAATACAACTCAAAACAAAGCGGCTATTTATAAATAGACAAAGAACAAGGAAAATCTCCGTCAGATGCATATCAGATAACACCACTTACATCTCAAATCTGTTCGCTAAAAGAATAGAATTTCTTACTTAAGAATGGAAAATGAAAGCAATTTTTCTTTTAAGATGAAGCTAAAAATTGTATTGTCAAACTTCAAAGTAGCGAAAATTTCAAAACCGTGTAATTATTAAAATTCAGCTTGATAGTGAGGCCAAGAGGACACAAACAAAATAAATTAATAAACATGCCTCTTTATTTTCTTTGTTTGTGTCTTCTAGGCCTCACTACATACCGAAAGTGGCCTATTGAAATATTTTTTTAGCGACAACTTTTGCATCACTTATACACTCAATGGTTTGACCGATTGTTCTAAAAAATCCATTGAAGCAATACTGCACATTACCGTTTTGTTTTCAAAAGTCTTGAGAAACCACATCAACTCTGTGTGCACGTCCATGACTTAATATTTGATTCCAAAACATTTTTCGAAGCGCCATGAAACCATGTCTTTGCGGCCGTGGAGGAAAGAAGAATCCTTCTTCAGCAAAAAAAAGACATCCGTGAAGCACAAAACAATACTGCACCGAAAATGCAAAAGTCACTCTGTACTAGTTTCCCGGCAATAGTTGCCCCTGAAAAAACCAAGCGGGGTTGCCATTGGTGTCCTTACAGGAATGTCTGGAATTTTCTGCTTATAACACAGGAAAACCAACTCTCGAAGGCAACAGGTCAAAATTAGGCTTGCGTTCTTCTTCGTCGAACGCAATAAATCAGACTGCAGGCCTAGGAGGGTTTTCTCTTTGGAATGATAACCCTTTTTACAATCAAAAGTAGAACTGTGTATGCCTGTTTCAATAAAAGCATTTTAAAGTCATTGCAGTTAAAGGTTAAAGAGGCCATCCTCTATCAAGCGGTCTTTAACCAAATTCTTGAAAATTACGCTCCATATTTACTGATAATTAGTCTTATACTGGACCTATTAACCTGTCAGACTTTCCAATTGTTGCTACGGAGCAAAACAAATCCATACAAAATCGAGATTTGACGGAATGCACTGCGTGGAAACCAGGAAGCACTGCGCGACGACCAGAATGCACTGCGGGGCGACTACAATGCCCTGCGTAGCGACCAGAATGCATTGTGCTCTGGTGGTCATCGGTCTTACCTTCTTTTCGGCGATCTTCAGGACTTTAGTGGACGTGTTTTTGCGAGCAACTTTTCAATTCGCTTAGCGAGTGACAACCGGAAATCTCGTGAATGGGAATCTTTGAACCGTGAATGTTATGACAGCAAACAGATTGATAAACTCAAGTTCAACCGTAAAAAAGTTGCACTGTAAGCCGGAAAGTGCGTTTTCCGATAGTTTTGCTGTGCTATGGTTACTCTCACAGTGCCTCTCTCCACCCAGGTGTATAAATGGATACCTGTGAATTTAATGCTAGGGGGTAACCCTGCATGCGATGGACTAGTATCCCATCCAGGGGGGAGTAGACATACTCCTAGTCGCTTCATGCTACAAAAACCGGGATAAGCTTCGACCTGATGCGCCACTAGACTCTAAGGGAGTACCACTCCCCTCCGGAGCAGACCTTACTTTACCTACGGTCACCATGAATGACGTTATCTTTTATAATTACCCTCAATGCAAAGAAAACTGGAAGTAGTGGTTTATTAAAACCAAAGAGGCAACAATAAACTGAGAAGAAACAAGGATGGCTTCCAATGAGGAAGATTGAGAAAAATTGTTTGTTGGAAAACTTGAAAAATTAGGCTAAAGTTTTCAAGGAGTGTCGTTCGTGACAAAGCCCCTTAACGCAAAAAATTTCTAACATTCATTTTTTTTCTGAGACTTTCACCACTGTAAGATAATGAGTTACTAAGGTCAGAAAAGCAAAAAATTGCGGGGTCACTGACTTCGTTTTGGAGATAACATACCTTGAAGAACACTCTAAATCTGAAAAATGGCCAGAATAACTCTGGTTCGCGCGCTCGCCATGTAATAAAATTAGCGGAGCTCTTGCGGCCCTACGGCCCGCCAGCGGAGCCCCATATCCATAGAAATTGTAAGAGAACCATGCAGTTTATATTTCATGGTCAAAACGGCTAGCAGAATTGTTCGCGACCGCGTACGACGGCGACGGCAACGACTAAATCGCACAAGAAACCACCAAAGCGATGCTTTTGTTTTTCGCGCGCTTTCCGTGGCTTACCGCGCTCGGCACACACAGCCGATATGTGCAACGACTGCGAGAAATGAGAAGAAACAGAACGCAAGAAGAGCGTAAAACAGAAGTACAACGGCTACGTGAAATTGGAAGCATCGGGACGCAAGAAGAGAGTGTATCTAAATGAAATTTTTTGAAGTGTTGAGTGAGTACAATCTTTACCAAATTTAACTTTATTTAAACCCATTAACTTATTCCGAAAATCAACATCGGTCATCCCTTGAGAGCTAGCCGCTTCCGCTTCGATTACAAAATTAAATGATTTCAAACAAATTTATTTGCTTCCAGCAAGTCATTTTTTACATTAAATAACTCGTAGAGACGTGGTCATGAATTAGTGTACTGTAAAAGTTGTTCGAACTGTGCGGAATAATTCCAAATTGTCATCATCAGCGATTCCAAGAAATTTTGACACATCTCTCGCGATCGTGATTCTATTTCATGTTGCCGTGCCATGCCTAAAGTTCTTTGCCTTACAGCTTCTGACCATAACAGCACATTAAAAGCCGCGTCGTACTCAACACCGCAAAGCAGTGCAATGTTTTGCAATTCATTTTAATATTTCCAAATTCTATGACGCAAACGGTAAACTAAAATGTTTCGAAACTGACACTTGGTCACAGATGTTGTACAAAATAAGGCTTTATTTAAACAGCATCGGGTATGTCTGCAAGCATTCAACAGTGTGGAAACCGTAAATTTACATCAAGATCAAATCCAAATTATAATCTGATATACCATCACCTTTACTGTACCAGAACTGTTCTAGTTTGGATTTCTGCTGGTATATATGACATTTCCAGCCAGTTAAAAAGGTAAGTAACTCTACTGGCGTTCGCTTAGTTGGGAAACAGTGTAATTATATACGGCTATCCTAGCAATGTCCTTCGCTTAGATAACAGAGATTTCAAATAGAACGTACATCCAAGAACGGGCTACAGTTACATGAATAGATGGGTTAAGTTTCTAAAGAAACTGTGGTGCTGCGTCGGTGGGAAGTATAACAATATAATTTGGTTTCATCAACTGGGTTGATAATGTGAATTGGCCACCGTAAAGAGATTCAAGAGCTGACGTTTCGAGCTTTATTTTTTGTATTCATCTTCACATCCATCACATGTCAAGAATTCCATTCCTTATTCTCAGTTTCTTAGACTTCGCCGTCTTTGTAGTGACGACTCTGATTTTTCCTTAAAATTTCTTAATTTCTCAATTTCTTCGACAAAAGCGGCTATCCTGCTTCTGTTGTTCAAGCGGGCCATCATCGCGTCCAACAAATTGATCGACAGTCAGCACTACAAACGTCACAGAGAGAAAACAACGATAGAATCCCATTCACCCTCACGTTTCACCCTCACAACCACGCTGTAAAATCCATCATTCTCAAAAACTTTAAACTACTTCAAAATGATCCCGACACTGGTAGAATCATTTCGCAACCTCCATTAATTTCATTCAAACGCGACAAAAACATAGGTAACTTTTTAGTCAGTGCATTAACCCGGAACTTTTAAATGCGCTCGCGCACGATGCAAAACATGCCCTTTCATTCACAATTCAAAGACGACAGACCACAATCTCAATGTTGGCTCCTGTAATAAATATCTAATTGCCGTAACCGTTCATCAGTAGGATGCCTAAAATGCTGGTAATTCCACAATTGGTTTCGGCTCCATTAAATCCTATACCAATTGCAGAACATTTCAGGTGGAGCCACCCACGATGTGAGCACAGTTACTGACAAGAAAAAGTAATAAGGAAAACAACGAAAAATAAATTAAACCGTTAAATTGCGAACTAAGCATACACGTCAACTAAATAAACCAAACACGCGCACCACATACGAAAATACGCGCGCGCGCCTTCAAATCCAAATGAAGGACCCGGAAGCAGCGCGTATAAATGAATTAGAGTTACAAAGACGAAGTAACAATTACAAACAAGCAAAGGATACGTTGAAAAAATATCGGGACCCAAGCGATCTATCAAGATCACTGATCATTTCACCTGTACCTCAGCCAATGCCATCTACTGCATAACTTGCACTCTTTGCAAAAAGTTATACATCGGCGAAACAGGGAGACGACTAAGCGACCGATTCCTAGAACACCTTCGCGACGTAGAGAAAGACGACAAAACTGCATCGAAACCGGTCGCGAGACACTTCAATCTCCCAAATCATTCTAAGCAGCATATGGCGGTCGTCTGCGGCCTTTCCCTTCACCAAGGAAACACAGAAAGCCGCAAAACTCTAGAACAAAAATTTATTTTTCAAATCGGCACTCTTAATCCTCACGGTATCAACGAATGCTTTTCATTCAACTAATTTATTCCGTTATTTTCACGTTACCGGGCACTAGCCAATAGCGAAGCTCCATCTTTCTGTATATAAAAAACACACGACCCACAATTCCTTGATTCGCTCCGACGAAGGGCGAACGCTCGAAACGTCAGCTCTAAAATCTCTTTACGGTGGCCAATTCACATTATCAACCCAGTTGATGAAACCAAATTATACAGTTACATGATTTGTGTTATGATGCAAAAGTGAATAAATACTCTCTTATCTTATATATCAATGGCACTAGGTACGTTTACTGGGTATCCCTTTAGTTTCGTAGTTTATTCCTGTAGCAAACAGAAATGCCATTTTTGCCTACCGAGTAGCATTAAAATTTCGTAGGTTTTCATTTTTGCGGATTTTGCGGATTGTTACCGACCCGCAAAATTAAAATCCGGCAGAAAAAACTTTCCCGAAATAAAACGCCGCAGAAATTTCCTCTCTTCAATTCAGTCCCTGAATAAAGAACTCTGCTCACTTCTTAATTAAACTTTCGTTCCTGGAGCGATATCGGACCAGCACTAAGCAATAAATGTGCTACTTCATTGGATATCAAACACGTCCTCTTTTGATTAAAACGTTAATTTGTCACGTTTTAAAAGTTTTAAAGTTGAAAATATTAATTTTCCTTCCTTGTGGATGTTCTGCTGCTGGACAGAAAATCGCAAACATTACTGAGTTCCCAGCAGAAAATTTGGTCACCTTGAAGCGAAAACATTTATTCCCGAAAAACACAAAAAATCTGCAATCAGCGAAATAAAACTCCCGCAAAAATGTCATGTTATGCGGTGCTGGAAAATTTCTACTGTCTTTTCAAATACTTGATTTATCCGGCCTCCGTGCATCCCTCTCGATAAGCCTCCAGTATTTTTATCAGAGAAACCAGCTGGTGCCGGGCAACCATCTCTCTCTCTCTGTATATATTTGGACGGTTAACAGTCTAAGCACACCTGGTTACGGCTTAATAATTCTTGCAATCATCCCGGGATTCCCCCAATCAAAGTGATCGGAGGGAAAACAAAGAAGGGGCTGATTGGCCCTTAGGGTGAAATTAGGCGCGAGCTAGAGAGGGATAAAGGCTAAGAAGAGAAGAGAATCGGATCCACATCTATGCTTTGATGTTTGGTGATTTCATGCCAGGACATTTGTGGAAAATTTCAGGAGCATTCTGGTCTTTGTTATTTCCTGGTAGCGTTAATCAGCTATTAATTATTTTGACTTCTGTAAACCATGCAAGGACCACTTAAAGAAGCTCGGTCACGGATGTAACAGTTTAGCCTAAATTTTTGTCAATTAAAATCCTTCTCAATCTTCCTCATTCAAAGCCATCTTTGATTCTTCCTAGTTTATTGGTGCATCTTTGGTGTTTTTCTACCTCAGTAAACTACTATTTCAAGGTTTCGTTTGATTTGAAGGCAATTTTATACATTGCCAAGTTGACTTTATTCATGGCGACTGTCCCCCTTTTAACAAACAGCAGCAGGGACTGGATCTTGGTGTAGACTAAGGATCAACAATAAGCTTAAAAAAAGTGGACCTAATCATTAATTATTATTGTTATTAGCTGTTTGGTCATCCTTGCATTATTAAGTTCGTTTATTAATTATTTGTCTCAGCTATAGCTAGAATACTGAATATTGATGTTGCAAGCTTAGAAAAAGAACATCACATCGTTCAATGGGGAGAAGAGGGGGTAGGGGGTGGTAGGATTAAACTTAAACAGTTAATTTCCCTTGCAATATTATTACTATTATTATGGAAATGTTATCTGATATATTAGGTTAAGCTTTGTGTGAGGGGGTGAGGGAGTTGGGGCCACGTAAAAAATGATGATAACTAGAGGGGTCATCATTGATTACAGAAAATATCCAGCAAAATTTTCAAAGTGCCTAGGTTTCTTTTTGTAGGTCCTTTTGAAATATTAATCTGAGACAAAAACAAAATCCAATCAATTTTTTTAGTTTTTTTCAGTGATAACTAAAGCATTTCGAAGTGAGAATATATGTCATTGGTTGAAAAATCTGCTTTCCCCACGCGGAATATTTTGTGACTATGTTGTTCCACCAAAGTGGCGCATAAATATCATGGTCTCTTGATAAATATGGATGACGTTTGCGAAGTTCTGTAACTTTGCAAATTTCGTTTCCTTGATAACTTAGCTATAAAGAAGCACTGCAAAGCATGTTAGTTTTTGGAAATATGGCTTTTTCACTTTTTGTTTCTAATACAAGCAGGAATATCTTCTCGTTTTGATGAAAATGGGAGACAGGACAGGTGACCAAAGAAAGCCTTCAATATTTTAGTTAGTTGAACGTTTCTCCGTCTATCTATCACAGTTGTTGTTTGGCCAAGATCTGCACGTAATTACTCTACGTTAATCAAATAATAAAGCACGGTAATAATTAAAAGGGAAAATTAAAGCAAACAGGTAGATATAAAATTTACAACTTTCGACACTGTCATTGGCGTGAGTCATTGTTATTCAAGACGAGTACCACCCACAGATGGCAGTCGGTCACCTACCTTGTCAACATCCATTAGCGTACAGTCAACCAGCCTTAAATGTTTATTTTATTTCTCCCACATTTCAGTACGTTTTGTTCTCCTTACAAAGTTATCAAGCAGACAAATATATTTCCTCGGAAACTTCTTATCAATTAGTATTTATCAGCTTCACTTACAGGCCTTCGTCAAATACATGAGCAGCAGGCAACTGTTAACATCGATATCTAACCGTATGCATAGTAAGCGTTGGAGATTTAAAGTTATTAAACTCGACAATCTTAGTGGAAATTGTCCGCCATATATTACTAGCTTTAATTTATGCCATTTCCAACGGAAATACAAGATAAAAAGACACATTGCATTTCTTTAGTAATTAAAGGCCCTAGTCAGCCACACCTTTGTTATTGTTTACGTGTGAGAATTTCAGTATTATATTTGACGCGGATCGTATCGAAACGAAAGAAATCCCTTGAGAAACCTGCTAAGGGTAATTTAAACACTTCTAGTAACATAACTTACATCAATTCAATACGATTGTGCCGCTTCATCAAACAATTTCCATAATTTCGATGCCATTGAAAATGGCGGAGGCTGATTAGGGCCTTTAAGATTTTTAAGCTCTTGGCATTTAAAGTTATAGACTCGATAGTCCTAGCTTCACGTTTCTTCAGTTTTTACTATTTCCAACAGAATACAAATTTTCTAGAGATGTGATGATCATAAATGCACTGTTATACTATGAGTTAACATTATAGTGACTGTGAGTAAAATTTGCTCACTTTTAAATAAACAAATAAATTCTAGCTAACACTCCTCATCAAACGCATTAATAAATGGACAAAGTAGGTATGGGGGAAGGGGACACGGTACACAGGGAAAGAGAATGTTGAATATTCTTCTTTCTTCCAAAAATATAGATTGAAAGGCACCGACAGATTTGTGAATTTTTATTATTCAAATTAAAAAGAAACATAAATGAAGATCATCACATTTAAAGTAGAAAATGTATCAAAATTCGCGGTCATGTTTTGGTGGTTGGTAACCAAGGATCTATAAGCATCAACAAAAATCCTTTGTGACTATGTTCAAAACTCATCCGAACCTGACTATGATATGTCAATTATATATCTTTTGACATCTTGTCACTATTGAATATCTGACGAACTAATAATAATAATAATAATAATAATAATAATAATAATAATAATAATAATAATAATAATAATAATAATAATAATAAGAATAATATTTTTTAATAATAATCATATTTAATATTTCTATAGCGCCTTTTACAATGAAAGATCAAAAGCGCTTTACATGTCTTAAAAATAAAATAAAATAGTAAATCTAATTACAATAATTAATATAAAAATAATTAAAAGTATGTAATAATTATAATATGAATAAAATAAAAAGTCTTTAAATTTTTCTTGAAAGTCTCAACTGATATGACATCTGGTAGAATTGGCGGTAAGGCGTTCCTGAAAAGAACGCCCTCCAAGGGTTACCAGCATCTTGCCTTCAGGGGGATCAAAGAGGGTGCTACGAAAAAATCCTAAACGTAGTAAATTGCGTATAATAATGTAAATTTTCTTGTGATTAGCTTTATTTTTAAGCTCCTAACATTATACTGAGTTATTGGAGAAAGTTAACCATGTTTAGCAACGGAAAATACAGGACTAAATTCCAGACATTTTTGAAAAAAAATACTCGGTTAGAAATGTTACATCTATTTTGCAGGAGTATTTTCAGTAGAGGCTAACGCTTTACGTAATGAATATCCAGTTGCATACTTATTTAATATTGTTAAGATATGTTGAATGTGTCATGGGCAAACAATTTATACTTAGCTATAGAGTTACTATTCAGTCGCTTCTACCAAAACAGTTAGAAGAAGTATTCAATAAGAATAAACCTCTAATCCCGCGTCGTGTAACGTAATGAGTACTGTTCTCCTTTCAGTAAAAGGCTAACCGAGGATTTACCTAGCTAGTATTAACAGGTTTGACGAGTTGAACAGGTTGGACGAGTTATTTATAAGCGATTGATGTTGTGTTATCAGAACCATGTTTGGAGAATTAATGCAAAGCTCCAACTTTATTTATACTTAAAAACAATCGCTCTCGTACACATTTCAACAAAATATACTTTTTTATTCCGGCGAGAAAGAGAAAAAGAGTTGACATTTTCAGTTGTGTTTTCAAACGTCGTCAGGAGTAGTCTAAAATTAATTGATATGATATCTAAGATCTTTTGTTCTGAGATCAACTTCAATCAAATCAACATTTTAATCTACGTCCAACAGTCACCAAACGTTAAGCATATCTGATTTATTTTGACACTGCGTGAAATAAACGCAGTGTCTTACACTTTCCAGTAAATAAGTAATCAGTATTAATGCTTCAAGATATAAAATGTTTTTACGTTTTGGGGGTTTTAATGTGCTCCCGTTGACTTTAAGCTTCGTGTATACCGGTTATTAAAAGTTGGACAAATGAAAAATTGAAATCAAAACAAAAAGGAGAGGAAGGAAGATCTCCAGCACCAAATATTAGATTTGAATCAAAGTGCCACCCTAAAGTAAAATTCAAAAGTAAAAAAGAAACAGTTCCACTAATAGGAACTTTTAATGAAGTTTTAAACGCCGACTTGAGCGTTATTCTTTATTACGGCGAAATATGGATCGAGACCCTTTCGTAAATTAGAAAAAAACCTCGGTATTCTTTCCCTTAGTGAATTGTTCTACTCTGAGCAAAGTTCTTCTCAGTTCTTCTGATAAAAGTTCATTCGATTATTCAATTTAAACACCATGAAATCAGGAAAAATGGTTATGAGTCACTTCCCCACATACAAACATGGCAGTAATTTAGTTCAGAGTTTTTGTAAACTTTAATAAGCCGACGCTAAGATTGTCATTAATTTATTACATCTCACATCATTCATGTTTTAACAGATGGCAGTGTAACGCGACATAAGATGTTTGCAGATACTGTGGTAGATTAATAACATTTTAAACTGCTGCCTTTGAAATCGATCGGGGATAAAGTACTTGTTAAATGTATTCCTATTGATTTACAGCTGAGAAGTAATTAGCGATCCAATTTTGGGAAGTTGTGAAAATCAAACAATTAAGTTCAAAATAGAAAGCACCCTATAGACTTAACCGACGACATATAGTGACAGAAGCCATTATCAAATATATTTCTTCATACCAAAAGATTGGTATTCCATAAACATGGATTTTTCGGGCAGAAAAATGAATATGCAAAAATATATCTTCTTCTTTTTTTAAATTTTGACTGCTTAGTGTTCAGTTCTTTAACAATTTAAAGCAATGCGTGCTGTTTAAGATATGGTTAGCTCAATCTAAAGAAACGCATTGGAAACAGTCATTTGAATACTGGCAATCTATTTAAATAGATCCGGCACACTGTGTTATCCGTTATTCAACCGCGAATCAGGTTTCAGACAGTGCTGGAACCTAGCCGTGAGGCTAAAAGGTCTTAATCTTTCTACAAATATGATTAGACAGGGGATATGTATTATTCAAAATCTGAAAACATTTGGATTTCATTTTTAGCGCGAAGAGCAAAGATACTTGTGAGAATCTTATTATCCATTCGCTGCCTGATGAATTCATTTCTTCTTATTATCTATTTTCTAACAGCTATATTGTATTTTTTGACATAGATTGAAATTTGCTTTAACTGAATATCTATAAGGCTACGTACGTTCACAACTTATGTTATCACACCACACTCACTAAGACATGTTGAAAGCAATCAATTTTAAGTTAAATCTTATTTTCTAAGTGGTTTGCAAAAAAATAAACAAATATTTTTTAATACATTTCCGCCTAGTGATATCCCTTCCTTGAGATATATATAACAACATCGACTCAGTTTTCATTGAGAAAAGTTAGGATAATTTCAAGTTAGTACCTTGTTAGTCAGGCTATTGGGATAAAAAGTCCTACCGCTTCAATTTGAGGCAAAATGAGGCAAAATGTATGTAAACAATCAAGGAAATGCATACCATTTTATACCATGTATAGGTAAAAGAAAACACCCACAAGCACATTTAGCCGCTAAAAAGCATCAATTACACTTTTATTTGACACTATCGAAGAGCTAAAATAGAGAACTTTAATTAATTTTAATTTACTTGCTATGCGCGCGAGGGAAATTAATCAGGCTAGCCAAGATAGTCACACTTTTAAGTAGCATGAAAACGAACACGCTCTCATTTTTCATTTTCAAGAGTGAATTAAATTACTTTCGAGAGATTTTTGTCGATATACGGAGCTTGTAAAGTTAAAGAAAGTTTCGATCTGTCATTTTAAGTGCATCTTATAAGAACTGATAAAATTACAAAGTTCAATCTCTCGTGACACTGTCAGGAAACACATCACCAACTTAATTGTTGGTTTTATACCTCTGGCAAGTCCGTAAAACTGTTTACTGAGCCTAAGTATGCGCGTGTGAATATTACATGAAGTATAAGGCTCGTTTGCTTTGATGCACCTGTAATTTGCCCCGAGAAAGCAATACTGCTACATGTCATTTCATGTCAATTATAACACTGTTTCGCAACGCCCCTGCCAAGAATTACCATTGCAGGTCTCAGATTGAAGGTATCGCGATTGATAGCGTCAATGCGTGCCAAGGCCCGACTCCGTTATCTCAAAATCGTTTCTTGTCTTTATTTGGTGTTCTGGAAAGAAAAAAAAAGTCGATTGAGACGATTTAGTGTCTTTGGCCGGCTACCTATTTGCAGATAATTCCATTGATTTTAGTCGTGATATCGAAAGCATTAAGGTTGAAGAGTATTGCAAGGAAAGCAAATAAAGTTTCAGGGAGTGACTGCTGTCACAGCGTGTCTCCAGGGCACCAAAGATCCTTGGGAATGACATTGTGGACCTATATAAACAAATGCTCCTTCTGATTAAAAGTGACTTCGAAAGGAAAAATCAACCGGCGAAGTGACTCTGTCAGACAAGCTGTTCTCTTTAGTATTTTAAGACCAAGAATTTATGTCCTGAAACCAGATAACTCACAGTAATCATCGGGCGATGTGGTATGAATCCAACATGACCGGCCTTCACTGAACATGCGGTGGTAACTGAGAGGTTCTATCTTCAATTCATTGCAACATTGTCTTTTTGCATTTTTCCAAGTAAGACTCTTCTTTTCGAAGGAAAAACACTATCTGCTTTGTCAATTTTTGGTGGCGGGTGCAACAGTTTCCAAGATGAGTTTTTCAACCGAAAATAAGAACACGACGCTTTCTAATGACGGCAACTTTTCCGCCAAAGAAGAAACACCACTCGACGATGAGTTTGCCATCGCCACATACATGATTGTTGTTTTAGGGTTTTGCGCCAATTCTTTCATATGCTTCTCATTCGGTTATTACAGACGAATACGGACAATTCATAACTATTTTGTTCTCAATCTGGCCATCAGCGACAATCTATTGATCGTCTCACTGTGTTCGTTCATAGCGCTGCCGGCCATGGTAAAGACCTTGTCAACGGAAGACAGGTTCATCCTGTTTCAAGCCTTGTTGACGTTTGAAGTGTTTCTCAGCTCGGCTAGTATTGCGAACTTGACAGTCATCAGCTACGATCGATATTACTCCGTAACTAAGCCTCTACACTACACCGCGAACATTACCCGCAGAAGGGCAGTTCTCTATATTGCTTGTATCTGGGGATTCGCGTTGTTTGTCGGACTTTTACGACAGTTGCTATTTCTGCCAAATAAAGACTATTTTCTTTATGGATTTATACCTTTCCTGGGGCTTTTCAATTCAGCGATCCCCTTGGCTATAACGCTGTACTGTTATATTACAATCTTCGCCATCGCTTCCAGACATCTGCGTAACAATCCACATCGAGGTCAAGACCCAAATGCACCGACCAACATCTTAACAAAGAACCTAAAAATATCGTTCCATATTCTGGTACTCGTTGCCCCTCTTTTGGTTTTCTGGAGTTCATACTACACGATAACCGTAATCGAGGTTTACTGCGAGGATTGCATACCTTTGACATCTTTTCAGAACTGGTTAATAAGTATTATGGCCCACATTTTGGCGGCAATCGACCCCATCATTTACATTTTTCTCACTAAAGATTTTAGGAAGATCATATTTGGCTGCTTCAAGTCCGGAAATCGGCCCTATTCCGTCAGCGAGACTTTTCAACTTTCGACCACAAAGTCAACAAATTCTCATGCCATGGCAGCGACGGGCTCAGAAACGCGAATCATCGAGGAAGATCAGATGTCCTCATCTTATTGCCGTTCTTGAAAATCCTACCAGCTTTGCGGGGTTAAAATTAAAGCACGATTTTCAACATTGTGATAAAATAGTTTCTTTAAAAGTACAGGATTGCCACACGACGCTGAAACTGGCAAGACTCAGGCGGAATTAGCGGAAATAAAACAACAAACCGAAACAAACCAGAATATTGAAAAGCTAAATATTATGGAATGGTGTTTTCTAGAAAAACAAAAGAACGACACGGGATTATTCGAAGACCATTAAACAAACAACGCTGGGTTGAGCTTCTATATACAAAAAAGAAAGAAATTTCCTTTAAAATAGCGTGCAGGTGAGGGAGCAAGAAAACTGAAAATTTCGCAGTTCGCATTTAATTCTAAACTTGATTGTGTCGTGTCGAACTTTAAGAAAAGGGTGCGCGAATGCTTTTTTTCGTGACGAAAAACGGCTAGGTAAACATGATGGCTTTCTGTGGTAATTTCTGTTAATGATTCCTCGTGTGTCACTTATAAATTAGATTCCACAGTCGTAATATTCTTTCTAAACAGTTTGAGCTTTATTACTGCCACAGGAATGGGACTATTTCGCTTTCCGGTCCTTTTTAGAGCGCTTTCAGCTACAGATCGTTTCGAAACTGTCCGGTGACAATTTTGTAGCTATCGTCAATTGCTTTGCTGTGATTGGCGTGCAGTCTTAATGTTTTTTGAGAGTTGAAATATGGGTTCGACGACTAATAACTAAGCCTTTGAAAAATTAATCTGAGTGTAGGTGTAAAGTCGTCCCCGAACCCAGTATCGGAAACATAAAGAAACTTGGCATAGTTAAGTTTAAAAGCAGCAGATTTTCTCTATTTCATTTTTTATTCAATTGATCGAAAGATCCATGTTTTATCATTGAGTTCTATTAATATTTGAAGGACCTAATTCTGAATATTGATTGCGAAACGGCGAGCGTTCGTCGCTGTTAGTTTTTCGAGGCAGCTGTCACGAGCAGCAGTCATTTTATCTACTTCATGTATTTACAATTAATTTTCCCATGTCAAATTTCGCAGCATGCGATTAAAGAAAAAGCGAATTAATTTAAAAACTTTGCATAAAAGGCATAAAAAGCAAATAATTCATCCAGAAGGTATTAAGAAAAAATCTTACTACAAAATGATAAAGCTTTTTCCGATTTATACAGCGGATGTACTGCAAGAAATCCCACCAGCTCCAGGCTATTCAATGAACAAATGATTTATTTTCTTTTATGCCTTGTACGCCTTGGGGTCAAGTTAAAGTTTTATCGTAGCATAACGATCCGTTGAAAAAGATGGATGACAGAAAGTTTTCATAAAATCGATATTCATCCATTTCTGTGATGACAAAGATACGTCAATATTGTTTGAATGTCGTACTGGTTTTTAAGCAACAGTAAAGTTAAAGCAGTTAGTCTTCATAGGTTGACTTTGAGAGTGAACTCGCGAGAGTTAATCGACGACGAAATAGATTTTAAAAAATGCGTTTTAAGTCAAAACATATAAATAATTTAAAAAGGGGTTTCACAACAGCAAAAGGTTTCTAAATAGGTTTAATCTTAAAAGGTTCACAAAGTCACACGACAAATAGCAAAATCATTATACATAGTTCAGGGTTTCCTGTCGCGAATAATCGAAATGTAAAAAAAAAAAACAATATGGCTGACAATATGACAGCCGTCAAAGTTGAACTAACATTGAGTAATGTTGAACACCTCTGAAGGGTGAAATAAACTTCGTAAATTTGCAGACGGCCATGCTCTAGGTGTGATACCAGTTCATAACGATGACTTAAAAAACACTAATTATAAAGGGATCCCTGCGAAAATCTTTGAGAAAGTATTGTTGCTTTTGGCAAGATGTACATCAGCGTATCGAGTGTCATCTTGGATTTTAAAGTGGTTTGGTACGATTGTGCAAACAAAAAGCACTTACGTGGATTAATTTTTACGAATTAGGGATAACCCGATAAGTTGCTATTAGGTTTTCCTGATGTACTGAAAACAAAATGATTGAAATAATAAACAAATGTTTCACATCAAACTTGCAATTTTTGCAATAAAAATGCGAAGATTTGCGATGCGATTCTCGATTTCCTCCTGTAGTTTCGCAGCACTTTGAAAATTCCTTTGTCATTTAACAGGCCATTTCATGGTAACTGCTTCAAATATATATTCAAATATAAAAATATCGAAAGAAAAAACCTGAAAAATAATAACCCTCAACAAGAAATCCCATAATGATACTGGAAAATAAATCTAATGGCGTTGCCTGCGCCATCAGATAAGGGCGATGTAGCAGCTTTCCTAACATATAATGTGATTGGTTTGATACCCTAGCCCTAAACAAAAGACTCAACAATTGAAACAATGACTTTGTCTTGAAAACAATAGAAGCTGCTTACAATAACAAACAAAAGTAGTTTTGGATAGCTGCTACACTACCCTCAGATAAACGCTGTGGTCCTGTTAGGAAGGAATTGAAAGGAAAGCAGTCCCGTTTTCGATGAATGTAGCTTTGCCGGCAAAGGCCTTCCATGTTATTGTCAGCATTGTCAGCAAGTCCGGTTTTGTTAAGATTCGCGCGAGATCCCTGAATTTGAACTGAAGTGATGAATACACATCATAGCCTAGCTCGAAATAGAATCAGTGAAAGAAAAAATACAAACCATATAGGAAACACTACGTTTCTTCGTACTCCGATATGGGCCATTTCCACATCTCTCATATATAATACACCTTGTTTGCCCCCTAAAATTTTGTATAAGCATTGTCTTCAGTTTCCCTTGTGACGTCTCTAATACCCAGGAGAAATTGCAAACAAAGGTTTTGCAATTTTTATTGGGGTGGGATGGGGCAAACAAGGTGTATTATGGGAGATGTGGAAATGGAGAATGTCAAATGCAAGGTGGTGGAACAAGACACCTGAAAGATCCTGGGTACGAATTTTGCCATTTCGTTAACAGCCTTTTCAAAGAAAAAAAAGTTCGGTTGGAATAATTAAACCTGGGCGACTACAACGCAGTTAGAATGAGAGCCTACTGCGTGTGCTGAGTTCTCGTATGCTTACCATTTGAACGGAATTTTTCCGTAGAGTTTTTTGGACAAATGGAACGGCACTATTCCTCACCAAGGCTGGGGTTAAAACATGAAAGAAAAGACGGTGAACAGGCTATTAATTGGTTGAATGTTTCTCAGTAATAAATTATCTTTTGACTGAATTAATGAGTCCAGTTCTTAAAAAGGCTATTTATGTGGCTACAGATTGGTGTTCTTAAAGAAATGAGCGGCGGCCATATTGGTGAACCAAACCAATACTGCGGGGTTTCCAGCAATCCTATTGGGTAATAGCCATATCCTTCTTTTGTTGACGATCATTTTTGACAATAAAATAAAATAAAATACTAAAGTTAAATATTTTTTTGTAATTGGCTGGGATTTTAAAATGTTCAATTTTGAGCAATTATATTACGACTCCTCGAAACAACCGTTCTCCAACGCAATATTTCTAAAAATAAGCTATTTCAGCATATTTTTTTAATGTCGTTTACAAGAGTAATTCCAGTCGAACAAGTACTTACTTACATTGGCCCATTGCTCCTCCCGGAGCATAGGCCACCAACAATATTTTTCCATTCTTCTCTGTCCTGAGCTATCCTTTCAAGTTGTTCCCATGTGTGGCGAGTTCTTTTAACGTCCTTTTCCAACTCCCGCTCCCAGGTGTTTCGTGGTCTCCCTCTCTTTCTTTGACCCTGGGGGTTCGAGATCAGGGCTTGACGGCCAATATTACTAGGTGGTTTGCGTAGCGTATGGCCAAGCAATCTCCATCTCCTTTGTGGAATACCCTCTTCCACTGGAGTTTGCTGCGTCTTCGCCCATAAATTCTCATTACTGATGGTCTCCGGCCAGTGGATTCCTAGGATTCGACGTAGGCACTGATTAGTGAAGCTCTGGATCTTCTTCATAGACGCCTTGGTTATTCGCCACGTTTCTGCTCCATACAACAATACCGACTTAATGTTTGAGTTAAACAACGTACCTTGGTGGATGTGCCGATTTCTCTGGCGTGCCAGACCTTTTTCAGAAGATTGAATGCTGATCTTGCCTTGCCAATCCTAGTTTTCACATCGGTATCAGTTCCCCCTGTTTATCCACTACACTCCCCAAATAGGTGAAAGACTCAACTTCCTCCAGTTCGTCCCCTTCAAGTGTGACTGGCGCATCGCTGCCTGCGTTGATCTTCAGAATCTTTGTCTTCTGTTTGTTGAGCTTCAGCCCTACTTGTACTGAGGCACGATGAAGGTCCGATGTTTTTTCCTGCATCTGCCGATGGTTGTGTGACAGGAGCGCTAGATCGTCTGCAAAATCCAGGTCATCTAACTGGGACCACAAGGTCCATTGGAGCCCGTTTCTGTTCAGATCTCATGATCCAGTCTATAACCAAGAGGAACAGAAAAGGTGATAGAAGGCATCCCTGCCTCACCCCAGTCTTAACCTCAAACTTCTCTGTCAGATGCCCCTCGTGGACCACTCTACAAGACAAACCCTCATAAGAATTCCGAATCAGGTTGACGAACTTCATAGGTGCACCATAATGTCGAAGCAGCTTCCATAATGTCTCTCTGTCTAGGCTGTCAAAAGCCTTCTCGTAGTCGACAAAATTGACATAAAAGGGGGCATTCCATTCTGCTGTTAGTCGCAGTTGCCCTGACTGCTTCCACCTGGTCTCACAAAGTATTAGCACCGCAAGATTGTAATTATGCATTTCTCTAGCTTCCTGGGCTGTTTTCCCCGAATCAAATATTGTTCTGATGTTCCATGTTCCAATGTTTAAGGTTTTCCTGGTCGACAGAAGGGTAGTCAGTGTTGCAGCTTCCTTTCGGCTTTCCCTGCAACCCGTCATGCACCTTCGGGAGGAAGGCCCTTCGTCTTCCATCATTGGTGTTTCTGTAGCAGCATAGTTTTTACGAGGTTGGGGTGCCTTCCTCGTTTCTCAGCCGGGCTTAGGACCGTCCATGGCGGAGTCGAACAAGTAGTTAAGGAAAAATCAGACAATGCTTTTCGATCTAATTTCCTGTTTTTATGGCTCGCACCCTGCTTCCATCCAAATTTTGCGCCCTGATGCAGTGTAACGGCGGTATAACAAATCCTTTGTAATGAGCTCCAAGTATAATCGGTCAGTGTAAAGGGCACACTGTACAATGCAGTCTAGGGGTAGAATGAAGACAACAGGGGTAAAATGCATAGTAGGGATAAAATGCAGTCTGCAGACAGATTGTAGAACAGGGGTAAAATGCATAGTGGGGATAAAATGCAGTCTACAGACAGACTGTAGAACAGGGGTAAAATGCATAGTGGGGATAAAATGTAGTCTACAGACAGACTGTAGAACGGGTAAAATGCATAGTAGGGATAAAATGCAGTCTACAGACAGACTGTAGAACATGGGTAAAATGCATAGTGGGGATAAAATGCAGTCTACAGACAGACTGTAGAACAGGGGTAAAATGCATAGTAGGGATAAAATGCAGTCTGCAGACAGATTGTAGAACAGGGGTAAAATGCATAGTGGGGATAAAATGTAGTCTACAGACAGACTGTAGAACGGGTAAAATGCATAGTAGGGATAAAATGCAGTCTACAGACAGACTGTAGAACAGGGGTAAAATGCATAGTGGGGATAAAATGCAGTCTACAGACAGACTGTAGAACAGGGGTAAAATGCATAGTAGGGATAAAATGCAGTCTGCAGACAGATTGTAGAACAGGGGTAAAATGTATAGTGGGGATAAAATGCAGTCTACAGACAGACTGTAGAACAGGGGTAAAATGCACACTGAGGAATTGATACATCACCCTAGGAAATACTACGGAAATCACTATATTGTTAACGGATAGAACGATTGTTCGCAGGCCATTTGTAGCGCCCAGATTATTATGAAAACGTCATCATTTGTTCACGACCTACGAACGATTGCAAAGGAGCGAATGAATGAAACGAAATTTCGCTCATAGCGGATCGAGTGGCCCGGGTTAAGTAAAGTTTTGTCGATGAAAACGACTTGAGAAACATTGTATTTTGCTTACGTCATGACAAACAGCCAATCCATATTTATTGGAATTGTTATCTCCCAGCTAATGCCCTCAATTTCATTCTCTTTCTCTTCACTTTATCTCGGTTATGGTAATGAGTTTGAATTTTTTTCTCCAGAATTTAGACGAATATGCCACTGAACTCTTCTTTCGTCCCTCCTACCAACATCACTACCACTGCCACCATGGCCACTCGTACTAACAGCACAACTCCTGCTAACAATGAACCACTGCCGTCTGACGTCAACAGAGAAGTCGTGATTCTCGTATCCATCGTGATCTTCGTCTTTGGAGTGGTCGGAAATGGATTAATCTGCTATGGATTTTGTCGTTTTCACCACCTACGCACTCTAACCAACTACTTTGTTTTTAATCTGGCTATTGCTGACCTCCTACTCATGTTCGTTCTTGCAGCATGGGCCGTTCATGAACTGCGAGGAAATCCATCCGACGAGCGAGTTTTGATAACGTTGCTCATCAACATCGACGTGTTGTGTTTTTCTGCGTCGATGCTGAACATGACTGCTGTTAGCGTGGATAGATTTTGCGCGGTGACCTATCCCTTTGCGTATGAGCAGATAATTACCAAGTCTCGGACCCGCAAAGCTACAGTCCTTATTTGGACATATTCCTTGTTCATGGCAGGTATTGGCGTAACAAGATTCCTGGTGGACGAATTGGACAGCAGAATATTCGTGACGGTTTTGAGTACCATCAGTTTTGTGATCCCGGCAATGATTATGATGTTCACACATTTGTGTATTTTCAAAATTGCCTGGTCTGCAAAGCAAACAACCAAGTATGACCTGCAAGATGTGCACGTTAGCCGTGGCAGTGAGATCACCAAAACACTCAAGCTCTATTTCAACACATTGGTTATTTTAGTTCCCATGGTAACTGCATGGGGCATCTTCTACGGGGTTACGATAGTGGAGGCATACTGCATCAACTGCTTCCAGCTGTCGCCGGCTTTCTCTGTCACCGTTGGGCTTTTGCCGCATATTGCTGCAGCCATTGACCCCATTGTATACATACTGGTCACACGTGACTTGCGCTTGAAGCTATGTTCTTGTTCATGGAAACTGAACTTTAACAGAACACAAGAAGAAAACTTAGATACCCTTTAGAACACTTTAAAGAAAGTTTCAGACACAAGGAAGTTATCTTTATCATTGCGCTCGAATGGGAGTTCCTGACGTTGCTGTGCGTTGTGCATGCGTTTTAGTGTGGGCGGAGGTGGATAGTAAGGAAATGGTGAACTTTGGATATTTTGTAAAATACTTCCTTTTTTCCTGACTCTTCCAGGCAGCGTTTGAGAAATTGTGGCATGGGGTGGTGGGGAGGGAGGGGACGGGTAGTTTTGACGTCCATGAAAGTGACAAGGTTGTACAATTTTAGCCAATTTCAGCCCTGATAACTTGGTCATCAAATCGAGTTTACTGAAACATCACAATAATGGTTAAAGCTGTAGACGAACTCATAAGAAACGGAAAAGCAAAGATGGGGTATGGATGATCAAAAAGGAGAAAAAACCTCTTCGGCTTCGTTTGTATGTTATCCCATTTCAGACCACGAGATGTTACCTTGAGAAGTATTTCTTTCAAATTCAAAAAGCTCAAAGTGAAAGTTAATAAGAAATTTCTAATGGTAATTGGACTGAGTGGAGTCTGCAATCATACGAGTGATTAACAAAATCGGACGACCGCGTAGCGGGATTCCGATTTGATTGATCACGAGTATGTTTACAGACAGAATTGGACGACACGAAGTCCTGTCACCCCCCCAAAAATAAAATAAACTCATAACTATAATAAAATTCGAGTAAAACTTCCGCCAATCTAAACCTGTTGACGATTTATCATCATTGTGATAAAAAAGCGATGTTTGAAATTTAAAGTTCTAGGAATATCAAGGAGTTCCAACACGCAAACTTTGTTATTGGACACTTCAGCTGCGCGCGCTCTAATTTGGTAAAAAATAGGGCTTGCAGATTAGCAGATAGACAAAGGACAAATTCTCTAGAGTGCATCACATGATCTGAAATGGGTAATTGTCATGCTAAGCTGATGAGGTGTTTTAAAACGATTTTACATTTGTGTAAACTGTTTTATGTATGGAAATTCCATTATAACGCTGGCCGAATCATACAGCAGCGAATTTGCCAATTTGCTGCTCTGTCATAATTAACAATATAAAAAATGAGCCTTATTCGCGTGGCGGCCATATTGGCCATAGATAGTAGCCTCGAGTTGAAATTTTTGGGAACGAGTTTCCGCGTGACAAAACAAAAGTTTTCAATATCCCTCGGGACTCAACATGGCCGCCGTGTGATTAAGGCCCATGCCGGCAAACGCGGCGCCATTTTATGGGGAGAATGCGCCAAACAGTGATGTCAAAAGATGTTGTGGCCACGTGCAAATAAAGACTGACTTTTCGGTTGCCAGATTCGAACTTTAGGCGGCAAAAAGTCGTATTTTTCTTAGCCTTTCGAAAAGTAAACTACAAACTTCCAAAAAACGCTTAAACGATCTTCATTTTCATTCATGGGCACTTTTAACGAACAATGCAATGTTAATTCAGGTTTTCAGTCTTATGTTATGTCTAAAAACAAGGCTGTTTAATTAAATGGCGCAAAATGCACAGTTTTTGTGCTCAATTTTACTACTACCGGTTTTGAGAATTCACATGTTCATAAGAAACAACTGTAATTAAAACAACAAACAAAAAGTTAAAAGTATAAAATCTTAAATACGAAGTTTCATATTAATTTTTACCTTTGACTTGGAAGGATAAGCTGGAAAAGTTACAATGGAAAAAAAAGAACGTTATTTATGGTCAGCATGTCGGTTTGCTGAAATGTACAGGGGATAAATGAGGGGATCGGTTGACGGTCACAGCCGGGTTGGAGCTTTCTACTGCACATATCCTCTCTGTTTTTTTTTTTTTAATTTTTAATTTTCTTAATTTTTCGCCGCCTTTGTTGTGTTGCGGCTAACTTATGTTACTTCTTCAGACGTTCATACTAACGTATACCTGCATGAACCCAAAAAGCGGGATAGATTGTAGTATGACACTTCAGACTAGATAGGTTGGGTTTGAAAGATTTTATCAACCCAGGATAAAACCTCACTCGTCTGCGACAATATTCCAAGGGGGAGGGGGAGATAAGAATCGTCTCGCCACCTACCCCACCTAAGTACCTCCTAGAGTTAACTCGACTAATATCTGTTTTAGAATTTTACCTTGTTGGTTGAAGGAGTTTCCTACTTTGAATATGTTATAATTTTATTATTATGTTTATTCTTGGTTTGCAAGTGAAGCCATAGATGTTGGATGACATGAACAAAATATTTCTGGTTGGTCTCTTTTGTTTGGTCATCCAACATGGCCGAAACACTTATTGTCATTTGAATCTCTCGGGATTGGCTGCAAACCGGCAATATGGCAAATGCAATAAGTCCGCGATTATTTGGTTTTTCTAGTTTTACATGTAAACAGTTAGTAGCATTTCAGTGTATTTGTATAATTTATTTGTAGCTAATTAGAGGGATAGTCTGCAGTTAGTAAAATAAAAAAGAACTTATATCGAGGTTGAGGGTTGATTAAAGAAATAACTAATCGTTTATTTGTTGTCTTGACTTTATTAATGTAGATCTTTAGCTTATGACCAAATTAAGTCCTGTCCAAGCAAGAATGAGAGTCGAGTGTTATTCTTAATCAAACGGTCTTGAAATATGAAAAACGTCAGTTCAATATATTTATCGGTGATTTCATGATCAGGCAAATGTATTTAATAACAATAATGATCAGCTGCGGATTTTTAACTCGGGTAACTCAAGATTTTTATCGAATCCAGGTCGTAAGAGAAATCCGGTAAGGACTCCTCGCTACTTTTTCGATATGGTTTTGTATTTTTTGGAGTATTCCAAAATAAACCCCATTTGCACAGAAGCCGGTTCGATCTCGAGTCACACCCTTGGGACACTATTTACTCTATCCATAACTAACTGCACAAGAATGCGGTGTTAGACCCGGTTCATAAGTCGCATTTCTGCCCGGTGTCGAATTCAATTTAAGTGCGGCAGAAATGCGACTGTCAATTCAGACGTCGCGCTTGTGTCGAACTTTATTCAAAATTGATACTGCCGTGTGTGTCGGTCAGCGGAAAATGTTATAAAGGTTACGTATCCAATATGGCGGACCAAGATACTCAACGGAGACTTATTGTGTTAGATTCGACACGGCAGAATTTCGACGTTTGAATCGGTGTCGCATTTCTTTCGGATAATGCGACAAGACCAGTCGAACGCGCAGCAGAAATGTGGCAGCCGATTCAGACGTCGAATTTCTGCCCAATTTAATTCTTTGAATTAAATTAAGTGCGGTGAATTAAATTAAGTTTAATTATCTTTGAATTAAATTCGACACGGCAGAAATGCGAGGTATGAGCTGGGCCTAAAAGGTCCACAGTAAAACCTGGATTAATAGTGAAATCAAAGCATTAACAAAATTTTCTTTACGCATAATGCTTTTAATCTAGCGTCGAAAGCTACTTTTTAGCAATTCTTTAAAGCGTTTTTAGGCGTTTTCGTCCACTAAGAAATAATAGTTAAATGTAACAGTCGCCATATTTTTCGGTACTGTGGATTGGACAACGTCATAAGCGCGCGCCGCGCTTGGACTCTTCTGTGACGTCAACGCGCATGCTCTTACGCATGCTCTTTTGAGTTTGCGCAAGGCCGCCGCTAGAAAAGGAGACTTATAACTCACTTGACAGGAAACACGAATGCGGTGGGGCATCTTTCTTCTGCTTCTTTCTCAAGCTCGATATAGCATTGCTCCATTTAATGGTGAGTACATTCAGTTGACTTTGTTGTCCTAGTTACAGTGTTCATCAAAATTAAATCGCCAGTTGATCATTCAAGGTTCATATTATTCAAAGTAGGTACCGAAATAAATTCCTTGTCTCCTGCACAAACCTCGATTGAAGGGATTTTTCGGATACTTGTCAAAGAAATATGCAACATGTTGACCGCGTGTCTGACCTGCTACTATTCTAGTCCAGCGTGCTTTTTTAAAAATTGCTTGTATTATATTAGACAAACTGACTTTAAGGGAACCTCTGCTCTTGAAACAAGTTGACGTTAAGTTGTTTACAAATCTGTGAAATCTGTGAAAATCATGTTTGTTACTGCGATCAATCAGCTGGGCAAGAATTCAAACACGACTTGTTTCCAACGCAGTGCACATGAAGCGACTTGTCGGAGAGGCTGATTTCCGTTTCGTAAAAGGTCGATGCCATAATTGGTAACCAAGCTTTTCGGATTGGACGATGCTATATATATCTGCTTTTGTTTACGCCTGGACTAGGTCGAAACTGGTTATAATTTGGCGAGGGACTAATACACACTTACCAAATGCTTAATTGTTTAATTTCATACTGGTTTGCTTGCGGTTAGCTTTTATTTGTTGGGTAGGGAAATACTATGACTAAAATAGACTAAGAAAACTCATCTTTTATAATGCCATTTTGTGGGGATTTGGCGGATCAGCCAGGTAGTGTAGTGATAGTGTAGTGGTCAGATAGTGATGTTGGCATGTTAGAGGTTCAGGGTTCGATTCTTGTCATTGAAGAACAATTTTTCTTTTTTTTTTGTGGGAAAAATTCGAAAAATGATTCGAAAAAATGGCATCGACCGTTTACGTAACGGACATATTCTTCGGAGAGAAATGTCGCTGCGACGTTTCGCTTTGTGCGATTTATAACGCGCCCTTTCCATGCAAATATGATCAAGAAATGCAATTTCTTTAGCTACCGGTTCCGCGGCGGATCCCGGCGACGGACGTACGAAATATTTCGTATGATGACGTCGTCAGATGTTATCCTAGTTACCGGAACAGTGCGAACTTGCACTGTAACTACGTACTGGCGCTAACATAACTGTAAAAAAATAAACGATGCCACACACTTTTCAATATGGTCTTTTGCCCGGGTCATGCTCCAAATTATAGTAACATGCCACCCCAAAAGCGAAAACGCATGTATTTTGACCTGATCTTGTCTGAAAAGAGTTTGCCTTACGAACGTTTTCGGTGACTGGTATATTAAACCAAACGCGAGGGAGAAACGGAAAGTGACGAAGTAAAGTCTTTTGATCCGACACCACTTCACTTTTATCAACTTGTATCAACAGATTAGGCTCGGGAAGGGTTAATGAATGGAATTACAGTCAGGTCAGTCGGAAATATAGGCTAATTCAGATTTAGTAACCAGATTTACATCGATCGCATATTTGTGTCATAAATTTTGGTTTTAAATTTTGTAAGACTAAGCTAAGGTTTTGAGACAAGGGCAGCAGCGTGCGGGTTTTATCGCTTCGTAAAAATGTTAGAATGTCCACGTCTCGTGATCATTTATGCATTAAACAGCTGATTAAAATGCAATTTTATAACTGCTGTTTGCTCTGTGCTGTTAGCAATGTGCTTTGATTTTTTCTCGCTGTGGGTTCCGGTCTTGTTTCCGACAGACAGGAATATCTGCTTGGAATCTAGTTGGTAAGGAAAATACTCAGAACGTACAGGAATCGGTAGAAGTTGCTGCAACAAATGCAGTAAATATTTCCGCTTCCTCGCGTTTGGTCAAAGAAATATGTGATACTGAAAATTGCAGTTGTCGTCCTTTGTAAAAACAAAAATTATATAGGCATAAAGAAATTGATATCGTTTAAAAGTGGTTTTCAAAGGATCGCCCCGGCTCTTCAGTTGAAAAATAACATCATCACGGTAGCGCGTACAGGTTAAATGTCAAGTAAGGGCCCGGGCGCACTGGACAAATTTTTGTTTATTTTGCAAAAAAATCTGTCATCAGTTCGCTGAGACAAGTGCGCCCGGAGATTTTTATATCTACCAAATTTTGTCAAGGCTTACCAAACTTCAAAGACGCCGTCGTCCTGCCTCGGAGCAGGACAAATTTTTGTTAGGCACGAAATCTGACAGATTTGTCGATTTTATCGCCATGATTTGAAGGAAAATGTCGATGAAGAAATTTGATCTCCTTTTTAGTCGGAATATTTCAGTCCGAAGCCCGCCAAAATTATTTCATATTTGCGCGGGAACCAAACGGCGTATGCTGAATGATGACGATCCCTACTCAGAATACAACTATTACGGTTCGCAAGTTTACGTTTCAGCTGCATCTCCAGGGCCACGTCCCTATGCGAGCCTATGCCATCCGTATGTAAACCACCCGATTCAGCCGAGTACAAGTACAAGTTACATCACGAGTAATCAAATTGAAAGCAGCCAAGTTGAGGAATCAAGAGCAGACGAGAGCAGAAAAAAGGGCAAAGGTCCAAAGAAACAAGCGGCAAAGTACGACTCGTTTGAGCCAGAGGAGGAGCGGTATTTAGTTAATTTATGGGTCTCATATCACGAAAGGCTGGAGAGTAAAGATGCGCGAAAGTTCTGGTTAAAGATCGTTGACGAATTGAACGCCAAGTACAACCACAGCCGAACCGTGGAAAAATGTAAAAGAAAAATGAAGTATTTAGTGGACAAATACAAGGAGCGTAAAGATTGGAACCGAAAACAGAGCGGTGGTTCCATTTGGAAGTCTCCGCACTACGACGAGATAGATGAAGTGCTCGGAGTTCGTGACGTCGTAACGTTCAGTAATGTAGCGGGAGCCGGTTCGGAGAGCCAAAACACGTCAAACACAACAAGCCAAGAAGGATCTTCATCAGGCACTCCTTCTCCTGCTCCTGCCGACACTTCAAGCAGTTCTGCAGACAGTGAAAAGGAGAGCAGGCGCATGAGAAAGAAAAGGAAGACCCCACAGACCCCTGATGCAGAAAACGAAACAGGAAAGGTCATGAAGACCGTGATAGACCAGGGAGAAAGAATTGCAACAAAAAAACAAAACAAAAAAGCTAGAATACAAGCAATAATGTGCCGAGGCAACATGACTCCTGAAATCACATGTAACCTTTCCCGCGAACAGCGCGCAAGCGGTGGTGTTTATTTCCGTGTGATTGACACTTGTGGTCAACAAATATTTTGCGATGTCTTATAGTGCGCCTACACTTGACAAATTGAAAATTTGGCAGAGACAAATTTTGTCGAGATTTTTGGAAGAGCCAAACAATTTTTGTCAGTCCAGTGCGTCCGGACCCTAAGGCACTCGACAAATTTTGCCAAAACAGTGACATGGATAGACTCGTTGACAATTAGAAGAAATATTTGAAATATTTGACATGAAATACTTTTTGCTGCTTGGTGCTGCTATGCCGCTTTAAGGGTGATAGGAGGTCGGATTAAAACGAGCGATTTATTACAAGCATACAACATTGTTTGTTATGTCTTTGAATATTGTGCTCAGCAGTTGTTTATGTCGGAAATTCTCTCAGCCTCTTCTTGTGAAATCTGCGTACAAAATGTGAGTGGAATTGAATAGAAAATCATTGTTCATGTAATCATATAAAATTGATGACAAAAGATCAAAATGTCGCATCCGGATGAAACCAGTGACGTCACCACAACAGAATCGATCCTCGCGACGAAATGCTGTCATTCACTTCCGAATCAATCCAAAGAGCGAGCACAAAAAAATGTAACTGGTCACAGTTCGCAGCAAGAGCTGGAAAGAAAAGGAAGTACATATGTTCAGCAAAAATGTGTCGGGAAATGTTTATGTTGATACTTGTCCAATTTTCGTGCGCCGTCTCCGTGTTTAGAGGTAAGCATGTTCTAAACAGCTTCAGTATGCATTCTTTGTTGTTTATAGTTTGATCGCTGTTTATTGGTTTGTGACTGTTTTGCGTTTTGCAGTTTATTTCTAAATATGCGAAACTTCGATTATTTCGGTTAACGTAAACGTTTAATCGTTATCAAAACATGGACAAATAACGAGACAAAATGTCGTCAAAATCAAGATACCGGGTCGAATATTGCTTGGTGAACTGATGCAACCGTTACGTATTTTAGAACTAACCAACAGCCGAATTCTTTAATATCTCAATTCATGTTTTAAAGCTAGTATTACAGTACAAGATGATTGACGGTTGTATCTTTTAACATTTATTTGAACTATGCGTAAATTTTACTTACAGTTACAATATATAATATATAACATTTTTATATATAATATATAACATTTTTTTATTATTTTTTATTATTGCAGTGTCTCCAATTAGCTATATAGCTAAATACCCCTGACACTTGAATAAAGTTTATGTTATGTATGTATGTAGAATACTCTATTTGCACATTATTTATTTTGGTTGTTTGCTATTTACTTAAGGGTTAGTTATAAAATTACTTTTTGTTTATTATTTATTTACTGTTTTTACTTTAATTTATTTTCTTTGCGGTTTCATTTAAATGCGAAGTTATTTGTTTACCATTTATCCACCCACTTCAAGAGAAATCCCGATTTTATTGAAGACGTCACTGAGTTGGTCTTCCTGAAAGTATGGAATTTGCTGAAGTGATGATAACTTTAGGGCATGTGGCGTCCCTGCATGAAATAATAAGTCATTCTTTATCGATGTTTAGCCCAGTTAAAAAAGCGATAACTGACCAAATTTACACAAATTGAATCAATTAGTTTAATTATTTTTTCGGAATTGTGCTTCCCTTAGGTTTTTGAATCGTACTTTCCCCTTTTTCAAGACGCGGAACATTCTCGACTTGTCTTCCATTGCCGACACCAAGTTAATTTCGTAAATTCCTACACTGTTAAATGAAGACCTAGAAACGCCGACCTTGAACTGTTTGCACGCACCTTTGTAATAGACACGTGAGTACTAGCTCACTAGGCTTTGATTCCAATCCTTCTCAATCTTCCCCATCCGAGACTATCCTTGTTTCTTTTCAGTTAACTGTTACATCTGTCCTAAGTAATTATTTCTCAAGGTTTTCTTTGATGTGAAGCCTATTTGACAAATTACCAAAGAGGAATTCATTTGTATATTTATGGTGACTATTCCTTCAACTTGACTGAAAATAATTAGTCGGACTAATTATTTTCAGTCTGCATGCCCGTCATTCAACACGCCAAAGAAACAAAAGAACGTGCCGGATGCATGCTATACTTGCCTTTCTTCAGTAAGCTAGAGCAATTAATTTAACCCGCGGACGCGAACGCAAACTCATACCCCCTTTCACTTTTACTAGAAATCCCTGAGGTATTTTTTCACGGTTCCTCAAGTTATGATAAAATCTGACGTCATGTGACATCATTAAAGCCGCCATCTTAGATCCACAACCTTGAATTTTTTGTTCATTTTTATTGCTTTGATGCATTGAAAACTGAATATCTTTACATACCATACACATAACATTTTTACATTATTACATACAAGTGTGGCACCTTTAAATTTACTGTTTCCTTAAAAGTATGAAAATAATGGAAATTAATGCAAGGAAATGTCAAAATGCTAATGTATGTACAAATATACGAATTTTGCTATTTTATTGATTGCAGAAGAAAACTGGAACAAATAAAGTATTATGTGAAAGAGTCGATACTTGCATTGGCTAAACCTGCATGACATCATGCCGTTGTCATGGCGATGTCAAAAATCCTGAACTTATAGTTTATATATCAAAATTCCCACAAAGAATGAATGAACGGCTGATGGCATTTCCAACATCATAGAGTAATTCCTCTTTTCAAAATTTCGAAAATCCTCAAGGGTATGAGGTGCTCTCCTTGAATAATATAAGAACCGGCATTTTTCCAAGTTTTCCTAAAAAAGGTTAAATCGGCCTTGACTGGGAAATTAGGCAATTTACTATAATAATTGCTTTTTAAATGGTTCTTATTTTCTTGAGAAATAAATTAAAGTGCAATTGGTGCTACCAATTGTTTCTATAAATACAAATTGCAATAGTACTGGCTTTTGTAAACCATGCAAGGACAAAAGTAGATTGTAGCTGGATAGCAGGATCAACTTAAAAACAACTAGAAATTGATCGTATATTTAATTTGGTCCAATATTCCGGATGGACAAAACCAGCAACCCTAGTCAAGGTTATCTTATTTCTTGTTATGTCCCTGACACATATTAAACAACAAGAAACAAGTCAAATTCTTAAGTGTTAACTAATTTTTATAAAATAAGAAACTGTTAAGATCTTATGTGAATAGGATCTATATAAAAAACCGGCTTCTAATTGGCATTATTATCCATATACTTGGCCAAATTAATCGTCAAAACACACGCTGTGCGGGCCGCTACGGCCCTGAAGCTGATTGGTTCACGCGATGAATTTAAACCAATCAGATTACGGTTCAGACCGTTTAAAGCGGGAAAACCATCGAGGTGCGTACGAGCGAACAGCAAGCTTTGAAGTTCAGTTTCCGGCACAAAACGCATAGTTTTCAGAGAGAAAAATCGGTCTACTTGTCATAAATGGGAAGAATACAGACAAAAAATTCGGATTTAGAGTTGAAGATAGGCTAGAAGCAAGAGCACAATCCAGAAGAAACAAAGAAAGCAAGTTCTTGTCGTCTTTACAAGAAGCGAAACGTCGTTCAGTTGATTGAAGTACTGCGGGAATTTTTCACCGACGATCAACTGGAAATTGTAGGTTCGTTAAATATTATGATTATCTATGAGTTATCTTAACTCATTGGCGATTATTTTCAGAGACTTTGTAGCTATATCGGCAAAGTTCTGCACCTGTTCAGAACATGCCGGTCCGGCTTTTACAGTATAACATTTTCAGCACGAAGTAAGTCCTTACTTGTATTCTTGAAAACGTTATTTTAAATTTGTGAGTCATCAGGAAGTTATTTGGCCTTGTATATGGATAATAATGACATTAACATGACTTTTATCGGGAATATTGTTTATTGGCACCCTTGTAGTGTCATTTACGACCCTCGCGCTTCGCGCTCGGGCCGCAAATGACACTACGCGGGTGCCAATAAACAATAATCCCTCAAAAGGTCATGTTAATACCCTATTAACAATTACGCTGTAACTATGTATGCTTGAAATCGTAGCAAATTTGGAATTCAATTCCAAAAATCGAAATGAGTTTAGATCTAGAGAAAAGTTTGTTTGGTTAGATAAAAAACATTCACTCCTCTACGTGATTCAAACGCGATGTGTGACCGGTGATAGTTGCGCTCGACAATTAGTGTCTGAGTTTCCCCAAGCAGACCACCGTTGGGAAAAAAATGTCATCACCGACAATTTGTCGATTGGATCCGATTCAAGCCGAGAGTAATTTCGCGATAGCGGATAGAAAATCCCTTAGGACTGACTGAAAAAGGCCCATTGTCTTAAAAAGTTTGATATGTACAAATAATCGGGCAAGAGTACAGTCTCATTGGACGGTTGTTGACTTTTATATTTCACTTGAAGGTAAATCTTAAAGTGCACCAAACCCCAAAATATTTTTTTGCTAAGATATACCTTAGCACCAGTTTGAAACGCATTGTACCTTTCTTTTCTCCTTTTTACCAAATTCTGGCTATTTATAGCATTCAAACGTTATGAAAAACTGTGCATCATTTGTTCCACGACCGAGTCAGAAGGGGCGTGGGTCTATTCCTGGTTTGACGTCACAAAATGATTTGCATCACTTCAAGGCTTTGTAAACATGCATGCAAATCAGTTTGTGACGTCAAATCGGGAATAGACCCACGCCCCTTCTGACTCGGTCGTGGAACAAATGATGCACAGTTTATCGTAATTTTTGAATGCTATAAATAGTCAGAATTTGGTAAAAAGGTGCAATGCGTTCCAAATTGGTGCAAAGGTTTATTCTAGCGAAAAAAATATTTTGGGGTTAGGTGCACTTTAAGTCATTTTAAACACTGCAAACTTTCTTTGTAACAATCCTTGCAATACGTTTTCAATACTTATTTCTGCTTTTTCTTTTCATTTTTTATAAACCTGTATAAGCAGTCACCTAAAAGGGCCCTAGTCAGCCTCCGCCACTTTCGATGCCATCGAAATTATGGAATTTTATGGTGAAGCTTAATTTCATAGCACTGCTGTCAGTTATACATGTTACTGGAATTGTTTAATTACCCTTAGCAAGTTTCTCAGTGATATCGTTCGTTTCGACAGGCTCCGTGTAAACTGTAATGCTGAAACTGGTTGACTAGGGCCCTTTAAAACTATACAAACTATAAATTAACTAAAAAGCGAAGAGCGTTTGATGTATATGGCCGTATTTGAATCTTGAGAAGAACAGACCCATGAGAATAACAGTGCGTGAACCAGAGTTTTCGCCAGCTCGAGCGAACAATGACGTAAAGAATTTGAATATATTCGCTTTTCACGCATGGCTGGCTGTTTTTGTTAAAACGTATATTTTGGACGTGATATCGTTGATACCCGTCTAGAGGACAAAGAATCTGTTTTGAAACGCTTTTACCACCATGGTTTTGACAAGGCTGGTTATTCAAGTGTTCGTTGTTTATTCTGCTGCGATATCTGGACAAGTCAGTTCTTATCTGAAAGGTAATTGAGGTTTGTTTGTCAATCATTGCATTAATAACAATAATCTGCGCAACTTTGTGATGTTATTGACAATAGCCAATTTTGTCTCTGTTCTGCAGGGTTTTCAGATAGTTTTACATAACTGACTGAACATAGCATTTATCTTTTTCTGATTTGTGAAATAATATCGGTATTCGCCTGATCATACATTGCATGTTTCATTAACATACACTATAATGATATTAAAGTACATATAACTATTGACAAATTTCATTGCGAAGCACAAAACTTGGCCATCTGTGTACATAACTGTTTAGTACGTGGAATACCCTTGTTTACAAAACAACGTTCGAATCTTGGTAATATCATTTAAATTTTATACAAAAATTTTTAGCAGATCGAATTCATTGTTAACTTAAAAATCAATACAGTCGTTGTATGCAAGCTTGCAATACAATATTTAGCGCCACTAACTTCTTATGTTCTTGGGCGATCAGGCACAATCGTTTTTAAATGCTATAGCTTGTAAAAATATCAGTTTTGGAGCACATTTAGAAACAAAGCCAAACTGACTTGCTCGACAAGGTTGAGAACTAATTGCGGCTTACTTGCAGGTTACCAAAAATATCTCGAAAAATTTCTGCTTGCACTAAAGCGACAGAATATCGGATTCCATGGGTTGTTACAATCTACGTCTGAAGGAATTTAGAAAGTTTAAATATGTTTTCTGCGAGGTCGGCAAGGAAAAATAATTAATCGAATTTTTGTTTCTTCTATTAAACTAACCATCTTGAACTCTTATTAGTTTTTTTTTCAACTTTGCACGCTTCATACAATAATCTTTAAGCTTGCACGATTTCAATCGTGATTAAAGATAACTTGTCGTTTTATTAATTTCCCCCTTTCTGTCGCGGACATGCGTCCCTTTTCAGACAACCCAATATCGCAGCTGGGCAGTTTTGATATGAATCCCAAACTTCCTTCCTTACACATTTTTATACACATATTGACACATGATTCCTGCTTGTCTGAGCATGAAAGGATTATTTTACGGATGGTGCAACATGTAAATTTATGTCTAAAGTTTTCAAATTGCTTGTCAGTATATTTCGTCTAAAGATTAGGGACCTTCAGACCGGAGTACGAGTACGAATTTCAGATAGTACGACTAGGAGTTCTAATTTAAATCCAGTTACGTTTTCCCAGAGTGCTAACTCCTTCATGTTGCTTAGCAGTTGATAGGAGACTATCCTTAGTTCACAATATATGCATAACTAAAATAACTTAAAATGTACCATAACAACCTATTTTTGGAACAGAAGTATTGGATGTAACCATAGTATGTAACCGAACGATTTCCTTTGACCCGTAACTGATGTCACAAAACCGTCTTCCCTAGCTTTAAATATTTGTTTCAAAAGCTTTCAGTATCAACTCTGACCGTCCACGGTTCCTCTCCCGGAGGACCCGGAGGGAAACGGTTGGACAAAATTAAACTATGGCAGCAGGAATTTAGCCTCCCTGTGAGAAAATTATCTTCACACTGCGAGAGTTAATTAAATGCTTTATTTCTGTGATCTATGTTTTTGGTAAAGGAGCAACATGGATTTTTATTGAAGAGATCGTTTTTGGGTGATCAACTCTATGAGAGCATTTTAGGTGGACGGGTAAACTTGAACATATACCAAAAGTCATTTGCTTCGTGAGTAGCGATGATTGTAATCTTTCGTTTGAAATACCAAAGGAATAATTATGAGATATGAATCAGTTAAATGTGATGCTAAATCCTTAGAACCAACGGCATTAAAAGAAAGGAATGTTAATTTATCTTCTAGAAGTTCCAGCTATAACAAGATTGTCATCAAGAACTTAAAGGGGGCATTTTACAGCAATATTTGATCTTTATGCCTAGCAAATATTTCATTTAATTACAACCGCCTGAAATTAATAATGAATAGAGGGGGTAAGTTTCTAAAGAAACTGTGGTGCTGCGTCGGTGGGAAGTATAACAATATAATTTGGTTTTATCAACTGGGTTGATAATGTCAATTGGCCACCGTAAAGAGATTCAAGTGCTGACGTTTCGAGCGTTAGCCCTTCGTCGGAGCGAATAACGACGAAGGGCTAACGCTCGAAACGTCAGCTCTTGAATCTCTTTACGGTGGCCAATTGACATTATCAACCCAGTTGATAAAACCAAATTATATTGAAATTAATAATGACGAGCAGCAAGGCTAATTCCATTTCCAAGGAGGTCTTATTTGTTATTTTTTGCGTGGCTGTACGCCTTGTTTGATTTCTTCCTTTTTCTTTTGTTCTATTTTAATTTGTTCAATGAAAAAGCCTCAGGGCTACGTGCTAACAGACGCTAGACTAATTTTATGGAAAAGAAATTGAAGAGTTTAGTTTTATACACGCTATGCAAAATGTCCCGCACTAAGACACCTCGCTAAAGTCCTGACACAATGTATGACATCGCGCAGAGTATTTTTGGCCGATCGACTTGGCAACACCCTGAATTCAGTGAACTCTAATTTCCGCGAAACACTGATATTGCGGCAAGCAAGTTCTTTGCTCTCAAACTTTTGTACAAGAATTTCGTCATCCCTTTTCTATCTGCACCATTATAATGCTGTGACCAAACTGCCAGCTAGTTTCTGAATCCCTGCACCAAAACGCGAAATGTCTTTCTTTCGTTGACTTTCGAGTTGCAGTTCATCCTTCTTAGCTTCTTCAAAGTTCCGCGCAATGTGACAGAGCTACAAGCCCAACGATTTGCAAAAAGTTTTCAATGCATTGTGCGCAATGCCATGCGAAACATTTGCAGGGAGATGATACATGTGTGTTTAACTCTGTCTCCGTTTATGCTTTGTAGTCCTTCACTATTTAAATTTTCATTATTAATCCACTTCTTTTTATCAATTTATTTTTTAACTTATCATTTAAAGGCGCTAGTCAATGCGAGAGTTTCAGTATTATATTTTACGCTGAGCGTGTCGAAACGAAAGAGGATCACTGAGAAACTTGCTAAATTTGCAATAAACCACTCCCAGTAACAACTTCACAGTAATGAAATAAGATTTCGCTTCACCATACAATTTCCATTATTCCGATGCCATCGAAAATGGCGGAGGCTGACTTGGGCCCTTTGAAGGTTTCAGTAAATGGTTTGACGCTGATGATGACTTCCGCTCAGGTTGTCGAAACGTCAATCACTGTCACCGACAACAGTCCTTCTCAGGACTACCCTCACGCTTAAAGGTTATAGTTCGCTGGACACTTTTTACCATACCAAGACTAAATAATTTTGCAGTTAGGCGTACTTAAGATCGGTAACTGAAGAATAAAAAGCAATGTCGAGTTTGACTCTAATTCGCAACTAATGTGTATCTATTCCACTCTCAAAGGTCCCGGATGTGGAGCTCTGCTAACCGATGCCATTGTTGGAAACACAATTCATGTAACATCGTCGTTAAATGCGAGCTTCAATGAAAACCATGCTTCACTGAACAGTTCAACTGCCTGGTGTTCGCAGGTTCTCAACACACTCCAGTATTTAAAGATTTCTTTGGGTGAGAAATTTAATTTAATCTTGAACTCAAACAGTACGTGTCTTGCCGGGCCTCGCAATCAGAAGAGGGTCTTGATGAGACGACAGTTGACGGTAAAATATATCGTTTTCTGCCGGTTGACGGTAAACAGTTTATGCAAGTTGACGGTTGACGGCTAATTCTGGACGGCTCAATTGACGTTGAAGGTTAAAATTTTTTATTCTTGGCGCATTCTTTCTGACGGCATTTTTCTCAGCCTTTAACGGTTTACAGGCAATCACATTAAGATCTTCTGATAAGACAAATGGGCCACAGCGGAAATGGTTCTTACAAGTACAGTTAGGACGGTGTTTCTCATGTTAGTGCGCTACCCATGACCAGGCGACATACTGTGAAATACTTTTCTTAAAGCTTTCGGGTTGTCATGAACAAGAGAGTAACCACATCTCAGGCTAAAACTGCCCACAGCGCGATAATCTCTAGGGAACGGCGCTTGGAGTTTTCACAATATGATACAATAAAGTTATACACTCTCTTTTTTATACGTACCTTTTTATAAGAACGTATTAAGAACATTCCTCAGGCTCAGATTCGTTTAAGAACGTTTTTATTTTGAAATTTGTCCACATGTTGAACCCAAACGTAAAGTTACACAAATTCAGTTGCAGTCTTTTTAAAAGAATGTGGGCAGGGTTTACGCTTCCATATGCGTCAGCACGTGGTCTCGTTTTCAAGCAGAGGCCATAGGCAACAGCTATTTTATTTTGCCTGAGTCTTTCACATATTCTTTTCTTCCAAATAGATAAACCTGCCAACCTTTCTGGTTTTGAGGTCCAAGGACGAAGTACTACTAGCCATTATGTGACGCAGTTTATAATGAGGTACCAAGCTACAGCTGACGCTGCCTTGCAAGGTTATCCAACAGAAGCTAATCTAAAGGTGCCTTTTAAATTGTTACAGCCTTCACATAATGCTCGTCACGCCATGTTTCATCACACAGGACTGCGTGACGACCTAACGCAATGTTAACCTCATACACAGACGTTATTTTGACTCGTTAAGGATGATTGCGTGACGAGTTAAAAGAACTTCTGCGCAGGAGGCTAACGCAATGAGTACTTGGAAGGTTGAAATGCATTTTAAGGTAGAATTGCTGTTTAATTGTATGAGATATATTTTCCGTGCCATGTTGTAACTTTACGGTTATTCAAGGAGGATTCGCCGAACCTCGGAAATTGCTCCTCTGACGTTTAATAAATATCCTATGTATGCAAACGTAGCTGGTACCTCTGCACTGTCATTATCCGTTCCAGCGTTCAATGTTTTGATCATGTACCAAAGAGAATCTAAGGTTACTGCAAGTATCTAATCAAGTTAGCCATTATAGGTCTGCAATGGATACAATGCTTGCAATTTACACCTTCATTGTACATTCTTACGTGAAAGTGTAACATGACTATGCAGTAAAAAAAATGCCTACAAGAGTTTTCCGTGTCTTTTTACAACTGTATGGTGGTTTTTCCTGTATGAATGTGTTCATTACAAGTTTTGAAGAGTTTGACAACGGCTATGGGAACGTTTCAAAGTAAAAGCTTTAAAAAGAGTCTAATAGGCCTCTGTACGTGTTCTACCCTCCTCTGGAATACAACAACATCAACTTGCCAAATTCTACGATATGATGAGAACGTCTGAAGATGAAGATGGGGTCTTTTTTGTGCATATTTCATACGGAGACGAAATATAAATTTACTTTTAATTTTTATCTGCATTGCATTTGGCACGCAGATCACCAGATTTATGTAAAATCACCTCAAAACCTCAATTAAAGGTTTAATATATTTTATCTTTGTTCTATAGAATTTCGAATTAACTCCAGCAGACGGAGATGACATTGTATACTTTCCACTAAACGATACCAGAATGCAAGCTGTCTTATTTTATCCTTCACAATGGAACGGTCACATATGCATGCGATTAGAGCTGTATGGATGTGTTTCAGGTACATATGACAAAAATAAGAGAAAACCAGATTGACGCATTTGATTTGAATAGCTGGCGAATTTTGGCGGGTGATTGCCGAATATTCTGATCGAGGATTTGAGCCTAAGTCAAGCAAGTCTGGAATCATTAACAAAGTGGGCTAGAGAGGATGTAGTGAGAATGGCAAAACTAGCCCCTCCCCTCTGCTCTCTTTCCGCAATACAAGATGGGGGTTGTAAATGACGCGACGCGTTCGGCACAAACGCTTTCAATTCAGGCTAAAAAAGAATGTTTGGTCGCTTCTATGATCTAATAACAAGTTTTTTCATTAAGTCTAAAGGTTACATTTTGTATCGTACGTCAGTACAGCTAACCTTCAGTGTTGATATTAAAGTTTGTTTTCTTTTTTCGTTAGTGGATGGAGGTTACACGCCCTGGTCTAATTGGACTCGATGTTCCAGTTCATGCGGAAGTGGGAGCAGCGTTCGATACAGAATGTGTTCAGAGCCTGCTCCGGCTAATGGTGGTCAAGACTGCATCGGTGAATCAATCCAAACTAAGGAATGTGTAGGGACATCATGCCCAGGTGCGTATGTTTTGGTTTGATCATTACAACGACGACACGACGATGACGATGATAACGACGACAACGACGACGATGATGACGATGACGATGACGATGACTACGACCATGATAATGACGATGAAGATGAAGATGATGATGATAACGACGATGCTAATGACGACAATGACGACGACGACGATGATGATGATGATGACAACGACGATGATAATGACAATGACGATGACGATGATGGAGATAATGATGATGATGATGATGATGATGATGACGATGACGATGATGATGGACATAATGATGATGACGATGACGATGATAACGACGATGACGATGACGATGACAATGATGCAAGCTGTAGGTGAATTTTTTGCCACTTGCGCCATTGAGTTCAAAGTTGTATTAATTTAGGATGGCATGTTTACGTTGTTGCGCATGGAGGCATGCCCGCCATAATTGCTGTTATCGCAGTTATCAGCGGTTTGACATGCAGACGAGGCTTTTTTTAAGGTTTTTTAAGTCAATTATTTGGTCATTTACTTATAATACACTTCTCTATATTATTTTGGGCAGTTGATGGCGGCTTCTCTGATTGGTTAAACTGGACCACATGCAGTACCTCGTGTGGGACTGGATTCCAATTACGCAGACGAACGTGTACCAATCCACACCCTTTGCATGGCGGGAAACTCTGTGAAAGCCAATTTTCCACTAAAGCTCGAAATTGCTTGATAGCAGCTTGCAAACCGCAAGGTAAAGAATTCTCTTCTGTATTAACTAGGTGCCAGTGCTATCCAGTATTTTAGCCAAATATTTTGGAAGAAATTCATAATTGGAAGTTACCCCGTGCAATGTACCCGTGCCTTCAACACCAATGACCTCAAACGGATGCTCCCGTCTCACAACAAAACTCAGTCGCAATTTAGAAAATTGAAAATAAGCAAGGTCTGTCAAATATCTAGAAAAGTCAGTTTGTTTAACTCTCTGTCGCAATATTTTTTCGGGAAAGCTTGTATGCACTGTAACACTGTAGCATCTGCCAATATTTTTTAATAAGCAGTTTTTGAGCTCTCAAGAACTCGAACAACAGATTATGCTTTTGGAAAGCATCTCCTGATGGCGATTACATATTCTTTACATGTCAAGGGAAAATAATTTCTTCTAGCCATTTAATTCTAACAAATTATTAGCAGTCCACGTTCTGTTATGAAATTTTACGAAGTTTTAAAAAGGAATTGAAATAAGAAAAGTTGATTTGGAACGCCATAAGACATTTGACCAATAGACAAGATATTTGCGCTAGACCCATGTTAGGATCTGGGAAAGAGCTCCAGTCCTTTTTTCTTTTTTATAGGAATAAAACTAGTGGTAACCATAGGTTAGAAAGTGCGGGCCTAGATGCCCTTAATCCATGAGCTCCCGTGCCGGCAGCCGTAAACCGCCCCCGCGGAAACCACCCCTGGAATTCCCGTTCCGGTCAGAAGCAGTCGGGAAAAGCACTTGCTGTCCTTTCCTTCCCTCCCTGAGGACATTTTAGTTTTCCTGTTGTTCTCCAGTAAATTAGGGCCAATAAACCAATCAGAATTCGTTTTCTGTCCATACTTTTAGTGAA
Source organism: Blastomussa wellsi (assembly GCA_947652115.1). NCBI lineage: Eukaryota > Metazoa > Cnidaria > Anthozoa > Scleractinia > Plerogyridae > Blastomussa > Blastomussa wellsi. The sequence goes on along the minus strand of OX393574.1, from coordinate 6,312,697 downwards.
CTCTTGGGGTCCTACAAAGAAGTTGACCAGTTGACAAGATATTTTTGCTAGACCCATGTCAGGATCTGGGAAAGTTGGAGCTCCAGTACTTTTTTCTTTTCTTTAACAAATAAAGAAGCCTACGCCATGTATTATACTGTCATAAAACACGACGGGCATTTGAGAACACGAGGGAAAACACGAGCCGCAGGCGAGTGTTTCAAACATTTCTCGAGTGTTCTCAAATGTGCGGAGTGTTTTATGACAGTATGGCTTAGGCTTCTTTATTTGCTTTATGATATAGATTTTATACGCCGCGAGTAAAAACACCAAAACACGCACGATCGATAAACTGAAGCAATTTAATTTCGCTTCCTCCACTTTCCTCTCGAACTTAGAAGCTTGGTCGACAATCTCTGCAGTTTGACTCAGAATTTTGTCCGGAATTTCTTCATAGAAAATGTTTGCCGCCATCCCTTGCGAATTTTCACAAGAGTAAAGCTGACGAAAAACAATAAAACGCGCTTTTTCTATGTTTTATACTCTGATAAAACATGGGTTTTTGACCAATCAGAGCGCGCGCAGGGTCCTATCTATATTATAAATAGAAATAAAATGACCCTTATCGTTTACCATGTTTATATTTCTTTTAATAATCCTACAGATGGCCTTGGTGACGTGGGTGCGCGCACATCACACGACGAGAAGGACGAAAATAAATATTGTACGTAATGGTAATAGAACTGAGCGTAGTCCAGTTTTGTAGGCTTTAGGAATATTTAACAATTATTGGACGAGGTTAGGGTTAGGGTTTATCGTGATTTGTCAGTGGATTATTAGTGCGCTGCAGCAGCACCTCCACTCCACAAATTTTCGACGTTTTTCGGGCAAAACACTCAGGATTCGGGCAACAACAGTTGCAATTTTTGGGTGTTTGTATACATGTTCAATGCTAACACATTCAGAAATTGTGTAATTTGTTCGGGCAGGGAGGGTACAGCCCGTCCAAGTTCGAAGGTGCCAGTACGCCTATGAAAGTAGGTCTTAATAACAAACAATCAGTTTCGAGAATTTTGTTATAGCCATAATTAATAATGAAAATAGGTCTGAGTCGAGTCCAGTTCGGTCTGTAACCATATTATGGCCATGCAGGGCTTGCAAAACAAGCGAAATTGGATGACACGAAGTCCTGTACCAATTGATACCAATTAACCTTAAAAACGCAACAGTTGAGCTTGTTGATGACGGAGATACACGGGATCAGAAACCAAAAATTCGCGCGCAAATGAAGTCGGATACTTCGACATTTCTCAGGCATGACGCATTCACTGACCAATTGCGAGCGTTATGTGTACGTGCTGTCCAATTTGGGTAAAACCAGGCTGATGATGACCAATCAAATTCTAGAATGTTGGTTCTAGAATGGTGTAGGTGTCAATTATAAGAATCCAATTGCAAAAGTCCTAACTGGATAGATGTAATTAGGCACCAATGTGATCGCACGCCAATTAGTTAACCCTCGGTGTTAACTTTAACCCTTTCCTGCCCAAGCGTGACTTATAGATTTTACTCTGTCTAACGCCAGACGATTTTACTCGTCAAAGGGAGACCCCTTGGGCAGTAAAGGGTTAAAAAACTATCTCCCTTAACCCTTTCCTGCCCAAGCGTGACTTATAGATTTTACTCTGTCTAACGCCAGACGATTTTACTCGTCAAAGGGAGACCCCTTGGGCAGTAAAGGGTTAAAAAACTATCTCCCTTAACCCTTTCCTGCCCAAGCGTGACTTATAGATTTTACTCTGTCTAACGCCAGACGATTTTACTCGTCAAAGGGAGACCCCTTGGGCAGTAAAGGGTTAAAGTGCTATTTTTTTCAGTTATTCCGATGCTGGTTTTAGCAGTGTGTCTTGCATTTTTCGTCGTCATCACTGTGGCTCTCATCTGTTTGCTGCGCAAAGGAACTGAACTCAACAGGTAAGGAAATGCCAGTAATCTTATTTGAGAGCTTATAATAACTAATTGTGTTGCGATGTGCGAAATGTGCAAAGTTATTAATTAGATAAAAAAAAAAGAGGTAATGGATTTAGGGCCCCAATGGGTTTTTTGTTTCGTTTTCATCTAACCATCGACACCGAAAAGATCATTGTTTTCACCGTACTTGAAAACGCCTACATTTAAAAACACTTTTCACAGCTGAAGCCGTGAAAACTCCATCGTGAAAACGACTAACGAAAGAAAAAAAGCGCACCAATGAAAATGGACGGTGCTCGGGTTGAATTTTCCATTTGCGCACGTAACTAACATCCAAAGTTGCTTAAATCATTTAATTTAAAGCCGCTATTCATAACTATGGAAATTGCCTAGAAAAGCATTTGTATAGGTGGCTGCAGTTTATTTTTCAAGTTTTCCAAAGTCGAATTTTAAAAGCTTTGTACTATATTCCAGGAACAACAATAATTCTGTAGAGAGCAAGAGGAGCGAACGAATGGGAAGTGGAGACTCGGTGATGACAAGCGCGAATTTGGCTAAAGCTTAAAGGTTGACATGGAAACTGGACAAGGAACGTCTCACAAAAGACCGAATTGACAATAATGCAATTTTGTATTCACGAACGTTTTGTAATTAGCCTTCAAAACAAAGCCATTTTCAGTCTCGGTTTTGCCAGTGTTTACAGTGAGGACACTCGAACCGTGAACACTTGGCCTTTTTGGAACATTTTTTGTTTACCATTTTCCAATATTAGCCATTCATATAAAATGACGGATTAGCTTTCTTAGGTGCTGAAAACACCAGTCCTTTGGTCTACATCAAATAGCTCTCATTGGATAATCATAAAAAAAATGTAAAAAATAAATGTCAAGTGTTCACGGTTTGAGTGTCCGCACTGTAAACATTTAGCTTATTTTGACGAATGCACGTAGTCTGTTAAATTATTTATGATGGTATAATTAAATTACAATAAAGTAACCCTCCAGTTTGTGGTGTAAATTCAATTGTGTTGTGTTACCGATAAACACTAATACTTAGGTATGCGAAGAAACCAATCTTCTTGTAGAGTAAAACACTAGGCGGGATATTCAGTCTCCAAGCAACCACATCACATAATAAGGGTGTAGGAAGAAGGACGAGGGTGTAGGAGGTAGAATGAGGGTGTAGGAAGTAGGGCGAGGGTGTAGGAGGTAAAATGAGGGTTGTACGAAGTAGGCAGAAGGTGTGGGACGAAGGACGAGAGTGTAGGACATAGGGTGAGGGTGTAGGAAGAGGTGTGAGGGTGTAGGAGGTACAGTGAGGGTGTAGGAAGTAGGCCGAAGGTGTAGGAAGTAGGCAGAAGGTGTAGGAAGAAGGATGGGGGTGTAGGAGGTAGAGTGAGGGTGTAGAAAGTAGGGCGAGTTTGTAGGAAGAAGGGCGAGGGTGTACGAAGAAGGACGCGGATGTAAGGGTGAAGGTCTAGGAGGTAAGATGAGGGTGTAGGAAATAGGGTGATTTAACTGATCGGAATGCCGTTAATTGCCGATATCTGAGTGTATATCTCTTGATTATACAGTAAAATAGCGAAGTTCATTCTGCATTTTGTTCCCCTTGGACTAAGTCACAAAATACCGTGACACAAAACTGACGGAATATGACATAAAAACAGACATAATTTATTAACGAGTTACAAAGGCTGTTATCGTGCACACATTTGCGTGAGCCAGCACAGAGGGATAAGAGGAGTGACGATTACGAGGGGTGGGAGGGGGGAGGGCGGGGGGGGGGGGGGTGTTATCGATTCAATTCGGAAGTTTTAATCTGGAGAAAGCCCTGAAAAGGACATCCACGTCAAAAGCATTAAATTATATAGAGTACAAGATTAGAGAGTATTATTCAATCTAAGGAAATGGTCAATGCTTAATTTTCCCTGTACTTGATCTTCGAGGTCCTTGTAAAGAGCTACCGCTATTTAGGAATTCAGTAGAAATACGATGAAAAAGCGATATTATATATAGGAAAGTGCCATCTTTAATTTGTGATCAACTATATTCTACAGACTCGTTTCTTGTTTTCAGTATATTTAAAATGCATGCTTTCTTTTTCAGTGAAGTACATTCAACAAGCAGCATTTCAACAAGCAGTTGCCTAAAGGAATTACGTATGCAAAATGAAGTTAGGACTACCCAGGAGTAGCGCTTAATTGCAGGAATGGCTCCGGGCTCGGAATGCACTGGCAACGAGTTTGGTTAGCTAAATTACACTACAAAATCACCCTGGTTAGCCTATTATAACACTGCGGTTAGCCTGCTAAGCAATCCGGTTAGCCTACTGAGCAGTGCGGTTAGCCTACTGAGCACTGCGGTTAGCATATTGAGCAATCCGGTTAGCCTACTGAGCACTGCGGTTAGCCTATTAGCAATCAGGTTAGCCTACTGAGCACTGCGGTTAGCCTACTAAGCAATCAGGTTAGCCTACTGGGCACTGCGGTTAGCCTATTAAGCAATCCGGTTAGCCTACTTAGCACTGCGGTCAACCTATTAAGCAATCCGGTTAGCCTACTTTTGCATTCCGGTTAGCCTACTAAGCACTGCGGTTATGCGGTTAGCTCTCAAGAATGGTAAGGGTAACACGATAAAATCTTAAAATTTTCGGTGTTTGGCAGTCGGGCCTCGGTAGTGTAGTGGTTAGTGGGAATAGCTCGTGTTCTGGGTTACCCGGGATCGATTCCGCCTCTGTGCTTTTATAATTGACTTTGTTTTTTTCTCTTTATTAGACGAAAAAATCAAAGTCTAAAAAAATCTAAGTGTCCCGGAGCCATTCCGTCATTTAACGCCATGTCTATCCAGGCCTTTTTTTCAAACGGCGCCAAATTTGGAATGTATTTGCCAGTGATTGGTTTGAGTTACTAATCCATATTCATAGCATGCAAATTATAGAATTCGCATCAAATCATGTTAAGCGTTGATGTGTGAAGACGTGTCGTTACGGCTCCTGAAGATGGGGAAGGAAGAAGATGCTTGGTGGCAATTAAAAGCGAGGAAAGAAGTGTGTACGCAATTACAACCAACGGTAAGCACTGCTTTTGAAAATTTTTGTTTAATTTTGCCCAGAAAGCTTAACGAATATCAAAATATTTCTGAACTTAGAAACCACGTGCGTGCTCTTCGCTTCGAGCGTCGCTATTATTCCAGACTCTACAGCAAAGTCCGTAGTCTTCGGACATTTTAAAGTTTTGGAATTTTAGAATCCTAAGATTTAAAATTTGTCCTTAAAATTGATATTATCGAGCTTTGGTGGCTTGTGTTCGCGGAACGCGCGCGTTCATCGACACTCTCAAATTTTGTTTGTCTAAATTTCTCAGGACAGACGTTTACAGTTTAATTTTTAAATCTTGAGCATTTGCTTATCATTGATTTCACATTTCTATTTTCAGGAGAGCTAACTGTGACTGGAGGAAGGAAAGATATGAAGAATTTTGTCAAGTGGAACCGCGAAGACATTCTTCAAAGATAAGAATTTGAATAGCAAAGAAATGGTGGCTGATGAAATGTGAAAATTTGTTGGTACGATTCTGTCTTGGTTCATTTTGTCAGATTTATTTTCTGCATCGAGTACTGAAAACAAACAAACATGAAATGCTAGAAATCGGCACAATCGAATTGGTTTAAAAATCGTTTAATCTGCTACCATTTCTTGTTATTGCAAACCTTGAGCGATCATATTATTTTCATCGGCTGTTCATATTTCGGATTTGGTTTATAACGGAACAGAGTCATTATTTTGTTAATATATTGCCAAAGTGATGGTTTCTCGAGAACATTATTGGTTCAAGTATTGAAAAAAAACTGTCTTAGGTCGATCGCTCAATGTTGTCATAACAACGCTCGATACCTCAAGTCGATCGCAGGAAGGTGGCATTATTTTAAGTTGGCACTGCAAGAATAGCAATGAGATAAACAACTTTATATTGGCAAAGTAATTTAATTAAACAATTCTATTGGAAGAAAAAAAAATTGGCTTTGGGAGAGAAAACCAAGTAAAGGGAGGGATCGATTCTCGGGATTATACGAGACAATACTGACCTAGAAATTGATACTGGTTGCGGTGCCACATTAAAGTAATCCACATTTCTGCTTCGTCAACAAAGTAATTAAAGTTAACAAGAGAACACTGGTTTTTTCAAATAAAATAGAACAACGGATTCCTTCGCCAAGGTCAATATACATGAAGGCATACTATAAAAGAGCAAGGTTCATGTTGATAGGAGACCCCTAACTACAAAATGGTTGCCATGGGTGACTTCTAACCATCATATCTTGGGTTCCATTTCAATCCTGGGATTAGTTTTTTGCCATGCTTGTTCTATTGGAGGTTGCTTTCACTTTTGGAAGTTGTGACCGTGTTTGGAAAGTCACGTGATCAGAACACAGAAAAGCTAAAAACTCACACAGCTTACAACTTTCTCAGGTGAAACCAAAGCGAATGGATAGAGTGCATTCAGATTCAAAATTTGTAGAATGGATTTGTTGAGATTCGCGATAGTTGAAAAGCTATGACGTCAAAATGTTTGTTTCGTCATAACTTTTTCAGTATTATTAATTTCATCAAATCCATGCTACAGATTTTGCATCTGAATGCACTTTATCCATTTGCGTTGGTTTCATCCGAGAAGGATGCAAGCTGTGTGAGTTTTTAGCGTTTTTGTGTTCTGATCACGTGACTTTCAAAATATGGTCACAACTGCCAAAAGTTAAAGCAGCCTTTAATAGAACAAGCATGGCAAAAAACTAATCCCAGGATTGAAAGGGAACCCAAGATATGATGATTAAAAGTCATCCATGGCAACCATTTTGTAGTTAGGGGTCTCCCCCTTAATAACTGATGATTAAATGTCAATTAGACTGGATAAATTTTTCCAATAGTTTTCAGTTGGCACGGAATTTTTTAAAAATTATCGGCTATTCGTACTTTCTCTGGAACGAACGATGAGAAGGTTAAATTCAAGGACGTATTTTTTACCGGTTATGTTCTGAAATTTGAATTCATATTGTGATCACTGGTATCCCAAGCTCCTTTGGGAGCCGTCGACACGACATTGCGTAACAGCCCAACTATAAGAGTTTGTATGGGAATTTAACGATCGTACAAAACAGTTCGAAATGTGGGGGAGAAATTTCATAAAAACGCCTTACCCTCCCCTCTATTGTTTATTTCTTGTATTTAGGTGGCGTCTGGGGCCGTTTCAGAGCGTTCTCAGCGTGGTTTAGGTCCACTGTTTTCCTCTTCATATATCAAAACAGTGGAACTAAATCACATTGAAAACGCCTTGAAACGACCCCAGGCGCCACAGAAATACAAGTAATAGACAATAGAGGGGAGGGTAAGTAGTTTTTATTAAATTACTTTGCCATATTTCGAACTGTTTTGTACGATCGTTAAATTCCCATACAAACTCTTGTATTTGTGCTGTTACGCAATGTCATGTTGACAGCTCCCAAAGGAGCTTGGGATACCTGGGATCTTAGCTTACTTCAGACAGACGAGGAAATTGACAAAATGGATGTTTTAATGCTCATGTAAAATTTGGAAGTATTTCTAAACTTCAGGGACACGATGAATTATGCAAAGCTTTACTCTCCGCGAGAAAAACTAAATTTAAATTAGATGGCAACATAGGCAGAATAGCTAAGACCCTTTTATAGTATGCTTTTCGTGTTTGTCGTGCTTAAAATGCAGGTCGGAGAAAATGTCTTGTGTGTTACTTTTTAACGGAATTGGCTTGTTTGAACGGAACACGTGACGGGTTTTCAATTACCAGTGTTCTCTTGCCTCTTGTTTGTTATTATTAAAACTTGATGCCTGGTGCAGGGTGTTTCCCTAGAAACTGAGTCGCTGTTTACAGTTATACAGACCACAAATTAAAACAGTTAAAGATAGTTTTTGTTTGAAACGCAAACCGAAAAAGAATATTACTGTTTGAACCCGGGGGGTACCTGTTGATTGTGTAGTTTGATCGTCCGGATGAGAGTAGTCCCATTACGAAACAAAGACGACGAAAACCAAACGAAATCTGGGTCGGGAATATATCTTCCCGTCCCTTGCACAAGACTGGAACACGCAGTGATTTCTCAACGGATACCGACCGAGGCTATAGTATCCAGTGTTGAGTTTGTTCTGTCTCGGCAACGAGAACCGACCAAGACCTATTCAATCAACCGCACTACACGACAGCAACTTGATTGACAATAACAAGCACTAAACGACAAAGACATTGTTAAACTAACAGCCGACAATTGACGTGTTTCTGCTATGAACAAGGCTGATTACTACGACAAAATGAACGTACTTGTTAATGGCAGATGACGAACTTAAACGTGACCAAACTCCAACAGTTCAACGTAAAACTACATAACTTCAAGAAGACTGACGCCATTGACACTCAACGCTACTACCGACTGAGGTGCTCGGTGCCACAACCACCGAAACTGCACAAGCCTGGCTTCCCTGTGCGACTTATAGTCTCGTTCGGTGGGTATCCAACTTACGAACTGTCCACCTGACCACTATACTACAACCGCTTACCGACAAATCGAGACGCAAACTACAATCTGTAATTACGGCCATCAAGACTGTACAGATGCCTGACGACTTCAAACTGGTGTCATTTGATGTGAAATCACTGTTCACCAGTATTCCACTTCAATGGGCCTTACAATGCAACTGAGACCGCTCCCCGACAGTCTACTCACACACTAAGACATCGTGGACTAACTGAACCTTTGCCTGACTTCTACTTACTTCCAGTACAAAGATAAACGCTACAAACAGTAACACGGAACAGCTTTGGAGTCGCCAGGAACGCGCCCTAACGACTGGTGGACAAACGATACCGCTTTGGTTACGATATCTTTACCGCATTCCACGACCACCTCAACTAACAGAACGCTAACACTCCCAGTAGAACAGTTTACAGGAAACCGACGCATACCTACAGAATTCTCTCAACAGAAGTCAACGACTAATTTACGACATGGACATAACAGAACGACCTAACTTTACCGACCGATCGAAATCGACCAAGCACGACCGACGATATAAGCTACAGCCAATAACATCACGGCAAAACTGATCATGACCAATTTGTTTTCACGAACGAGACTTGCAAACATTCGACTGACAAACAACTCTTCACATGATGACTTCCGCAAAGGTTGTCGAAACGTCAGTCACTGTCACCGACAACAGTCCTTGTCAGGACTACCCTCACCCGAACGATCAAACTACACGATCGACAACGGATATAGTTTTGCTTTTCTTGAAGATTTGTTATTAACTATTCTGAATTTTTGTTTCATCTTAAGACAAGGTTATATTGTAATGTTTTCTAAATTACTAAAGCGAGGACTATATTTTGGTCTTTTTCATTCAGAGCGGATATTTATTGAGAAAAATAAAACAAAACAATCTGATTTTTACGAGCTACAAAAATATTGTTGTTAGCTCTACAAATGCTCTGTATAACAGATTAAAAACATTTTTGTTTGTGGCTTTTTCAGTGTGATAGAACAGCGTAAAGTTGTCAGAAACAATACAAAGCGGCCAAAATCGAATTATTTCTGAATTTCGTTGTCTTTATTGTGGTCTTTATAACTTACCTTTATTGTTATTTATTACCTTCGACAGTCGTGAAACGGGTGGGTTAATCTTGAAAAAACCCTTGCACCAGGAATTAGGTTTTATAAATATAATTTTCGGCCGACATTGTAACACAGGACAAAATATTGAAAGCACGAATTTATAGTTGACATTAAGCATATCTCGGTCATTCTGTCTCGCAAGAATTAATAAAGAACATGGAGTGAAGCAATTAAATTGTTTAATGTTTTGCGGCTAAAACAATGAAAAATCCCTGCATGTTGTGAGAAAATTAAGTCGTTGCTATCGAAAACAAATATTAAGCAATCGTTTCTGATTATCGAAATATTTCAGTTTTGGTTTGTCCTGTGTTACAAACGAAATTGACGGCTCAAAGAGACTTACAAGTAACATGGCAAGTTGAAAGTATTACAAAAATAGAAGATCAATTCGATTTTTTTATAAAGGAAACTTCTACTTCGACTTGTCATAGGCCGTATTACGGATGTCACGCAAAAATGCAATTTTTACTGCTTTTCATTAAAACAAAAATTCATCTTCATAAGACGATTTATCGTAACGATTTTAGTAAACCTGCGAAGTTTGACAACAATCGGTTAAAAACTCTCGGAAATACGAGAACGCAAAAACGCCAAAATTTACAAAGAAAAGTATGAAAGGGGGCAAGCCTTGCCCCTTTTCATACATTTCTTTGTAAAATTTGGCATTTTCGGGCTTTCGTATTTCCGAGAGTTTGTAACCGATTGTTGTCAAACTTCGCAGGTTTACTAAAATCGGTACGATAAATCGTTTTATGGAGATGAATTTTTGTTTTAATGAACAGGAGTAAAAATTGCATTTTTGCTTGACATCCGTAATACGGCCTATGGCAAGTCGAAGTAGAAGTTTCCTTTATAAAAAAATCGAATTGGTGTTCTATTTTTGTAATACTTTCATCTTGCCATGTTGCTTGTAAGTCTCTTTCAGCCGTCAATTTCGTGAATCGTTTCGTTAATTTTCTATCTCGTGCAAAAACTTAGAAAAAAGACCAAAACATTTCGGCGGGACAAGTCAAAATTTTATATAGAAACGAATTTTTGTTTGCTTTGAATTTTTTCGGGCTTGAGAAAGATCGACTTTTTTGGTTATCAAAATGTTTTTGCACGAGGTGGTAATTACATACTTTTGGCGGGAAATTTCAAGGGAAGCCATTTTGAATTTTTTGCATAAAAAAGTTGCCAGGGGAAACGCTGTGCAAATTTTATCAAATTTTCCCGCCAAAAGACTTAGTATATATAGGAAGAATTTTTCTTCACACCTTTTAATTGCTTTAATCGAATTTATATTAACTAATTAACGATAATAGAGAGAGAATAAAAATGATTGAAACACAATACACTTGTTTGTATTTATTGAAATCTTTTATTGAAAATAATAAAGATTACTTTATAGACTTCTGTTTATTACATTGTTTTAATATTAATTCTATTGACAATTAATTACAATATAAAATTGGAAACAACAAAAAAAAAATACGGCGCATGCGTATTTTGAGCGCCCGTATTTTTCTAAGTCTTTTGGCGGGAAAATTAAAACTTTTCAAACAGATGTTAACAAGAAGAAATAATTAAAAAAAAAAACGGCGCATGCGTATTTTGAGCGCCCGTATTTTTCTAAGTCTTTTGGCGGGAAAATTAAAACTTTTCAAACAGATGTTAACAAGAAGAAATAATTAAAAAAAAACGGCGCATGCGTATTTTGAGCGCCCGTATTTTTCTAAGTCTTTTGGCGGGAAAATTTGAAACATTCAAACCGATGTTAGAAAGGAAATAACATGGAGAAACTAAATTGTTCACTTGGCAAGCAATAAATTTTAGGTAAGATTTCACAAAAAAGATGCAAATTGAACTGAATTTAACCCAAAGCTTTACAAGAAACGAAACGCCAATAACATCAATCTAATCATAACATTACTGTTTTTGGAAAGTTTCAAAGCCGAAAAAGCCGCAGTGATTGGCATTAACGAGTTCTCTCGGAATAACTACAGAACCACCTAACCTTGACACGTAAAGAGTTCCAACTGAAGATAAACTACAGCATTTTCACTGGCTTTCCCATGTGTTCTTCCTCTGATTAAATTGCTGGCTTCATGCTTGACCCTTGCTGGATACTGACACAAAGCACGAGATTCATCAAAGGCACACAGCAACCTGCATCAAAACAACAAACATGAATCAATAAATACAATTATATCAAATATTTTTGTTAGTACACAGTAAAAACAGAAAAAAATACACAGCTTCTGGATTTTAAACACTGAACACCAAGGCAAAACAAAAAAAACTATCTGAAAAAATTATCATTTTTTTCTTGGTCACATGCTCGCGACAAAATAAACATTGCATCTTTTTCGTTTGTTAACCAGGCTGAACATTTACTAAACTTCATTATAATTTTTCAAGTTATTTTGCCACGTCACGCGTGATCGAAATTTGAAATGAACATTCAAATTCCCCTTGGTAACTTCCGACATTTTGACCACAGAAATGTTAAACGTTTCAAAGAAAATTTCTGAAAGTTGTAAATGACCAAAACTACTAAAGTTGCTGATAAACTGACGAACGAAATTGACACGTAAAGCTGAACATTCCAATTCACATTTAAAAAATACTTGTCACGCGTGACGTAACGCATGACTGTAACACCAATTTCCATACAATTGCCGGTAATCGCCCCAATGTGATGTTCCTCCAATTTTACGGTGTAAAGAAATCAACTAACCTTTATTGGATGTCCAGAAGTTGTCCTCTTCTCCAAACTAGCCCTTTATGTCGGTCCAGTCTTTTTTCTATGCCACGTTTTACATTTGCCTAGACAGAAAAAATAATAGAAAAGGCACAATGTAAATACACGCTGGAAAAACGCCTATCTGTGATCAAAATAATACAGTCAAATTACCACGGACAAGAAATCGAGTACGAGTTCGAGTTCGAGTTCGAGAACGAGTACTATGACTTTTCGAAATTCAGTCCAGTTACATTCTCGTTGACCTCACTCCTCCTTGTGTCAGACCAGTAGAAACTGATCTACTTGGAAAGTTTAAACATGGTTTTTTTCTCAGAGAATAAAAGAACTATGATTAGAAGGACACTGCCGACAAAAATATCGAAAATATGGCGTTACCTACCTCTCAAGAAACATCTTCAACGTTGAAATTCCATTTGTTTGTTCCATGTCAGCGGTCTTGTAAGTCAACAACCCCTCGCTTCAGCATAATGAACCTCGTTCAAGCTTCGTGTCACGGGACGCATAACTACAGTGTACCATCATGCAACTGACTGACTGGCTGTTTCTCCCGTAAAGGGGATAACTGAAAAGATGAATGATTGAATATTAGTGCAATATTCATTGCCTATAATGCCTTGGATTGCTTTAGCTACTGGTTTAATAAAGATCAACTCGATAAAATTATGGCTGGGTGGAAATAACAAAAATGATGTTCACCCCAGGAGCCCTGACACAAAGTCTCAAACTGGTCTCCTGGAAGGACCCTGTTAAAAAATCCCATTGTAAGGAAGTCATCTGAATTATGTTGTCATGGTAACTACAGGGGTGCTTGAAGGCAACGGTAAAGTCTGCATACAAGCCTACTGGCTCATCTGGCCGGAGCTGATCCTGGTTTCCTTAGAAGGAAATATAGGGAGTATTTCTACTCCTTCCTGGATGGGATGCTAGTCCATTGCAGGGTTATCCCCCAGAACTAAATTTGCTGATGCCCATTAATACCCCTGGGTAAAGAGAGGCACTGTTAGAGTAAAGTGTCTTGCCCAAGAACACAATGCAGTGCACTGGCCAGGGCTCGAACCCGGACTGTCTGAACTAGAGTTCAGCGCACCATTAGGCCGCCGCGCCTCCCACACTGGGGGTGCTTAGCAGATTTTAAAGTCTTTAAACCTGAAGTATCCAAGTACTCTTGAGCTTATCCCTGTTTCTGAAGCGTAAGTGACTGGGGGAACTGAGTTACCTTGTTTTGTGCTGTGCAGAAATCAACTAACCTTGTCCGAAGTTGGACTTCTCTTTTACAGTGTAACTACAGCACTGTATGAGGAGTATCCCTCAATGGGCCCAGCTTCTTAATCTCAGTCCATGCTTGATACTTACTGGAGACAAAAGGTACAAGGTCAATCTATGCAAGAGAGGAGTCTTTCCAATTGGTTCATAATATTATGCTTTAAAATGCCCTATCAAATTATGGTTGAGGCCGTAGGCATTTCATGAAGCAATAAGGCCCGATGATGATCAAATTATGGCGCATGTGGGAGCTGATTGGAGAACACTACAAAAGCATAGGACTGACTAGCTTTCCAGATGAATGCTCTCTAAACTCCCTGCATGCACCCTAACTGAAGTCCACTATCTTTTATATAAGAATCCAAGCCTGAGAATGTCGAGGCTGAGAATTTCCATAGAATCTAAGAAAATGTAAATGACTGGTTAGCCTGTGTCTGCCAAAGGATGTATGCGTATGCATGTTTTTTTTATTCTATGAGCATTTGACATGTTATTTTCTTGTGGTTTTTATAATTCATATTAAGAGGTTTTCTGAAGGGGCCCTCTCTGAGGTTAAATATGTGCAGAGTGGTTGAATGCACTTGTTAATTATATACTTACTAAATATATTTTTGGGTCTTATTTATTAATAAAACTTTTTTCTTTTTTCAAAAAAGGCGAGGGAAGGTGGGGGAGGGAGGGTACTTCCTATACATTTTCTAAAAGAATTAACATGTTCCCACAACTTGCAAAGCAAACATTGGGTTAGTAGTCAGCTGATGCAAGTAACCTGACAGGCATACATGTATAAGCAGTTCTAAATAGCAGTTGAGATTGTCTCAGTTGTATTTAAAGCAGAGAAAATGTTTTGGAAAGATTCATGACAGCAATAGCAATGAAATGTGGCAGTCAAAATTTCTACATGCATAGTAAATTGTCGTACATTCCATTTAGTGCTAAAAGTAAAAATCAGAAAATCACATTAGCATATTTGCCCTCAAAGCTTTGCTTCTCGGGCAAATATTTGTTTTAAGAATATCAAATTTCTGCAGGGCAACTATCAGCCGATAGTTCCTCAACAGAAACACTCTATTGTTTAAAGAGAATGCGAACTACAACTGAAAATTTTTTGGACTTGAATTATGCATAATTTACATTTTCCGCAAAGGTAGCCCTGAGCGCTAAAACTACAGTAATTACACCTTGCACATAGCCAGTGGATTCGTTCATCCACTTCTTTAATTCATATTGCTTCAATCTGCTGCCACACCGTCGACAAACTGCTGTTAATAATATTATGTGAATGGATTGCTTTGCAAGTTGGGAGAATTTATTCTTTTTTTAGACCTCTCCCCCTTTTTTCAAAAAGCAATTTCTACAACCTTGTTCCTAGGGTCCAGGGCTCGACACTAACTTTCCAACTTACTAGCCTAGTGGCTAGTGACAACTATATGTTACTAGCCCAAAAAATATTACTAGCCCAGCATTGATGTTGGCTAGGTCCATTTACAGCAGAATTACTAGCAAGACTTGAAACCACAATGCAGGCAATTTTCTTGAGTTCATAACTTAAAGTAATAATCCAGTTCCAGTAATAAAACAATAGCTTTTGTGGCACATAGCCCGGTAAATGAAATGAAATGAAATGAAATTCTGACCTTGTTTCCGAGAAAACTGTTTGTCTTGCTGGAGGAAAGATGGAAACTTCTTCGGCCAATTTCATTTTGTTTACTAGCCAAAGTGGCTATTGGAAATCGAAAAAACTACAAGCCAAAACTAAATTTCTACTAGTCTGTGGCTAGTTGGCCACCGTTAGTGTCGAGCCCTGAGGGTCTCTCATCTTTCTACCCAACCGGAGCAAGAGAGGAGATACCATGGTCTGGTCTGGTCACGTGTCTCTTGGACAATTGAGAACACTAGGGAGAGGTCCTCTAATGTCAGGAAATTTGTCGCGTTGTCCTTTGTCGATTTCAAAGCGAGTGTTTTGCACGTGATACAATTGCGCGAGTGCCACCTCAGACTGCTGCCATCTTGAAGTCCTTGGATAGAATTTATTCAAACACCAATTCGCAGGTTTAGCAAGTGATAGTTTAGAGTCAATTTACGTGGCCGCACACTTGAAGTTGATCATATTTTTCTTCTTTTTTGCTGTTACTCTACAAAATCGACTGTGGTCGTCTCGGAACGACGAGAATTCCATCATTTTTTAATGCTCTGATCGAAGATCAGATCAGAAGTCCCAAGGAACGAATCAAAATTGCAGCGTAACATATTTATAAACGTGGAGGAAAAAAAGCAGATTTGAAGGATTTGAAACTCAATTTCCAGCAGCAAATATGCGAACCCCTCACGCGAAATATAAATTTCCAATGACCGTTAGCCAACGAGTGTCATGAGTTTTTTTGCCAATGGCCGATTCACTAATGTAGGAAACAAGGAACAGAGTTTTTCCAAACAGTATACATGTGTCACAATTTGTAAACAACATATCTCGTAGACAAAAATTAATTGTATAACAAGTGCAGTGGACAAATGAATACATGTGCCATGGCAATATAAACAAGTCCTTTCCTAACCTTCATTTTCTGATTAAGATTGGATGCCGAACTGTTGTTCATCGGCAATGGCGGCAAAATTCAGACAGCAAAGACTCGTTTTAATTCTGTCCTCATAACCTCATAGCATGAGGTCGTAATGAATTGACAGATATTTCATACACAACCTTGACCACGGTTAGCAATTCCTGATAAGCCTTCCTCCTTCCTGGAGAGATTTTTAATATATGTATTGAGGAAACATACAACCTAAACAACGTGGATATCTGCTATCGGACGATGTATCAAATTTTTTCAGCGTTTACAACAGATTACCAACAGAAATAATTTTTCTGTACTGTGTTTATTTTGGTGGTAACAATTTCTGCACTCCCGTAGTCTAAGTATAGATTCTAGGTGGCAGGTAACCAGACCAAACCAGGGTCTGTCCTCTCTCGCTCCGGGAGGGCGGGAAGAAGAGAGACCCTGGGAACGAGGTTGCAACTTCTAAAGTGAGGTACTTATAAAAATAATAGAAAATGTGTTACCTACCTCCTAAGAATCCTCAACTCCAACAGAACAAATGACAACACATTTTTGATGATGCACAAATCCTGTGTGTTCACAACCATGGTTTCAAGAAGATGCCCTGGATTGTAAGAGAATTGTCCCCAACCAACTTGTTGAAACCTCTACCATGAATACACACACAACAGCCAACAGCATTGACTTCGCGGGTTTCTACGAAGCCTTGGTCCTTTTTGTTTTGTGGCTTAACTCCCTGTAAAAAGAATGAAAAAAATACAATGTTGATTAGCTAAAAATGATCAGTTACATGTACTGTACGACAAGCACATTGGACAAAGAAAACATTCTGGGTCCACAACAGGATTCAAACCTACTGTAATTAGCCAGTCCCAGACACTGAACTAAAAATGTGCCATTGTTCAGTTCCAGAAAATATCCATACCCTGCCACAGAGGGGTTGGAATTTCCTGGGGGTGGAGCTTAATGTCTGAAGCTTAATTGGAATTTCCAGAGGGCAGGGGGTCAGTTTGAAAAAATCCCTTCTGTGGGTATGGATAATTATGGATAATTACTTTCTGGAACTATACATTTCAGATCTAGATTTTCCAATTAAAATGAAATGTTATTTAGTAAAATAAAAAAGCTGCTGAATCTGGATGCCTTTTCCTTTGGTAGGCAGAGGGCATGTGTACAAAAATTAGTGTATTTAGCACAAGATAAAAATTATATGCTGTAGGCATCAAGACCAAATGATAGCTTATACACCATTTTCTGTACAAGTTCCTATAAGTATTTCTTTAAGATATACAGTACATGTTAGTCCATTGCAGGGTTAACCTACCCCTCCCCCCACATTTAATGTGCAGGTAACTGACCAGTGAATGAAAGAAAGGCCTTTCTGTGCACTTAGAGTGAGTTTCATTTGAGTGTCGTAAAACCAAAACCAAATTAATTACTTTGGCCAATCACAAAGGATGGAGACAATCCTGTGAACCAATCAAAACTCAAAGTAATAACACGCAGGTGACACAAAGCAAGGGAAACATGCACGCACGAGTCATGATTGGTATTGGTTTTACTCCGTATTGGTTGAAAAAACTGGCATGAGATTTTTAAACCATTCACTGAGCGAACAATGATTTTACTCCAATGAAAGTGGACAGAGGTCACTGAAAATTTAGGAAATATTGCATCAGTTCTACTTAACAATTAGATTATGAGCTCGAGATTTCTATCCCGTGATAGTTGAAGAGGCGGCCGCCCAAGTCAACTATCACGCATAGAAATCGAGAGCGAATAATCTAATTGTTTTAGTATAAATCTACTAGTCCTTCAAAACTTCAAACCAAGACAGATTCACGTTTTTTATTAACAATGATAAAAACAGCTCACGCCACGCGAGGATAATTGACAATTATATTGCACTGTGTTGGTTTCTGTGAGCGTGCACCTTCGCAATTTCATTCAAGATGAGCCAAGCCGATGTGCCGAGTTTCATTACAAAATCGAAGATCAAATGATGCAAAAATGTCATTGGAAGCCAGGTTTCTTCATTTACAAAATGTCCACTCAATGACAAGAAAATATTAAGTTAAAACGGTAAGCAAAGGCTTGAGAGACTTGCACTGCCGGAAGGTCGTACTGCACAGTTTAACGAAAGAAGTTGTTGTTGCTGTTTACAATATATGGAGACCGAGCAACCATGGAAGGTGAATGACTGTGGAAGATGGTTGTTTGACGGTTGATAAACTTGTGATGTCATGGCAGCAGAAGAGCTGGATGGATAATTCTTGCTCTACATTTGAATCTGAACATTGGAGCGATTCTGGATAGCTAGCGTTTGGAGTGATGATCACTGCCGTGGCCCTCACACAGTGGTTTGTAAGATGTGGAGCAATACCAACTGTCTTACTCATCGTTTTCATCATATTGGCAAGTATTGGCTCTCCAACTGGTGAATTGCAATACCAGATGTTCTCTTTCGCAGGGTTGAATTTTGCTGCCAGTTCCCTTGGTCACTGGAATAGGCAATCCAGTTTGGGATTAAGATGCTTGAGGAAATTCTCAATTGTTTTGACGAGGCAGCGGCTGGAATTAATTACTTCAAACATCTTTCCATCGGATTCGTCTGTAGGATCGATAAACCCGCCTTGGTGGTTTTTGGTGGAAAATACAGCATGCCTTACAAGCTCATAATACCTTCTTCATTGGGGAGTAGTTTGCAGAACCAGCATTGCTTTGGTGAGTTTTCTTTGATTTTCCCACCCCTGTTTTCCAAATTACAGGGTTAAATAAAACCAGGCCGTTCGCAGTAGTTTGGAGGGATCTTTTGTGTCGGAGTCGCCAAGTTGACCACTTCTGAACAGCTCTTGCATTTGTTCGCTGGTTATCGGGTGTTTATACACCACAGGGCTTACTTTCCATTCTTTCATCATGTTCTTGCAAATAGCATTTAGTGTTTGGTTGGCGTTTGCAAATTCAGAATCTCCAATGATTGGCCAGGCCTTGTTCAAATAGCGGTCAATGGCACCGCATATCGCTTGCATCAAAGAAACTTTGAATTTGCTTCCACTTTTTTGCCGTACAGAGACATAAAAAACCTGTCAACCTTTTGAGTGTTCTTCAATAGGAAGGGTGAATTTCTGTTGTCTCGCGAACCATTCTAAAATTTGTTTACAAAAAATGTGTCAATTGAAATGCAACTTTTGAAAATTTAATATCATACTTTTAAAAGTTTCAATGAATAATAAATTCATTAAAGTTGTTTTTTGACTACTGTTCTTACTGTGAAAAATCTTCATACCATATTTCGTGGCAACTTTTGTCTTTTCTGAACAGCCTCGACCAGTAAACTGACTAAATGTTCTTCACAGACATTTTGAAAACGTAAAGAATCGGCTGCCATTTTGTTGAAAACCACACTGCTATGCTACTTCCTATCTATCACAGAATAGATAGTGGGTAGCGTAGCCCATCAGAGAATGGCATTCGTGATAGAATGCTAGTAGATTTATACTAAAGTTAGTTAGTCAGAGGACCAAAGAAATCAACTCCAGAGTATGTAAAGGCAAGTTTGTTTGGCTACAATCTCTCTTTAGGAAGTGGAGCCTAAACCTGCTTCATCAGCCTCATTTCAAAAAATTCCTAATGACATATTTCTTTGCTAAGTCTCTTCCTCCAAGTATCCAGAACATTTTTATGTCTGTGCCAGGGTGTGCTCTCTACCAGCATGGGCCAGACTTTTGTTACAGTGGCAGGCAATCAGGTGACTAAGTGATGGCTCTTAGGGAGTATGATCGGGTACCTTTCGTCAGAGGACAGTACACCTTCTCCCCCTAAGCACCCCCCCCCAACAAATGTAGTGGGACACTTAGTTCAATTAAGTGACATACCATATAGTCTTGAAACTGGTCTTAGGAAAAGCACATGTTGTCTAGT
The DNA here is from genome assembly GCA_947652115.1 of Blastomussa wellsi. NCBI lineage: Eukaryota > Metazoa > Cnidaria > Anthozoa > Scleractinia > Plerogyridae > Blastomussa > Blastomussa wellsi. The sequence goes on along the minus strand of OX393574.1, from coordinate 6,292,562 downwards.
CGTCAAAGCAAAGTTGTTTACTGTTATCCTTACTCGACTTCAATAAACCTCAGGAGTGTTGTGTTCACTTGCCTTGAACCTCGTCCCGGTCCAGCTACAAGTGGTGGAGAAGTTGTCAAGGGATTAGTTGGCACCATTGAAGCCGTTCACACTGCACTAGCAACCGGGTCACGGGCTGCTCTGCCTGAAAATCCTCCTGTTCCTTCTACAGGCATAGCCAGCCTTCGCCTACCAACACTGCAGTTACCTGAGTTCCATCAGGATACGAAAGTTCTAAATGATATTGCCGATTTTCTCGATCGTTTTCATGAACAAACAGCACAACTTCCTGTCACTGTTCGCCTGTCGCTCCTTGAGCAGCAATGTATTGATGAGTGGCCACGTCCAGTGCTGTCATTTTGTCGTAGCAATGAAGGATTCGCTGAGAAAAGCCCACAGGAGCAGTTGGAGTGTTTCGTCACGAGTTTACGCAAAGAATTTCAGGAACCCACGGACTCGAAATGCCTTCAAATACAAGAACATCCTTCACAAACATGACAAACTGGGCGAAAGTCTCAATAAATCCTGTCCAACGTACATAACTTTGCAGTTTATTTCCAAACTACAACCACATATCGCTCGTCTTCTGGTTCTTCAAGTGCACAATGTAGCTCAGCTCGAAAAAGCCATCGAAGCTGCTCGACGCATCAAGCATTCATTCATTACTGGTGAGTTGCCTACGCCTTCCCAAAAAGATTCTTCGTTGACATAACAGTTTCTGATAAAATCCCTCAGCGTACAGCCCTTGTCAGCATTTCTCAGCAATTTTGCAGCGACAATCGACCTTCTCAAGAGCAAAGATCATGTTGGGTCTGCGGTCACACACAACACTCGTGCGTGATTGTCCTCGACGTCCACCTAAGAAGAATAAGAAACCGCCAGAAATATGCCGCAACTTTATCAGACTTCTCTCTGCGAATTGCGAGCAAGCCAATAACAAGTGTTCAGCTGGAAGACGTCACAAATGTTGTGAGTGTCACAAATGGGGATGTAAAGCCTTGCGTCACAAAAATGCGCCACCTCAGTCTCTGATAGCGGGAATCCCTTCCTCGAACGAACCCTCTGATTTTGAACTGCCACCCACCACTCAGCAACAAACCGTCTTTGGCTTACCAGCTGCCGCCAACCCGGGTGGTACACTCAAAGAGCGCCATATCCTCTGGACTCCTGTTGTCTCTGCTGGAGAGAAGCTTCCTTTACCTCTTGACAGTTGCTGTTCAGTGTCTGTTGTGAGCCGTTCCCACGCTGATCGTGTTGCCTCAAAGCGCCCTCAGTTGAAGTATCAGTCACTTCAAAAACCAGTTGCTGTCTCTGTTGCTGATGCAAAGGCTCAGCCGCAAGCTGTTGGCACAATGGAAATTCCCATACAGTGGAACAATGGCAAAGAAACAACATTTCAGATGCTAGTAGTTCCTGGTCTTTCTTGGTCCATTCTTTTCGGGGAGAACCATTTGCACTCTACACAGGCCTTGGTGGATCATGCCAACCCTAGCGTCGACTTCCGGCATCCTAGCACGTCCTTCAAAATCACCTGTTCTCTTCAGAATCCTCTTCCAGAAGCATCTCATCATGGTAGCAACACCCATGCAGGTGTCACTTGTCTACTCACAGGAGCTCCATTCCCAGGCCATTCACCAGGATCTTCAAAACTAAATCGTGGACTGAACTTTGTCTCTGTTTACCTCACACTGGGTACGTCACTCCTGTCACTCTCACTCTATGGGTTCATGGTCAAGAAATTCAGCCTGGTGTTAGAGTTTTAAGTGATCCATTTCACCTGAAAGCTGCCACTGATGAAATTCTTCCTGATGTTTCCTGCCATGCATCAGTCTGTGATCTCACATCAAGTTCATCCGAAACCATCAGTGAACATGCCATCTCTGACTTTCAGTCCCTGTATACCACTACCCTAGCAGTTGAGTGCAAACGTAAGCAAACAGATATCCCACAGAATGTTATTCTTGGACATCTTCGACAAATTCAGGATTTGCTACAGTTACAACATTTAACAACAGGCAAGCACCTTGGAGCAGTGAACATTGAAAAAATTGTTGTAGTTCCTGATGGTGATCCATGTGCAGACATCCGCCCTGATACTGAGCAAGAACAGCCCTTGCAGAGTGCCACGCCCTCATTGCTAGAACATAATGTTGCTAAACCTCCGTCTAATGCATTAAGTCCAGATTTAAACAAAGTCGCACTTTCATTTGGACAATATCTTAGCTCATTGTCAAAACCTCAGTGTTATGCTTCCGAGGCGTGCAAGCAGTTTATCAGCGTTTACCAGATGCCAGAGACATTCTTAACCAACATGGAAAACTGAAAGGACTTGTTACCAAATGCCCTTTCTTATCACTGAAAGGTGGACTTCATCGGGGTACTTACCGGTACCTCCTTGTCTTAGATATCAAGCTGTTTCAAGAACTGAACAAGTAAACCCTCCAAGATGGGGTGGTCTCATGAGCAAACTTTATGTTTTCTTTTCGTTTAAATTATTACATGGATCATTCGTCTCTGTTGTTCTAGTTATAAACTTAAAACCCAAGGGTGGACTGTAGTGGGACACTTCGTGACAATTAAGTGATATACCATATAATCTCGAAACCGGTCGAAACTGGTCTTAGGAAAAGCACATGTTGTCTAGTCGTCGAAGCTAAGTTGTTTACTGTTATCCTTGCTCGACTTCAATAAACCTCTGGAGTGTTGTGTTCACTTGCCTTGAACCTCGTCCCGGTCCAGCTACACAAAGAGACAGGCGTTTCATTAAGTTCTTTTGCAGGAGGTCAGTAGGGTTTTTCAGCCGGGCATTATTAGTTTTTCTTACAAAAGAAAGTAAGTAGAGAAGATGAAAACAGCCGAGCAAAGTCATGGCTAAGTCTTGTTCACAGCCGGTCAATTTGCCTGGTGCCTGGCCCTTAATAAACCCCCTGCAGAGAACCCCCTCTGTCAGAATTGGTTTTAAATTCAAGAGTTAGCTGGAACTATTAACTTCCTTGCTGCTCTTCAGGTCTCTCAACTTACAAGTGAAACTTTGAGCCTGAATTTGTTTCACAATAAACAGGATTGTTTCTTCCAGCTTCTCTGTGGTTACAGTTCCTGTGTTTGGGAAGGTTTTTCAATTCTCACTGAAAAGCAAAATAATGACGTACGAGACAAACAGGCCTTTTACACACGAGCTAGTGTGTCATCATCTTTGACCTCTCCTTGTAGCTGGAGATAGCTTCTTGGTATAATTTTTGTATTTGCATCAAAGCAGACAGTTCAGAGAGAATTCTACTGCTTCCATTGGACAAGCTCAAACTCTGGAACAGCATCATCCCAACCATCATTCCATCCCATCATTCCAACCCCTTTAGATAGAAAATACACCCAATGCGCTAATTCAATCAATGCACAAACATGAGCATCGAAGGTCCAAGGCCATGCCCCCCTGTGAAATTTTGCAAATGTTGGTTCTCTCACGTAAGCAGGCAGTCTGCAGGTGTGCTGTGATCTGCGTAGTGGAACAGGTTGAGGATTGTGGCTGTAAGATGCTTTGGGTCAGCAGCAGATTGGTCTGTTCTTGTTTGGGTGGGGCCTCTGTGCCTGGTGTCAAAGGCTCTGACTCGTTGAGGTCTACAATGGGTGGCTGCTTTGAGTGAATCACCTGAAGGCAGTTGTGCCTGTAAACTGTCTCACCGACTTTCACATCTTAGCTGCGTGGACAGATTGTCCCATGCAGGTTCCATCATTCCAGGTTTTGTGACCAGGTAGTTTCATGTGCACAGTTTCCCCTTATGCTTGGGTTGCAGTGGATTTGCATGCCTGTTGTAGAACTGCTGGCGCTGCTTATTGCCAAAAAGAACGCATGTCTCCTCTTTTGTTGAATAACGAGGTTGTAACAGGGAATCAGTGACAGGAGGGTCTTGCAGCGATTTCCCATGAGGCATTGAGCGGGACTAGTACCAATTCCTTCAGTTGGGGTGTTGCGCTAATCTAGCAGTGCTAAAAACTCCAATTGGTAACATTCTCCGCACTTGGTTAACAGGCATTTCACTGTTTTCACGCCATTCTCAACTTTTCCATTGGACTGTGGATGGTATGGTGATGATGTAGTGTGCTTGAAAACTTAGGTTTTTACAAACACAGTGAATTCAGCACATGCAAACTGGTGGCTGTCACAAGGACATATGGAATGCCAGATCTGGCAAATATGGCCTTCATTTCTAAGATGATGTTGCGTGACATCATGGTATTAATACAAGGAATTCTATGAAGTCAGTAGTAGTCAGAGATGACTTGGAGTGTATGGTTGTCTAGATCAGAGATAAGCAGTGACTTTGGACCACAGTCGGGCCACTACTTTGTCAGGAGTTCAGATCTATGGCTCCAGAGGCCCATTCTACCCCTTATCTAATACCACAGCTCCTGCTGGACAGCTTGATTTCTCCCTGATAGAAGAATGATGCCTTCACTTCCTTGCTCAAGGTTTGGCTCCTTCCACTCGCAAGTCTTATGCTTCGGGACTGAGGAATTTTTACAAGTTTTGCCTCCACACAGGGAAGCTCCACCCCAATGGCTCCCCCTACACAGCGGACGAGTGGACCTTGTGTCTCATTGCCTCCTTTTCTCGTGGATTCAATTCAGCATTTCTCCATTAAAGTGTACCTATCGGCTATTCGCTTGCTTCACACTGAACAGGGCTTTCCCGATCCCTTACTTGATTGCCTGTGTCTCCAATGGGTGCTGCATGGGATGAAACGCTCCAAGGGTTCCCCTACTGCTCAGCACCTACCAGTCATCAAGTCTTATGATCATTGCATGTTCTGGGCAGCTTGCACTTTGGGTTACTTTGGGTTCCTGTGCTCTGCCGAGTATACTGTTGCCAACCTTACGAGCTTCTTGCCAGCCATTCATCTCTCAGTTGCAGACGTTGCTGTGGATTCTATGCAATCACCATCTTGCATTTGCCTACGGATCAAAGCCTCCGAAACAGATGTTTTGCAAGGGTTGCAACGTGCACGTTGGCTATGAAAAGGCTCCCCTCTGTGTGGTCCAGGCCTTGATGGATTATCTCTTATTACAGTGCAATGTCCCCAGCCCATTGATCTTGCTGAGGAATGGCCAGCCTCTATCCCACATGATTCTGGTTGCGGCAGATCCTCTCCGTGGCTGGTATCCAGGGCATCATCTCTATAGTCACAGCTTCCATATTGCAATTCCTCAGGTGCTTGGGGTCCCAGATGTCCCATTTCACCCTGTGTCGCTGGCCCCTCCTGTTCAAGCACCTTTCGGTGGGGGAGGTCAGGGTGGTGGCCACTCACAGGGTTGCCATGGAGACCTCCTTTTTCCGGTACTGGAGCAATGCCCGGTTCCACCAATCTGAAGGCAACAATGCCCATGCTCATCTATTGGTGATGAGGTCAAATATGGCTAAATGAAATATAGTTAACCTCGAGCCAATGTTGGCCAGCAGTTTTTCTGGCTCGTGAGGATCTGGGCAGCCGCAAGCCCTAGCACGGGTACCTTGTGACTGAGTTTGCTTGCATTCATTCACAAGGATCATTCGCTAGCTAGTTGCCTGCTTGCAATGTTATTTCTTGCTCCTTCCCACCCTACCCATCGTCATGTCAGAGTAGGGGTAGAGGCATTCTGGAATGTCGGGTTTGGTTTCTGACCATCCTCGATGTATGGTTGCACGTAGCTGTTCAAACACAGGATCGTCTGCTGATGTCTGACCAGTAGAGAGGCTCTGTGATGCATGTCCTCTACAGCAACTCTTGAGTGAACTCACAGGTGTTAACCTCTGGGGAGAAGGCTGTGCTCAGGGTGTTGGTCAGAAAAATGTAGTGATCTTTTTTGCAAGTCACTCGAACACTGTATCGCTTCTCAGCAGCAATCTTTGAAGTTGCTTGGGTGAAGAATGTAGTGGCTTTAAACATACATGTATCGCTTATAAAGGCTTATGGCTGCTTTCTACTTACATCAGTCAGAGGTTAAGCTTGTCAGTGTCAAGCACTACGGCACTGTCTATTCTTACATGGTATTCACCTGCCAGCTTTCCAACTCCTTCACCAAAAGCTTGGGGTATTTCTTTATTAAAGCTTCCCTGGTGACGGGTTCTTACATTACTTGGGTCATGGCTGAGCTTTCGAGCGAGTAAATAGAGGCACTTCATGTTTGTGTCTTGTTTAATTGACCATTGTCTGTATAATTATTTGAGGATTTTCATGCCCACAGGCCTTTCTTCCAAGGAGGCCAGGGCAGATTGTGTTGTTGTCAACAAGTTTACAATCCAATTGACATTTTATATTCGTCATGCCAAACTGTAATGTGAACTTGACCCACAACTTCAAGCCCTAGGATTTCAAATCTAATGGATAACAATGTTTCGCTTCTGTGCCCAGAGATCAAGGGAACCCACCAGTAACTATTTTTCGGTTCTGTGAGAATTCATGGGAACCTGCAATGATGGCAATTTCTTATCTGCAAGCCACAATTATTTACTGTCACGCTATGAAAAGACTGAAGGTTTTGTTTCACAAGATGCCTAATGAGGTAAGATGAATCAGAAAGGAAACGCCAGGAGACAAAAAGCATGAGCATTACGTTGTCTCATGCGTTCCATTTTGTGGTCTTCTTTTGTGGTGTTCTTGTAAAGGCTCACCAGAATTATGTTGCAATGGATTCCTGTCTCTGGTTAAAACCACAGATAAATGCCAGACACCAATTTTAGCGTTACAAGTTGGCATCCAGATCTACTGCTGAGAACATGACAGTGTAGAACACTGTCTTCTGGTTCATTGTCACCATTGACAGCCCCTACAGAGGTGAAGTCATTATCTCATTTCTTTTTATTAGCCAGACATAGTTCTTCGTTTGTGTGGTCATGATAGGTACTGCAATTCCCACATTCTTTAGACTTGGTTGAGTGTTTGTCGCCCTTGTCTTTGGGTTTTCGTCTCCTTGGCCATTTAGGTTTCTTTCCTTGGACTGAAACTGCATTGACTGTACCTTAAGGGTCTTCTTAATTTCCCATGAGTTTCATTTGGGCATTAATAATACATCAGTGAAAAAAACGAAGATAAAGATCTATAACAGCAATGTCGTATCAGTACTATACCGTACAGTGCAGAATGTTGGAGGGTTACGCAAAGAGACAGCCAAAGACTGTCAGGTTTCCACACCTCTTGCCTGAGGAAAATATGCAGGATATACTGGCCCCAGAAGATCACAAACAAGCAACTATATCAAAGGACAGGCCAGGGAGACATCACCACGGTAACAATGCAAAGAAGATGGAGGTGGCTTGGGCATGTTATCAGGAAAAACCGAGATAGCATAACGCAAACTGCATTAAGGTGGACACCGGATAGTGGAAGAAGGAAGAGAAACTTGGAGGAGGACGATCGAGGCAGAAATGAAAACAGCAGGGATGACATGGGAAGAACTTGAGACGGCAGAAATGGACAGGGAGAAATGGAAATCTCTGTTCTCAGGCTTAAGTGCCACCTAGGTGCGATGAGGATTATATTTATATATTTAGTAAAATCCAACTAGTGGTCTATTATCAATGCTGCGTTCTGATTGGTTGAGCTACTACCAGGCTATATGTTATAGCCCACTAGTAGTGAAAGCGCTGGCTTTGAAAACCAAAACAATGGCGGCTGAATTGCGTTTTTGCTGAAGTTTCGGACGAATATTTGAGCTCATTATTAGATAATTCTATACTTTCTAGTTGTATTTTACTAAAACAATTATTCCTCTCGCCCTCATGGCCTCTGAGTCAATAGCCCATGAGGCCAAAGGCCTCATGGGCTATTGACTGAAAGCCCAATCCGGCTTAAGGAATAATTGTTAAATACTCTCGGCTGCGCTACAGATTTTATCTGTTTCCGTGAGTTTTCTTGGACACCAAATAACAAACGGTCATGAAGTATTTTGCCTGGTTGATTGTAGCCTGCAAAGGAGGCGGTTTTTGTGGGGGGAATGCTTCGAAAACGGCCATCACGAAAGACCAAATAACCGCCTGCTCGTAAACTTGTTTCTGAAGACGCCACCTCCAAACAGCGATCTGTCAGCGAGCTGTCAAAGGTCAGTTGTCACGTGCTATCAAGCATGAATTCAAAACAAACTCATGTAACATCAGTGGTATTCTTTTTAAAAACTCTGACCGTTTATCCAATTGTGTTTGTGAACCCATGTGGCAGAAAAGTGAGAAACGCTCATGCGGCAAGGCAGCAAGTGTTATCAAGAAATGAAGCCACCGATTTTAAGAGCTGGAAGGATTTTTCTCACATTTAACAAGCGAATAAACAGTGAAGAGTTTGAAACTCACCTTTTTCCTGTACATGTTTCTACAGTGTGAGACTCGTCCACTACCACTGCTGCTAGGCTTTGATACAATTTGCTATTGTTGTCTTTTAGCTTCTTTTAGGACTTCAAGAAATTTATTATCGCGAGTACCTGTTTGGCGGCGCAGTAGATGAACTGCCGGTGTCACTACGATTTTGGAAATGTTACCGCTGTTTAGCTCCTCAGCAATGCAATTCGTTGAACGCAATTCCATAATCTGATTGATCAGGCTTTTCAACGGCGAAAATTATGACTAAAATGCTGGTTGTGCCATTCTTTCCCGCTCAATTCAAACACTCATGTCTTGCAACCAGAACACATTGAATATCATACTCTTTCCAAAACCAGTCGGAAGAATCGCTAGAACATCCTTCCCATCCATCAAATCTTTCACTGCTATTTGCTGTTCTTCTTTGAGGATGATCCTTCAATTACTTTCTTTCAATTCATTGATGCTATCAAGAAAGATATCAAGTGCCGCTTTGATACAATCATTCACAGGTCCATCTTTCAAGAAAGAGTCAGAAATGGTATCTGATGCTGACTGTTTGATTGACAAATTTCGGTAACAACCAATCAGAATTTTCCGTCCCTCTGTGGACGGACAATTCACTTGACCCTAGTTAACGGGCAGGCGGGAATTTTTTTTCCACCCTACCCCCTACCCCTCTCTTTTTTCCTCTCCCCAGTGTTTGCATGCTGAAAATGGCGGCCGGTGATCGCTGTTTTAGAAGCATTCCCCCACAAAAACTTCCCCACAAAAACCGCCTGCTTTGCAGGCTAGGTTGATTGCTTTAAAGTTGCAAACCTCTGCTAGTTTTCTCCTAGTTCCTGGTTCCAGTCTCTCCTGGTTCCTGAACATGTTGGTTTAAACAACATATTTCGAACAGAATGTCCTAACAAGGCTCGCAGTATTCTTCCAGTTTCTTCAATACCGGTGCGTTTTTTTTTGTTGTCCCCCTCTGTTTACCAGTTGGTAAAAGTGGGGCACACCTCCTTGGCTTCTTCACCTATTACTGTTAAAACTGAGGCTACTTGCACTGGATTTGCCTTCATGTTGAGCTATGTAACAAGTGTATAGTTTACCCAAGATACACTATTGATGTGTTTGGGTCATGATGCTAAGGACTATCCCATTGCGATTCTTTGGTTTTCTTTTGTTGGACAAGCTACGTGTAATAATTATTGTACCACTATAGCTATCCACCAGGTGCCACCACGTGAAGACAAGCAAGTACCTGCTTAAGCAAGCAATGTTTATTGCTGAGTGGGCTCGTTGTTGAATGGGCCACCCTGGCAAAATAAAGATTACTTGACTTGACTTGAACAAGGTGGCTAACAAAATCTAAAACTGCTTACTATTTCTTGTAATACAAACTTACAACATGTACAATATGTTCGGTAAGTTGCTTTGGTTTCAAGGTAAACCACATTCATTTTGTTACAGATCTGTATAAACTTCATCGCTAACTTTTCAAGCTTACTAACTTACAAGAGTGGAAAGTACTTGTGACATTACTAGATCAAGTTAATTATGAGCTCCGGCGGCCCAAAGGGCCTCATACCCACAAAGGTTTGAGAACCATGCATGCATAGAGAACCCATGCAGTTCATTATTCACGGCTAGCGGCATGGCTCGTGGGTGCATGCACTGTATGTACGTACGACAATCTCGCTCAACATGATAGCCTTGTTCCAGAAGGAGGTTGACCTGGTTAAGGTTAGCGTAAGTGTACATCATCAATATTATGGTCAATTGACAGCTGTCAAAACAAGGTGTCCGCTGACCGGTATCACGTCACCATATCATGGGCTCAGGTTGAGGGCTCATCAAGGTCACATTTTTTGGAAGTTGACTGTTGACCAGGTAATAGTTTTCCATTGTATCACAGACTCACGTCCTATTTTTTGTAGTTTTTCATGGCCATCCTCAGCAGTATTTCTGTGACTGTGTTGATCCTTTCCGGCAACAAACTTTTTCTTGACAGTACCCTGACACTGCTACATACGTAAATCTTTGAAAACATTTTGCAGTTAGGGGCTATCAAAGAAGACGTGTCTTTGACACTTGAAAAAAGTACATAACCAATGTGTGTTGTTTTTCTTTTCACCGTGAAGTCAAAATTTTACTTTTTGTCAACCAGATTTTCCATTTGGTGACTGGATGTTTAGTTAGCACTTGGTGCCTTCAAAAAGCTTTTTGGTTTGAATTGCTGCTGTTACTGTCTGTAGTTTACCAGAAAAAAAAATAAAAAAAACACATGATGATGATAGTAATGGTGATGGTGGTGATGATGCTGAGGTGATGGTGGTGGTGGTGGTGGTGATGGTGGTGGTGATGGTGGTGGTGGTGGTGATGATGGTGATGGTGGTGGTGATGATAGTGATGGTGATGGTGATGGTGGTGGTGATGATAGTGATGGTGGTGGTTATGATGATGGTGATGGTGGTGGTGGTGGTGGTGGTGGTTATGATGATGGTGATGGTGTGGGTGGTGATGGTGATGTCATGGTGATGGTGGTGGTAGTGTCGCGGTATTGTCTAACATTGGGGATTAAACCTGCAATGGACTATAAATTATCACTGGTATCCCATCCAAGGAGAGGTATGTAGTATTACTCAGGAGTCTCCTACGCGCATGTACAGTATTTTGGTATCTGAACTAATAAGAAATAAGTGTTCTCTCATTAAATTACTCAAAAAAAAATTTTCAAAGTTAGTCAAACCCATAGTCTGACATAGAGCGAGTTTCAATTGAGTGTCATAAAACCAAAACCAAAGTTGTAATTACTTTGGCCAATCACAAAGTATGGACCAAAACAATCCAGTGAACCAATCAAACCTCGAAGTAATTACACGTAGTTGACACAAAGCACTTGAAAACATGTGTGCACGTGTCATGATTAATTTAGGGTTTACTCCTGATTGGTTGAAAAAGGGGCACAAGATTTCTAAACCAATTACGTGAAGTACTGCAATACCAAATTACGTTTGACACTGAAGTGAAAACCACTCTAAGTGGTGTCTGTATTTAAACAACAATACTCATACATCCTAATCTTCACAGTTACATAAAAATCCTTTGTCTATAAACATCCACATGAGGCTAAGTCTAGTTATTGAAATACAAAGCACCATTTATGCAAATTGTCTATGACCCTCCAGATACCAGCTGCTCTAGCAACTGAGATATGGGAGAGTCATGGTGAGTGTGTCGCACTTAAGCAATGGGGGACTTTTGTTGTGTTTACATGGCCTCATGTAAACACACCTATCAACCAACCAGTTATTTTATAAACATACATAACTTACATGAACCTAGTTTATAACCTCACTCGCCACAAATCTCCTATAGCTCAATGTTAGAGCATCCATCCAGTATCTGGAAGTTCACAAGTTTGACTCCCGTTGGACACTCAGAATATTCTTTTATTAGATTGATTTGATTTGAGAACATCACCTTTTCCCTTGTCATTTGAATTAATAAGCTCTCACTTTACCTGATTGAAAAGGTTCCCCATGACTATCAGGCCTGGCTTAGTGCAAATCCATAATTGCCCTTTCAATATTATAGGCAGATCAAGAATGAGTGGTTCTTTATGTTTTTGCCATTGCATGAACCTCCGTTCTTCTTTGTTCTTGTTGCTGTAAAAATAAGTACAATGATGGTATTTGTGAGGATGGCTGTTCCAAAGACATCTAAGAAATTTGGTGGAGAGAAACCTGGCTTGTATAAAATTTATTAATGCCATGCTATGCAGTAGTTGCAGAGCCAGCCCTGTTTTTTTATAATTTCAAAATGTCAAATTTTAACTAGCACAATCAATGGGTAGCGCAGGGCTCTTATCCAGTTCAAGTTTCTTTATTGTATCAAACAGATAGATTCCATGTTGCTGTGCATCTTTTCAGTAATAGATCACAGAAGAAATCAAAATGTGGTAAAAACACCAGTGACACACTCGGCTATTGCCTCGACTGTACCACTTTTTTGTTCTTAGCACATTTTGACATCACCAGTGATATATTACTTAACAGACGCATGGCAACATGGAATTTATTTGTTAAGTTGACAATAGTGGATTATGATGTAGCTATATCCCTGTGAAGAGAGCAAAGTCACGGTCTACTGGGAAGAGTAACAAATACATCGGAAAGGCCCAATTACCATTGTTTTCTTGGGCAACCACCCTCTGCTCTTCGAAGTAAAACATTTGCCTATTGGTCGTGTGCCTGTGATTTATGCAAGAATGGCGTTGGTGTACAATTACAGGTATCCAATACTGCACAATGTAATTGGACACCCACGTGATTGCATTCCAATTTCATGACTTTTAGTAGGTGCGTGCAAAACCAATCAAAATCGAGAATTTTGTTACAGATATGATTAGCTGCATAATGGGGGGACCATGAGAAATTGCGAGAGGGAAGGGGGGTGGGGTGACAATTAACCTGCGATCATGCCCTCCCTCCCTACTTATCATCTCTGGGAAGGAGGGCATGATAAATGTAAAAAAGCCAGATTTTGGCATTTTATCTGATTGGTCGAGAAACAATGCTTATGGCGTGCTTGTGTTCTCATTGGCTGTCTTTATTCTCCTTGTCAAAATAATCTACCCGTTTGAGATCGCGCTCGAATAACAGGCAACCAGCCCCGAACTGAACGATGCGTTCTGCAATATCATCAACCGTTGGATAACGAAGGGTAACCGGTTGACCTAAATAAAAATCTTTTGAAATGCCATTAAAACCAAGCGCCACAAAGAAACATTAAACGATGTTGGCACTACAACGCGCACGCCTAAAAAATTTGGGACCCCTAAGGGGTACACTCTTAAACTAACTACATTACAACTTAAACTAACTACATTACTGTCCTTAAAATTAACAGCACAATGTTCCTGAGGCAACGAGAATGAAACATCTGCTTGTGGTCTAGGCACATTGATAGTAGAGTCATGTGAATTAGAGGGTGTGACTAACCCACAAACAACCGGAACTGGTGAATCTGCCAAGTTATCAGATCTAAAGTCTGGAATGAACTGTTCATGCACGGAAGATTGAAAGTCTGGAAAATAAATATCATGCACACTAAGTCTTAGAGTCTTGAGAAACATTGGTAATGTTAAGTCTAGAATTCTCAATAGAGTCTTGGAAATGACGTCCGGAGTTGAGAAAACTCAAAACCTGATCGTCTTGACAAAAGTCTTGCACAGCACAAACATCTGACGAAAAATTGACAAAGTCAGGCCCGGAATAATCTTGAAAAGATAAACGAGCACAATCCTGAGAAACAGAAATGTGTCAAGCTGATGTTTCCGTTGCATTTGTGGCCTTTTGCGTCTCACCCACTGAAATGACAAATTGCAAGAGGGAAGGGGGGTGGGGTGAGAATTAACCTGGGATCATCCCCTTCCTCCCTACTTGTCATCTCTGGGAAGGAGGGCGTGATACATGTAAGAAAGCCAGATTTTGGCATTTTATCTGATTGGTCGAGAAACAATGCTGATGGCGTGCTTGTGTTCTCATTGGCTGTCTTGGTTCTCCTTGTCAAAATAATCTACCCGTTTTAGATCACGCTCGCGTGAGATCGGGTGTTTACTGGTAAATTAAAAATATGTTAATCGCCCGCGTTATAAACCCACTTGAATGTTGTTATAGAAATAATTCGTTTTAGCTACGGAAATAACCCCGCAAACACCAGTTCAACCTTCTTCCAAATAAATTTTCATTTTAATGTGCGAGGAAGTTTTTCAGATATAGTCGTTGCGTGTCCAACGAATTATTCTGCAGACATTTTTCACGCCTGGTGGAAATCCGAGCCACGAAATTAAAGCCAATTAACTGCAGTGGTTTTGACAGCTGACTTTGGAGGCGGATGGCGACCGGTTCAATAAATATATAAGGTGTAATTTTTTTCTTCTTCATCAGTTAAAAAAAGAAAACGTCTAAAAAAATTTGCCTCATCGCAGGTTAGGTGACAATTAAAAAAAATCCCTGCAAAGCTGGAAACTTGTTTTTTAATTGTCCCCACCTTCCCCCCCCCCGACCCTTCCTCCGGCGATTTCTAATGGCCCGCCCCTAAAAGACAACGGAAGTGGCCTGTTTTCGTGGCTATAAATGTTTCCAAGATAGCAAGTTGCGAAGAATTAAACATAAATATGAACATTGTGTAAAAACCCTCTCGTCTCCTGTACCTCGGGTTTACATAAAATTCTCCCAAATTGGCCAAACGGTCTCAACTGACCCTTCATCTAGCTCGTGTGTGCATGACAAAAGCGCGTACATTTTCTATTTCATAACTTGAGGTTTATAAGTTTTTGAAAGCGAGACTTAAATAGTGAGCAGAGGAATGGAACAAAAGTAATTGATAAGTTAATACGAACCTTTAAAGTCCCCTGGCTTCGTGAAACTTTCGAGGCATGCAAGCCAAGATGGCCGAACTAACCTTACAAGGGATGCTGGGTACGCGCGGCAGCTTGCGGGATTTGCGGGACACTATGCGGGTTGACGAGATTGCTATGCGGGACTCCTTGAACGCCTTGAAGCGCACCTTGTCATCGATTAATAATCAACTCAGAACCACTAACAATTAGAACTGCAAGGCTGGCATTACGGCAAAGGACACTTTTAACGGGCCAATATTTCGACTAGTACAACTGGTCTTCATTGCTTCCATGAAAGAAATAACGGTTTATGAAATTTAAATTACAATTTAAACAAAAGAAGTTAATAGTTTACTAGGCTAGATGACAAAAATGATGTTTAATTTGTAACAGTATATACGATAATGAACAAAAAATGAGAATAAAAAGCGAACCAATATTTGTGGCAATGATTAATGACTACGCACATTCCGATTCCGGCGAGCAAACTTAAAACGAATACAATTACCTTGTTTAATCAGTAGGGCACTAAAATAAAAGACTCCACGAAAGCCCTTGGGTGGGGCGTTTGAACAGAAAATCAGCAGCTAAGATCAAATCCCCCACGGCCACCTATGCCCGAGTACCCACCCCCCCCCCCCCCCCTCCCTCCTCCAGGACCGCAAACGTTAATGCTACTTGCTTACGTAGGATCGGTAGGAGACCTAATCAGTCGAAATAAACTGTAACCCAAACAAAACTAAGTAAAAAAGATGAGTTTGAGAGACACCAACACCACAGTAGCGGTTGGAACCGTGGACAGCTGTTTCGTCCTTGTTTGGTTGAACAAGTCTAAATGGAGCCACCTAAAAGCCCAAATAAATATTAAAAAGAGGAATAGTGTTGTTTATGAAGATGTCGTTTATTTTCCCACGCGATCATGCATGATGAGTCATAACAGATTATGTACCAGTCAAATCGAAGCTTCAACACCCCCCGGGAATATCCCGGGCATTTGACACCCTCTATCTCCTTCCTCCTCCTTCGTGGGGAATTTGATGCTCACTCATATAGGGTGGAGAATTTGAACGTTAGCCAAAACGGCATCAACAGATGTTTGATTTCGACTTCAGGAGCATAATAGAAGCTACTGAAAAGTTGAAACGGTGAGCTGGCCACTTATTAATTTTCCTGGGGGTGGGGCATTTGAACGGCTATTTGGCCCAGGGAGGGGGGAATTTGAACACAGATTTTTCAAAAATACCCGGGGGTTGCCCGGAGGGGGATGTTGAAGCTTCGATTTGACTGGCACATTATTATCAACGTTGCACAAGAACAATATTTCTTTTGACCGTCTGCGTTCCATGACAGCACTCAAATCAAGAACAATACCTTCATGCATGACAACACGAGATGTCACTCACACAAGATATTGCCGGCCTCCAGGAGAGATAAGAATGGTAAGAGAAACTTAGTTTTGATCACTTGCACAATGGCAGGAAGCAGAAGAAATAAAATCACACCGCTGCGGCCAAATTGACGCTATGATTCGTTAATTGGACAAATAACATTTAAGAGAAGGGAAAATTACTTAATTGTCAAAAGAACTTACAGAGTTGAGTTTTGCTGTCAAAAACTGCAAAGACGAGAGATGACTTGATCAAGATGAATTTTCTTACAACAACTCGGTTCTTCAAAAGACAGCAACTAGTTTTGCACGCCCAGATAAAAACGCAATTGCAGAGACCGACTAATCTTGAACGCTTATGCATTCATTATACGGAAGTAGTCTGAGTTCTTGTCGCGGGCTAGGATTCATCTAAACGCAACAGATTTCAGCCCTGAACTACTCAATGCCAAGGTAAGAAAAAATCGACCTCTTAAAACACGTTTCATATACGAATTCTCGCCAATCTCCTTTTAACGTTCCAAAGGCACTCAAATCACGCACGCACGCACTATTGAGGCATTGTTAAAGCTCAGGCAATACCAGAGGCGGAAATGACAACAGTCCATCGACGTTTGCTGCGTATTCTCTAGAACATATCACCGTAGATATTCACGTAAAGCATCAAAAACTGTCTTAGAAATTTGACCTACCAGTTTACAGACGCGCATATGCAAGAATTGAGCTAAACTGATGAAATGTCGTCCATCTTCAGGTACCTAATTATATGCTGTTTCGAGCTGTTGTTCCATACTGAAGTTCACAGTGCTGAAAATATTATAGCTTAAACATGAGAGATATGTACATACATGCATTTATCTTGCATCGCATGACATTCGATATCGAATGAAAATGTTTCACTACCTCGACTGTGGCGTGAAAAGGGACCTCTGCTCGTAGGTTAGTGGCGTGCAAAACCAGTTTGCAGTCTTTTGTTTGCCAAAAGAGCCCAAAATGAAAGAGAGTTCTGCACTACCGCACATAAGGTTACGAGTGATAAACATCTAAAAAATCCTTAAGTTTTTTCTGCGGGTAAACAGCAAAAACAGAATATTAGTAAGCTACTCCAAGTCTTTGGAGATGAATATTTATCAAGCAGTCTACAAATAAGCCGTGTCAGCGCTATCACAGCATCGTCGCGGCTGTTGTAATTGACCTCTGA
Organism: Blastomussa wellsi; assembly: GCA_947652115.1. NCBI lineage: Eukaryota > Metazoa > Cnidaria > Anthozoa > Scleractinia > Plerogyridae > Blastomussa > Blastomussa wellsi. The sequence continues at coordinate 6,275,218 of OX393574.1, read as the reverse complement.
TCTGTTGGCTTTAGAAATCGGACTTTGCTTTTCAACATATGAATTTTCCAATCACCACTTTCAACTTTTTCGCGAATTAAAACGAGAGACTAATTGTTTCCATCGAAGGCATACATTGGAACATCTATATACAGCAAAAAAATGCATTCAGGCAGTTAATCTCGCTTACATGATGTACCCAGAAGATAAAACCATGCATAACATAAAGGTACAATTTGAATACTTTAAATGCTTTACTCTAATGAGTTTTGATTGATTGATCGACCTAAGGAAACAGATACCATACCGCTAGTCTTGCACATCTAATCGTTGTCATGCATTAATCTAAACTGAAACCTGTTTTGCTGAAGCATGAGTTGCAACTATTATTTAAAACAATTTTCTAAAATTTAACGACACGATATTCAACGCACTTTCCAGACCGCGACAATGACATCACGTTTCAGTCACGCGGATGTCTAAGTTCAACTTTTTTAAAAACACTTCCTGAACACGAGCTCCCAAGAATTTACAACACCCTCCAGATTGGAAATAGCTGGGCTAAAGAAATCCTTCACCACGGCAGCTAGCCCCATTAATTCTCCAGGCCGAAGGAACATTGTATCATTTAGTGAAATAAAGCACATTTTAAGGTAATTTAGAAGAACTTCAACAGGAGACTGGCGTTTGAGTGTTTGTTTTTTCAAGCTGGTGATTTCTTTTTGAGATTACAAATTCCTAAACGCTTAATTTCTCGTTACAATATCAATACATTGTTAAATATGAAATCATAATGCAAAAAAAAAAAAATCAACCAAAATTTTAAGACCGCCTTTATAAGAACATTCCTCTGTGAGGCTGAGAGTCGATTAGGTCAAAAGGTCACCAAGCAACGGCAACGCACCCTAAATTATGAAATCCTTTGGAACAACCGACAGTAACATCCTTGTAGCCGAAAAACCGGTGTTTTACAAAAATTGGTTTGACGCTGGTATCATTATGATAGGTGCCTTATTAAACGAACGAAACGATTTCTTGAAATGACACGAGCTCACTTTTGAGTTCAACTTGAATGAGCCATTTACAAGATACCACGGCCTAGTTAAAGCAATCCCAAAAAATTGGAAAACGAATCTGAAAAGATCTATTCCGGCCGCAGTAAACAATACTTCTGCCAACACCCTATCTACCACTTCTATTTACTCCTCACTTTTAAAAACGGTCTTTTGTCTCTCCTACGGCTGAAACTAAGATTCTCCGCCACGGTTTCACAAAAAGTACAATCTCTTACCTTTCACAGTTACAAACGAAGTGAAAATAATAATGTTTCAATACAAAGTGATACATAATGTGCTTCCCACTCGCGCTTCATGTACACTTTTTCGCGATGGCCTTTCAGAAACCGCCACATGCAACTTTTGTAATGACGAAAAACAAACTTTGCACCACTTGCTCATTAATTGCACCATCACAGTCGCTTTTTGGACTTCGTTCCAAAATTGGTGGTATATAAAAACTCGCGAAAATATAACGTCAACTTCATGTCCTATACTTTACGGCTAGCATGAAAGGACAAAGTTTTGGCAGGTACTTTTAAAATTACTGTCTGCTCATGACCAAATATTGTATTTTCTGCACAAGCCTTTGCGGAAATGATCGAGATTTTCAAAGTTTTCTTCTGCTTATTCAATCCAAACTTGAAATTCTCAAAGAGATCGCGACTTCAAAAAAGGCACTTTCTAAATATTATCAAAAATGGGCTGTTCTATTGTAAATCTGCATAATGTCCCTATAAAGTATCTGTACACCTTCCCCATTTGCTGTAATAATGTAATGCATTGTTAGAAACCTTTGCATATTTTGTGAGATGTGAGATGTGAGTTGGCAAAAGAAAAAAGATTCGATTAGTAATGGTAATGAGACTGAGTGAGTCCAATTTGTTCTGTAATCATACGAGTGATTAACAAAAATCCCGATTTATTAATTACGAGTATGATTAAAAACAGAATTGGACGACACGAAGTCCTGTTACCAATTAATCATAACTATATAAAAAAATCCGTGAAAAAATACCGCAAAGCAAAACTTGTTGACGATTTATCAACACTGTGATAAAAAAGCGATGTTTGAAAATGAAAGTTCTAGGAATATCAAGGAGTTATAGTCATAACAAGGATGCAAAGAAAGAGCGCGCGCATGCGCAGCACGCAAACATTGTTATTGGACACTTAACCAAGTTGATCAAAAGTAGGGCGTGGAACCAATAAGATTCGAGAATTTTGTTATAGCTATGATTAAGAACGTTAACGTTTTTATTTCATATTAGAGCGTGCAGCCTCAGCTTCAAAATAAGACGTTTTGATATAAAAAAAGAGTGTAATACAAAACCATTAGCTTGAGCAATTCTTTGTTCCAAAACAGTGACTCAAAATTTCAAACTAAATACGCGTGTGAACGTGTGGACAGACTACACCTACAACCTTTGCAGCTCATTCCTTTCGAAAGTCCGTACGCTTCTTTTGAAAAGCTAAAAACTTCAACAGCTACATGAACGGACCCAAATGTCTTGTCAAAATTCGAGAAAATCGTTTTTCTAGAGCTGAAAATAATGAGAACTTGATGAAAATAATTTGTTTCAGAAAACGTATCCTATTTGTGTGTGAAGCCTCATACGTTTAAGTAGCTACTCATTAAGTTACATTTTGGGATTCATTACTATTCCCACAGGGTCCTTTTAGGGGGATTTTATTGTCACCTTCAGGGGGAGGGTGGGAGGTCATTACGTACGGAGTATTCCGTAGATGAGTTTGAGGATTTGAATAAATTTCATTTCAGTCTTGGCACATCAGTTTTTCCTGCATTGTTGGTCACTCTTGATTCTGTAGGCTGATCTCATGATTTTAATCTGTTACTCTTGTCACCGAATTTCTGGCATGCATTGATGTTATGAGAAGATTATTTACTTTAGTTATTTCCAGAGCACTCTATTTTACAAAAAAATGTAATACATTTTCTGGTGTTTCAGTTTTTTAAATCTTTGTGTTGTTATTTACCTTCACAGAATAACAAGCTTCGAACGTCAACAGTTATTTATCAGCTAAGTATTTATTCTCCCCCGTCTTGTGATGGTTTTACATGTTCTTTCATTTGCTAAAATTTGCTTGCATAGACTTTGCTAATTGTAGAAAAAACCTATCAAGATAAGGTAAGATTCTGGTAAGTGAGCTACGGGTTAATGAGCATGCGCGTGTCACCACTCCTGGCCTTCCTAATGTCGTATGTATTCTGTTTTAAAAATTGCACTATACTGATACCTTAAGGCATTTTTGCCATTTATAACCTTTGTGAGTTTCAGTCTGTGCTGCATATTGCTCTTGAAAGACCCGCTTTCAAGACATCCATTCACAAAATGTCGAGGCGAAAGCTCTTGAAAGACTCGCTTTCAAGAAAAAAATATTTTCACAACACTCTGCAATCATTGACTTGAAACGCTTGGAAGATAACACTCTTTCAAGACATTTACAGGCTCTTCTCCTCTCCAGATCCGAAAAATCAACGGCGTACCATGTATGTCGTGAATGTTATACCACAGCTCTTGAAAGAACCGTGCTGCTTTCAAGACAAACACATTCGTCAATTAGTCGAACAAATGACTGAGTTTCCTTGCCTATCACACAACAGTCAAACTTACTTACTGGTATAATGACATTATATAGTTGAAAGAATCGCTATTACGTCGACAAGAAAGCTTCTAGGCATTCTCCGGCTACGCTTTACGGAATCCCCCTTCAATGCGGAAACCTCGTTAGTTGACACAGTGATTTTGTCCCTGCAAGCTAAACGCTGGCGCATTTTAATTTTAATCGATACGCTAATGATCGCGGTGATACAAACACTTTATATTTCATTTCTGTTGAAACGAAATGACTGAGTTCGACTGAGTTCGAGAATAGTATCGCTGGATTTAACTAATTTAATTCCTGTTGTTCGTTTTAGTAATTCTTAATACCTCAATCACCATTAATGTAACTGAGGGCGAGTCTGTTAGTGTAAACTGCACTATCGGTACTGCCACGCCCGATTGGATTCGTCAAGACGGAGGAGAGGTGAAAGCTAAAAACAGGAAGATAAGGGATGGCGTGTTATTAGAAATAGAAAAGGCATCCGTCGCTGACACTGGGGTTTACGTGTGCAAATACAAGGGAAATGAGCACAGAGTCACCATACAGGTTTTAGGTAGGTAACGCTTGTAAAAGTAGAACGTCTTTGAGGGGGAACGGTCGACATAAGAATCTCTACGAGAAGCCAAAGGCAAAAAGACATCCCGGGCGGGGGAAGGGGTACTTGACTCATGTTTGGATGGGGGTACCGCTGGGTTTCAAACTCTGACCCCGTTTAGGACAAAAAGAAAGTTAAACACCAATTCTGACTAGGAGAAAGGAAAACGTTTTTTTCGTATTATTTCACTAATATCTAGCCCTGAAATTATCTAATGTTTTTTCGGATCCAAACCCTGTTTAGAACCAGACCAAATCATTGCGGTAGTATCTCTTTAGAGCGATGTAGCAGCTCTCGTTAGGATTCACATGGAGGTAATCTGATTTTATCAACTGGGTTGATAGTGTGAATTGGCCACCGTAAAGAGATTCGAGATCTGACGTTTCGAGCGTTAGCCCTTCGTCGGAGCTCCGACCGAACCAAATTATATTGTTATACTTCCCACCGACGCAGCACCACAGTTTCACATGAATGGCTCGATACCCTACGTGTAGCGTGTGGCTCTTAAAACAATAGCAACTGCTACCAGTAGAATTAAAGGCTTACGAGAGCTGCTACATTACCGTCTCTTTAACCTGCCAGTTACACTCGGCAGTTGAGCAGCATTCACTTGCGCATCGAACGTAAACCGCGCTTGATTGTATTGTTTAGGAAACCGCGTCACCTTCTCAATCTCACAAAAAGCTGAGCGTGCCTAAACCAAGCACCTAATAATTACATGGTCCAAAGAATTTTGGAATTTAAAGTGTCTATATGACCTACAGGGTTTTTATGCTTTTGTTATCTTTATATTGCATAAGCAAATATTCCAATTTTATTTTTTGGATTCCGCAACTTTTTTGTCACAAAATAGAGCTTTAAAGTTTCCGCGTCGGCCACGCCCAATGAAGATGACCGGGAGTTGCTACTAAAAAAGAGTCCTGGTTCTAGAACGGGCCGTGACGTCAAGTCAGGAAGCGTCAAATCTTCCTGTCAGTTCATGTCACTGTTAATTCAGAAATATAATTAATTGAAAGTGATTTCATCCGAATAATATGTCTGATAGCTGTGTTGTTGTGAGGTGTTCAAATTCTGCTGACTCAAAGAAAGGAATGGCCTGAAGGACGTCATTCATCAGCTTCATTGGGCGTGGCCAAGGCGGGAAATTTAAGCTTGATTTTGGAGTGAAAAGTGACGGAATCGAAAAAAAAAATTCAGAATAGTTTTCTACGCATTCTAGAGATACCAAATCCAAAACAATCGCTTTTGGTCGTATAGACTACGAGCCCGAGTTTTCTGTGAGCGAATAGTCAACGAGGCGCAGCCCAGTTGACTATCACTCATAGAAAACGAGGGCGAGTAGTCTAATTGTTTTAGTAGAAACTCTAAATGATTCCAAAAGCTACCATTTTATGTATTTTAAAGCGAAAAATCAAGAAAAATCTTGCCTTCAAAGAGCAACGCGCGTGCGACCGTTTTCTATCGGCGAATAGAAAACAGTCGGAGAACCAATCAGATTCAAGCATTTCCAATAGAACACAGCTGAGTTTCTACTAAACGGGATATTTAACTAGCACAAGGCCTTGGTTATTTATACTTAAATGATTAATCTAAAGGACAAAAACGTAAATTATAATAAGGCTAAATGATATCTTTTGCAGTTTATATAATTTTGTGTATCTTTTTTTTTTATCGCAGTTGAACTGAAGGTAGAAATGGAATTGGTTGTCGTTAACTACGTATTCACGGAGGAATTGAAGAACAAGTCATCGACTGTTTACCAGGAAACCGCGAAAAATTTCACTGATGAGGTAAAACGTACGTTGCGTCCTTGATGTTGTCACAAATCATAGATAGCTACTAACTTTGCACAAATCATTTTTACGTTTCTATTATGTCTGTTTCAGTACTGGGGCAAAACCGTTCATTGCGGCATTTTTTTACAATAGAGGTTTTGCACTGATCACTTGAACACTTAGCAATCGTTCGGTCGGCACTAAATAACACCTTTTGAATGGCCCCCAACACTTAGATTTTTTAGACGTTAATTTTTGTCTAATAAAGAGAAAAAAACAAAGTCAATCATAAAAGCGTAGAGGTGGAATCGATCCCGGGTCACTCAGATCACGAGCTAACCACTACACTACCGAGACCCCGCTGACGAACACCAAAAATTTTAAGAATTTATCGTGTTACCCTTACCAAACTTGAGAGCTAACCGTACAACCGCAGACTGCGTACTTGGATTCAAAACAGAACTTGCAGAATGACCCATGTTCTTCGTCGGCGCCGATTAATTACATCTAGCCGACACAAAGCGCGGGAAAACATGCACGCCCGAGTCACGATTCATTTTATTCCTGATTGGTCGAGATTTTTAAACCAATCGCTAAGTGTAGTAATACAAAACCAAAGCAACTTTTGACATTCAGTTGAAAACCGTGCTATACTCCATCCATTGACCATAATGGTTTAGTTTCATCTCTTTGGAGTTTTTCGTCCTTATTTAACAATTATTGTTAGGAGTTTCGCCAAAAATTACTCGAAATATCGTGACAGAACTCCTCCCTGTTTGCCTGCCTCGCTTCCCTCTATTCCTTTCTACCTCCCTCCTTTCTTTCGATGGTATGAAACGAAGAGGATCATTTATTACAGTTTACGTACGAAGAAAACACTCGAGCCAAAGGGTGCGTTTCTTTAAAAAAAATCCAAGATTGGATTCTAAAATCCGAAAACGGATTTTGCGTTTCTTTATTGAACAGATTAACCCAAGATCACTCGGATCATGGTGCATCAAAGGAACTGAAGAATCCACTCTGGGCAAGGATTCTTAGGTACCTTGGATGCACCATGATCCGAGTGATCCTGGATTAATCTAAAGAAACGCAAAATCCGTTTTCGGATTTCAGAAATAAATCTTGGTTTTTTTAAAGTAACGCACCCTAAACTCCCAGTGGAATTTCTATTTTCCAGATGGACAAAGTGCACAGAGGAATCACTCCAGGTTACGTCAGAACGGATGTTTTAAATTTTACGTAAGTAATGTAGCAAAGCAAAGCAAAGCAGAGTGGATTAGGGCAGGGTGGGACGGTGCGGGGCAGGGCAGGGCGGGGCGGGGCGGGGCATTTCAGGGCAGGGTGGGGCAGGGTAGGGCGGGGCGGGGCAGGGTAGAGGAATCAAAAGAACGCAGAAAGCAAAGCAAAGCTTTATTTACACAGGGCTAAGCCCATTCAGCTCAAAGGCTGCTCTTCATAGGGGCCCTTCTCCTCGGTTTTATTGCAGCCAACAGCACAATGTCTTTTAAAAATTTTAAAGGCAAAGAGTCCTGGCTAGTAAAACTAGCAAAGTGGCTAGTAAAACGTGTTTTGACTAGGAAAATCAAAGTTATCACCAGCCACTGGGTGAGTCACCATCGGGTCCCAAACGAGACGTTTATTTTACTTTGCTCATATTTTATTGGATGTCGTTTTGCTGGAACTAACATGAATATTTTTGTCTGCTTCTATAGAGAAGGGAGTGTAAAGGTTGATTTTAAAATCATTATCAAGATACTTACTAATGATCCAAAAAACGCAACCACCCTGCCAGACAGAAAAGCAGAGACTGCCAAAAGAGTTGTCGTTAAGGCCAAGAAAGGGTTTGTGGAGAGACTGAAAGTGAAAGATGTTGTAGTCAAAAGTAAGTCCCACAATTTACCTTTTTTGGCTGTTTGTTTTCTTATTTTTGTATGATTTGAGACCGAAAACGTTCCAAAGTTGTTCTTAACTTACATGCTATAGTATTTCAATAAATCGGTGCAGACGAACGCAAAAGGAAACGTATCAATGAACAGCATAATGTGGTGCCAGTGAAGTTGCTGGTGATGGACAAGATATCGCGCCAACAATCTCTCCATCCTCTGGGACGACACATCGGTATCCAGCTTCGGTTTACCCCCTCCCCTCCCCTCCCGACCTTCCCACATCCACACCGATTGTCCAGAAAGAATGGTTAAGTTCCCTTATTCACAAATTCATTGTTCATCCACTTTTCAGCTGTTCCGCTGGAGCCTGAAAAAGTCGAGATCTTTGACATAGACTCAGACGAGTTAAGTGTTCGATGGCAAGCTCCCGAGGATGCAGATTCGTTCGCAATTAAAACCTATGTAGTCCAGCACAGGAAATTCAGCGAAAAAGTTTACAACAATTTCTCTGAATCTGCCGCAAAAGACAAGACACAATATACCTACAGGGTTAAGCCTTTGGAGCCTGAAACGACTTACATGATACGAGTTGGTGCTGTGAACACATATGGAAACAATTTTAACGACGAAAGTGGCCATAAAACGGACGCTGCGCGTAAGAATTTTTTTTTTTTTGATTTGATTTATATTTTATTTTAGCTACAACCCAATAAAGTAACCGTGTCACCAAATTTTGGAATCAGAAAGTGGACAACAAGTGCAAATGGAATGAATAATAATGATAATTATATAATAATAATATCGATATGCTTGTAATGATGAGGGCGATATGAGGATGATGATTTGTTGCTTCTAACTTTGAATTATAGCGCCCAGGAGGAATATTTGATTGTAATGTAGCTATGGCTTTGAATAATCCTACTCAAACTCATTAATAATTCATCGAGTTAAAACAAAGAAAATCATAACCGTGAAGGAGGTTTGGATACCCGATCTTAATTAGCATAGATTTTGACGATCTTATTTCTCCGTTTACTCCTTGGTTTTTGTTTCGATTGAGAAGATATATCAAACACTCGAGACAATGTTTCATCGGCTATCCAAACACCTCGAAGTTCATTAAAAATACTCCGCTGCGCGTCGTGTTTTCAACTCTCTTCTCGGTGTTTGGATATCCCGATGAAAAACTGTCTCTCGTGTTTGATATATCTTCTCAATCGAAACAAAAACCAAGGAGTAAACGGAGAAATAAAATCGTCAAAATCTAGGCTAATTAAGATCGGGTATCAAAACCTCCTTCACGGTTATGATTTTCTTTGTTTTAACTCGATGAATTATTCATGAGTTTGAGAAATATTACATAAAAAATCGTTCGTCGCTAACAGTAGCGTTCATAACATTACTATTTAGCCTAATAAAATAGCCTTGACATAGGCCTTTAACCAAAATTTGACGTATCCCCGTCCGCGGAAACGTTCTGTGAATAGTTTACAATGCGGTGCTTTCTATTTCTCACAGCTTTTGCCTGGTGGATCATTGTTGTGGTAGTGTTAGGACTCCTTCTTATTCTCGTCATACTTGTGGTCTTGATTCGTTACAAACGCAAGAGAGACCGGGAACGGAAAGAGCGAGATGAAGCAAACCGATTTCGTGGACTTGAACTCGCATCTCGGACGGTAAGGCAAAATACCTTAAGTTAACTATACGGTTAAACCTTCAGTGGGTCTTGAAGGCTGTCAGTCACGGGCAGAGGGGAGGGGAGGGGAAAAGGTGGGGAAGCGCGAGTGTGGAAAAGACTAAATTTCCAATAAACGGGCACGTTTGGGACCAGTATAGAATCCACTTCAGAAAGCCGAAGTGTTCGTTTATGGGCGTTTACATCTGTACTGTTTGAATGCGGCTTAGACCATATCATTACGTGTCCACTTAAGACTAGTGTCCACTTGTGGAAGCTTAAAAATGTACTGCTTGCTTGTATGTGGCTGGGAGCATGACTAAGCGTCCACGAAGGCAAGGTGTCTCCTTATAGGAGGCTAAAAATGTAGAGTTTGTATGTGGCTGGGTCCACGTCTAAGTGTCCACTTAGGAGAGATGTCTGCTTACCGGAGGTTAAAATTTAGAGTTTGTATGTGGCTGGATCCATGTCCAAGTATCGACTTAGGAGAGGTCTGCTTACAGGAGGTCAAAAAGGTAGAGTTTGTATGTGGGTCCTTGTCTAAGTGTCCACTCAGGAGAGATGTCTTGCTTATGGGAGGTTAAAACTGTAGCGTTTGTATGTGGCTGGGACCATGTGTGAATGTCCACTAAGGAGAGGTGTCACTGCATGAAATGGTCCTGTCTTAGGAGCCTTCCTCAAGCCGTACACACTCAGTATATCTATTGATATAAGGACAATATAAGGACGTGGCAGGATGTATACGGTCCGTATAATGATCAGTATATTTCAGGGTTGGCCAACAAAGATACCAGTATCAGTATACACTAGTATAAGGAAACCGAGGTATACTGTTCATTATACAGACCTTATACACAAAGTTCAGTATACATCAGTATACCTTTCCGTACACATTATGTATACGGTCTCATTATACCTCCGTATACATGCCATTTCATGCAGTGTGTCCACTTATGGGACGTTAACTGAAAATAACGTAGTGTTTGTATGTGGCTGGGACCATAACTAAGTGTCCATGTAGGAAAGGTGTCCGGTTAAATAGCAGGTTAAAAATGCTGTCCACGAGTTCCTCTGCTAATTCTGCAAAACCGGCAATCTTTCAGTTATGGATTGTGTTACCGAAGCCTTGCAAAGCCCTTAACAATCGTTTGATGTCATTATGGAATATTTGATGATTTAGATCAACCTGTTAAGTAATTTATCAGACACTACAAGACGAACTTTGAAGTGTTTGGAAATGTGACGAAACAGTCTCTCGGGTGTTTGATATATCTTCTCGTAAAACTACGGAGAATACGACAAAATCCAGTGGTATTTCCAAATCATGGTCACGGTTGTGATTTCCTTTATTTTTGACGAATTATTAATGATTTCCAAACGCCTCGAAGTTCGCCAACTCTCTTCTTGGTGTTTAGAAATGTAATGAAACACTGTCTCTCGGCGTTTGATCTATTGCGTCTTGAGCGGGGGACTATGCAAACTCAATAATTTGGTATTTAAATCTTCTTTTTTCAGAATGCTGTTGCAACGTATGAAGATAGCACCGTCAAAGGACTGTCCTACTCATATACAAACAACGCTTACAAACCGTCACAGGTTAACTGGGAAGAAATTCCATACGAAAACATCAAGCTGCTGAACGAGCTAGGGTCCGGAGCATTTGGCGTCGTTTACAAAGGGGAACTGATACAAGACAACGGGAACGTCATGCATTGCGCAGTGAAGGCGCTGAAACGTAAGCCAAGCAGGACTATATAACGACTGCAAATTTTGTTTAGTGAAGATTGGTTTAGAGTGATGTGGTGTGCTGTTGGTTTAATGTGGATTGGTGTGGTTTGGTGTGTGACGCGTGGAGTGGTGTGGTGTGTGATGCGCGGCTTGTTGTTGGTTTGCAATAACTGATGTGGATTGGTGTGGTGTGGTGCTAATGATGTGGCGTGCTGTTGGTGTGATATGTGGTGTGTGGCGTGCGTGTTGGTGTGATGTGGATTGGTATGGTTTGGTGTGATATGTAATGTGTGGCTTGCCGCTGCTGTGGTGTGATGTGTGGCGTGTGTGTTGGTGTGATGTGGATTGGTATAGTTTGGTGTGATATGTGATGTGTGGCTTGCCGCTGCTTTGGTGTGATGTGTGGCGTGCGTGTTGGTGTGATGTGGATTGGTATGGTTTGGTGTGATATGAGGCTTGCCGCTGCTTTGGTGTGATGTGTAGTGTGGTGTGATGCCTGTGATGTGTGGCGTGCATGTTAGTTGGTATGGTTTGGTTTGATGAGTGGTGTGGTGAAGTGTGTGTAGGGTGGGGTAGGATAGGATAGGGTAAGGTAAGATATGAAATGGTAAGGTAGGGGAGAGTGGGTGATGCTCCATATATATACCAAGTCAATATATGCACTATTGTGTCGTTCTATTGTGTGAAGTCTATTGTGCTATTATTTAAGGGCTAGGCCCCATTGTTGTGTTCTCTGTGACGTACTTCGGGACTTGCTATTGACTTGGTATATGGCGCTCGACCCGGGAGAATAGGGTAGGATTAAAGGTAGGGTAGGATACGTTATGGTAGGGTTGGGTAGGGTAGGGTAGGGTAGGGCATTGTACGGTGGGGTAGGTAGGGTAGAGTAGGATGGGGTACGACAGGGTGAAGTAGGTAGGTTAGGATAGAGTAGTAGCTATAGTTAACATAAAGTACTTTTTTCATGCGTGAGCTTGTGTATATGAGAGAAGCCTATTTCAGTGTTTGCACGGTAAAAAATCAGTCAAGACTTAGTAAGCTCTATTTCTTTTTCTAGCATCTGCAACAAGTGAGGAAATCCGAGACTTGTACAACGAGCTGGATATAATGGTCAATGTGGGCTACCACCCTAACCTTGTTAACTTGATTGGAGCCTGCACAGAAAATGGTTTGTAAAGCATTTTGGGTTTACCTTGGTGTAAAAACCAGTGACTTTTTGCTTTGTTTTTCTGTTCTATCTTGTTTTGAGTTCTTTGTTGTCTTGGTCGTTCTTTGTTTTACGTCACTTGTGAGTTTCACAGGTTTTTACCCCGAGGATGAGCCAGCATTTTATCATTTGTAATTTTGATTGCTATTTCGTGTAGAGTGTTTTCAATGATTGCACAACAACCATATTAGTATTTCCAAATTATTAAATTCGTCTTCTTTCGGAAATGACTTCTGTTGTTCTGCAAAATTCCCATTATCGGGAACCAAATTGGCTGTGGCTGCCTTAAAAAAATATTTTGCAAGTTTAAGATTGCAATCCCTCCTGAACACCACCACGCAGCACTTAACGAGCTGGCTGTAAATAGTACAATTCTTGGGTTGCAAGAATGGCCGTGTTGTGGGTTAAAACAATAGAAATTTTTTCGAAGGATTTACATAAAAATTTAGTTCCCAGCGGAGAGAAACGCTATTGTTCTTGACCACAAACATGGCCGCCGTGACGTCACTAGCTCGTACTAGTCGCCGAGCGTTTAACGACGATTTGAAAATGTTTACGCTTGCTTCCCGACTGTAAATGAATAATAACAGATTCTTGTCAATCGTTATTTGATCATCTAACTAAACAGTATAAGCTTAGTTAACGAAGGAAAATTGTGAGGAAAGTCTGTAAACTTCAAACGAGCAAACACAGTTGTCAAGTGTTATGATGGAAGGTCCATCGGCGACGGTGCACAATCTTTGCTATGCCCTAACATACTCTTAATCATAACACTTCTATCCGTGGCACACTCCAACACATAATCGGTTACATACACCAACACATAACAAAGCTTTCTACGGCATTATTTGTGCACTTTCAATGACGTACCACTGTTTTTCTTTCTTAAGTTCCCCTACATTCGAATGAATTTCAATGCTGGTCACCGAAATAGCCTTGAACACCACATTAAAATCGTTACAGTATCGTTTGACGAAGTTGAAAAATTTACAGTATATAATTTTTCCCAGGTCATCTACTTGTTGTCTTAGAGATCGCAGAAAATGGAAGCTTGTTAGAGTTCTTGAAAAAATCTCGACAAACTGGCCAAAGCTATGAGAATATTAACAGCGGACTAACTGAACAGATGAAAATCAAGATATCCACTGATGTTGCAACCGGAATGGCTCATCTGGCGAAGTGTAAAGTGAGTTTCAATTTTGGAGAATGTATGATGAAGTACAGACACATTTCTAATTTAAAATTCCCCTCCAGTGAGGCGATATTTAATTACATTCTTCTAATACTATAAAACTAAAAATAAACAATATTAGCTTTATAAACGTAGCTCAAATCTTCAATCAGTCAATCAGTCAATAATTATTAATCTTTCCAATCAATCAATCAATCAATCAATCAATCAATCAATCAATCAATCAATCAATCAATCAATCAATCAATCAATCAATCAATCAGTCAATCAAAAACTTTTCGTCAATACGTGGAATGAGCTTCAGTGCCCACTGAAGCTTGGATTGAAAATCGTTTGGCCTCAATATAATACGACCTGTAAGTTAACTTTTTACCATAACTACAGAAAGTCCAACGCGCTCTTTTGGCGGCCTCGTGAGCCTACACACAAATTTGACAATGTGAAGAAGAAATTCGTGGTTGATTAACAGACCGTACCACAACAAGCTCACGTCGGTTAAGTGGTTAATCATAAACAGTCGTTAATAATAAAGGGGCGTAGTGAACATGAATGAACTCAACATTGGTAATGCATAAAATTGCCTTCAAATCAAAGGAAACCTTGAAATAGTAATTTGCCAATGACAAGAATCAAGGATAGCTTTGAATGAGAAAGATTGAGAAGGATTGTAATTGACACTACTAGAGGAACCTGAAAAATTTAAGCTAAACATTTAAAACTGAATGTGTCATCCGTAACAGACCTCCTACAGAATGTACTTCATTTGAAACGTGAAACAGTAAATTTTCTTTAGAATTAATTTGCATCTCATTCCATTGCAGTGCATTCATCGAGACCTTGCGGCAAGAAATGTGCTACTGGGGAAAGACTACATCGCCAAGGTGTCTGATTATGGAATGGCTCGAGATGTGTACGAGGAGCTGATGTATAAAAAAGAAACACAGGTATTTCATTATTTTAACTGTGGAAATGATACAAAATTGGCGTCTATTAATTTTAGTTTAATGGCTTAACGGGTAAAAACTTCTAATTTGAATTGGAACTTGCGGCTTGCTTCCCAGGTTTCTTCTAGAAAGTCTTTGGCACCGACGTTTATACCCTAAACGAGAAAGACTTAGGCTACGTTTACCCGAGACCGGACCGAACCGAACCGAACCGTACCGGATCAGCTCCTGTTTACATGGAACCGTTTTGGACCTGCAAAACAACAGGTCCAGTTTTGGATCCTTTTGGATCCGTTCCGGACCGGTTCCAAAACGGTCCCGTGTAAACAGAAAGCCTATCCGGTCCGATGTTAGGATCGGATCCATTTGGATCCGTTTGGAACCGGTTCCGTGTAAACATAGCCTAAGTGGGAATAGAGACTTGATCGGGCTTGAATCCGAACTCCTGGGTTAATAGCAGTATGCAGGCCCCGTGTCACATATGAACCAGCCGGTAAATGGCCGAGATCGCCAGGAATTCTCCGTTGCTCAGTTGGTTAGAACGACCAACTTCTATCTGGGAGGTCATGGTTCAAATCCTGCTGAACTCTGATTTTTTATTTGTCCTATGCTCTTAACAAACGAGCATTTCACCTTTATAATTTTAATCGCTGCGTTGAAATTCTACCATCGTCCATGTTGCTATTACCAGCGTTCTCGTTTTCGTGTTAGTATGTAATCACTTGCCGCATTGGTCACTTCCCGACGACGTAACTAATCGAACTCAATCGAACCCAATCGAGCTTAGAAGATTTAAGCCAACTTTAATTTTACGTAAATCTCTATTTTCGTGCTGTGATAAATGCCATATTATAAAACCCTGAATCTGTTCATTTGTCTTTTAGGGCAAACTTCCTGTAAAATGGATGGCTATCGAGTCCTTGGAAACGTACATTTTCACAATTGAATCAGATGTGTAAGTGACTTCACGATAATATTAAAAGACAACCATTAAAGAGTACATAAATTATGTTTTGAGAAAATTAGGAAAGTCAGTTTACTCTTGAGCAAATATACATTTTTTTTTAATTTTCTTTCGCACCACCCCATCTGAAATGTTCTTCATAAAGATTTCCTTCAATAATTTTTCAACAACAGGTGGGCATATGGCGTGCTGCTCTGGGAGATAGAGTCCGGAGGTAATCGTTGTTTCATTCAATATTTTTTAACTTTTTAATTCTATAATTATTGCTTTCATTTTTTAACACTTTATAATATTACTTCCATTAAATACGAGTCACAACAGCCATGTTACTATTACCTAGCTAACAGTCAGCCAGATCCGATTGAGTCTCTGTAAGAAATAATAATTATATCGAAGATATACCTTAGTATCACTGACCTACCAATTTTTGCCTTTATTTGTACGCAAGTTTTTAAATAGCTTTTCCGGTAATATTGGCTAGTGACACTTTTTTCGCTATTACTCTACAATTAGGTCTGAAGCCTTATGCTGGTATGAGCACTACAGAGCTGATCGCAGAGTTAAAGAAGGGCTATAGACTGGAGAAGCCGAATGGATGCTTGGATGAAATGTAAGATATACTCCCTAATGTAACTGTATTTGCTTTTATTTGACTGACAGTAAAAACGCCTATCATGACGCCATCAAAAAACCCGCTGGACGGTAGCTGACGTAAACATCCTGGGCTCAATTATTCAAAGAATGGGTAACGCTACCTACCGGATAACTATATTGCTATCAAGTGGATTGGAATTGACTGAAATAAAACTACGTTATCCACTAGATATTGATTCATCCGGCGGCAATCGAGCGTCATCCAACCTTCGAACAACTTTGCTCTGAAGTCTGGAATTGAAGTCTGGAATTCGAGAATCTTTTTTGATCTACGCTACGAAGTTATAACACTGTAACTGGTCGAAAAAAAATTAGTGTATATTGTAATCCAGAAAACACTGAAGTTCGGTTTTTGTATTGTCTTGAAGAAAAAAACTTGCAATTTGTTTTAGTGAAATTGAAAAGCCCTGCCAATTCCATATTTGGTTTCTAATCATCAGTGAATAACCTTTAATAGACTTGCCTACACCAAACCGAAAACGAGAAGAGAACGGCTTTGAGAAAGTCTATGGATAACCTATATGACAATATCTGCTCAATGAATGGGTTTCTTAAGTTTGTATTTCACTCTTTGCTGCAAAATGACCAATGAAAGATACTAAACGAACCTTGGTATGAATAGGGCATCAGTGGGGATTTTTCTGCTTGAGTCTGCGGCGTTTCTCTAATCGTACATCGTCACAGCAGGAGTTGAGACATTAACTTTCACTGAGCTTTTCACACTAACGAAACAAAAGCAAACAGAGTGCAGATTACATGATAGTAAACTTCTTGTAACTTCCAGCTGCTTACTATCTATCATTTTCATCGTTCTTCCCTTTAGGTACCAGATCATGAGATCCTGTTGGAACCCGAATCCAAAAGCAAGACCAACATTTGAGCAACTGGTTATCCAACTATCGACCCAAACAGTGACTTAATTACGCCGTTCTGTTCTTAGAATGGCGAAGAAGCAAAACGCTTAGTATTTCAGTACAAAATCAGACCTTTTTCCAAAAAGCACTAATGCTACAAATACTGTTGTTTATAGCTATCGCGGTTCAATTTAATCCTTAGTTTTAATAATGCTGTAGATCGGCGAAAGTTCGGATCTTGACTAGTCTATTAGTTTTACAGTAGTTTATAATTAGGCCTCATTTGAACGTTTATATTTCACTTCCCTTTGTTTAAAACTCGTTAATGTACATTACAAAAAACCCACAACAAAGGGAAATAAAATTTGACCAAAGGATGAAATTGAACCACGACATCGCTCTACAATGAAACATAGAAACAGAACTCAGTCGAGCCTCCGTCCCTTAAGTCATAACCTGGGGGAAGAGGGGGGAGGGGTGGTGTCCGCTGGTTGTTAAAAAAGTGGAGTTTGTAGATGGCCGTGATTAGCGTCTTAAGGTAGTGTTTTTTTACTGTTAATGATTTAATTTTATAATGATATTAATGCCCTTGATGTCACAGTTTCACTATTGGCTGACGTTTCGCTAAAAAGTCGGTACTGTAGCAGCTCTCGTAAGCTTGTAATTCTACTGGTAGCAGTTGCTACTGGGACCAGGGGCATTGTTTCTGTTGTTTGTTCTACTGTTTTCACGCAGGGTATCGAGCCATTAATTCGTGTGAGACCTTACGAGAACTGCTACATCGCCCTAAAAAGTGGTTCTCGCATGCTGTTTATTAGTAATTGGAACTGCGTTGTTTAATTCAGGGAGAAATTGTGCTCGTGGCTACACGCTCGGTGGAAATCATCCGCCCGATTATTCCCTGAATTGTACTCTACAAAGCCCGAATAAGAGATACCCGTCTGTGTCGTTTGAACGTTGCGGAGGTTCGACTGCATTCTCCCATTAAATACGCCCATGAAAATTTGACCATAAATAATAGGGCATTTCCGAGTTCTCTTTACCCTCAGTGTCAAACTGACGTACCCCTATGTGCGAAACCATTCATATGAAAATGTGTTTTACCTACAAGTTAATTTTCATACAAAGCAAATTCATTTCCATATGAATGGTTTCGCACTTAGACCCGTTTTGAAACAGAGGTAATAGGAACTCGGAAGAAGCCTATTGCCCCGTCGTTGTGTCGTGCTCTCACTGAATTTTGATAACACAAGTGAAATAAGCACCAGCATAAGCATAAGAAGGAAGGGAAATGTTCTTTCTTTCTTTCACTTATGCTTGTGCTTATTTCACTTGTGTTATGCTTATTTCACAAGTATGAACCAGGCTTTATCACTCGAAATTAAATAGCCCAAAATGGCACCTTAGAGCTAAACACAACGATACTAAAATCAATGCCTTATAATTATCAAACGTAATTACGTTAGAGCTATTTAACTAAAGTTGTCAAACAACTAAGTTGTAAACAATTTACCAAAGCTCTTAGACAGTTCAGTAAATTTATATCAGTATATTTATATTGAAAAACAGTGAACATTTAGGAAAGTAATACAAAATTACTTTCAATAAAAATATGTACATATTTGGAACATGTACCGGTCCAGAAAAAGGACAAGTTTAGAAACTTTAATCGATAGGGTTAATGCCGCTTGTCAAGGGCCGTCCAAAAAATGAATGGCATTCGTCAGTCAAGAGATTACAACACCTACAAAAAGGATGCGAGGGGAGAGGGGGTGGGGGGAGGGTG
This sequence comes from Blastomussa wellsi, assembly GCA_947652115.1. Lineage (NCBI taxonomy): Eukaryota > Metazoa > Cnidaria > Anthozoa > Scleractinia > Plerogyridae > Blastomussa > Blastomussa wellsi. Next base: position 6,256,296 of record OX393574.1, on the reverse strand, counting down.
TTTTGAGTACAAACTTGTTTTCTCGAACAGAAATTGACTTTGTTTTATGCAGTCATATTCAAACTATTTGCTCTACACCTTGGCTGTGATCTGTAACCTATTTAACAAATAAAGAAGCCTAAGCAATGCATTATACTGTCATAAAACACGACAGGCATTTGAGAACACGAGGGAAATGTAGAAAACATGGCGTAGGCTTCTTCATTTGCTTTGTGATATAGATTTTAACACGTACGATCGATAAACTGAAGCAATTTAATTTCGCTTCTTCTACTTTTTTCTCAAACTTAGAAGCTCCCTCGACAATTTCTGCAGCCTGACTCAGAATTTTGTCGGGAATTTCTTCATAAAAAAATGTTCCCCGCTATCTCTTGCCAACTTTCACTGGAGTAAAGCCGACGAAAAACAATAAAACACGCTTTTTCTATGTTTTATATTCTGATAAAGCATGGGTTTTTGACCAATCACAGCGCGCGCAGAATGCTATCTATATTATAATTAAGCAATAGACCACACTTTCTGTGGGTTTATAGGGGTAATAACCCACGCGGGATGTTTGGGAGAACACGAGAAAAGTTTGTACCGCAGGCGAGTGATTTACAAACTTTTCGAGTGTTCTCCAAAACATCCCAAGTGTGCTATTAACCCTATAAACCCATAGAAAGTGTGGTTTATTGCTTTTATATAATAATCCAGAAAAAGCGCGATTTTCCATGGGTTTACCGGCACAATAAACCATAGCTGATTAACCAATCAGAGCGCGCGCATTGATTTTGTTATTATATAAAGTGAAATAATTATGTTGCTTTAATCACTTCAAGTTCCCAAAGATCAATAATAAACGGACCAGTAGAGAGGACTGCTGTCACCTGAGTGGTCAAACATCATCATCAGTGCAATCTAGTAAAATCAACAGACACGTCACATACACCTGTTGTTGACAGTACCATATTAAAGTACTATCTGAATGGACACACGCTAGAGAGTTTCATGTTCGCATACTTAAACGTTAGAAACAGCATAATAAACAGTACCACATGAAAGTACTGCTCAATAACGTTTATCTGAATGGTAACACACTAGGGTAGAACCACCTTGCGCAGCATAATACAGCATAATTTGAGTGGTCCAACATCATCATCAGTGCAATCTAGTTATATCAACAGGCATACGTCACATACACCTGTTGTTGACAGTACCATATTAAAGTACTATCTGAATGGACACACGCTAGAGAGTTTCATGTTTGCAGACTTAAAAGTTAGAGCCAGCATCATAAACAGTACCACATGAAAGTAGTGCTCAGTAGCTTTCATTTGAATTGACACGAGTTATTGGTGTGCAAACTAGCCTAAAATCATTTCAATACATTTAGCCTTAAGTGAAAATTGTTCCTGTACACCCCTATAACGTTTACTGCAAATTCAAGATTTGAAAAGCAACGGTTGGACTCGAACTACTGGCCGCCTCGTGGGATTTGGGAACCTGGAGGGAGAGAGAGAGGATCGAGTGGCACTGGGTGTAAACTGTAAGTACCAATCAACAGGAGCCTAGGCACTACTTAAGCGTTACAAATTCTATTCTTTGTCTTCGACTCTGATCTGTTCATTATGCGTTATAAGAAGCCTGTGTTCCCGGATCTTGCTGGGTTTGAAACTGTGCCGTGTAACATGCATTTAATCATCGCGTGAAAAATCAACAAACCCAAAGCTACGACACCTTTCTCAACTCTTGTTCCTAAGCCTTTGATAAAAGAGATATTTGCTTTACTATTTAGCCTTAAATATCTCATTTGTTGACTTTTTTAAGGAAAACAATAAAGTTACGGAATGCGAAAAACGTTCAAGTAACATGACATGGGCACAGAATCTGGTTTGAAGGAAAAAGTACTGGAAAGACGAGAGTCCTCATGACTTCGTCCGTTGGACAAAATCTTGTAGACGCTTCTAGTCTCGGTCGTTGTTAGGGTAAGAGTTCACAATTGAAGTGAACCGTGAAATGAACGCACACATAACACGTAACTCATTATTCAACATTTTTTCTAGATAGTTGCGTTGGCCACAAAACAAAGGCTCTTGCCATTTTTCCAATATCGAACATTCTTTACAGCTGTTTCCGATTCTGTCAAACTTTAGAGTTTACACTTAGGGTTTACAGCCCTCTTTCAACGGTGTTTTTGCGATGATTTTGCAAAGATATTCACGAGCGTTCCAGTTTCTGGTTTATATTGTCACCCTGAACCTGTACATCGACGTTGTTTGGTCGTGTGATTGCAATGTTGGTGAGTTTACAACTTGTTTGCCACTACGCAAAATTAATTTCCATTACTTCTAAAATAACTGTACTTGCAAACCCCATAAGACAGATTTGCCACTAGTTT